>CM060972.1:4114904-4719904 GCA_030765045.1 Tenodera sinensis | reverse complement strand
TTTGATTGTGATTGGTTAATCACCGTCAATAAAAGTGTGTGCAGGATATGCCACTGCTGGCAGGCATGAGATTAGACAGGCTTGCTTGAACTTGTGATGATGACTCAGTGCTTTCGTCCACTGCCAGGTCTCTGTAGACATTCTGCAAGTACCTATGGAATATCTGTGATGCTCTGATTTTCCGCCAAAAGACACTCAATAACTCAGTACACAAACCTTAAGCTATTAACAGTAAATTAAATCCACCAATATAACAAATAATATGGAGACCACAGGCTTCACTTATCTTAAATATGTGATGTAAGTTATAGAAACACCGACTATAGTTTCATCACCCTTCAGAGACATTCTCAAGGTAACTGACCTCGGTTGACCTTGCTACGAGCAGTATGTGACATTGTCACTATATAAGATTAGTGAAGCTATATTATTTGTTGTATTGGTGAACTAAATAACTACTCTTTGTTGGAATGCACCTCCATTATGGACACCATTTTGAGGACTAGTCATGGTGTTGCCATCTATCAGAAATTAATGAAACTATATGAAATGAAGCGGGAATATTTAAAGATGTCTCAAATAAGATTCCAAATTTTTTTCAACCAAAATTGGCAGAGAAAAACAATGTGTTGCATTACTTATTGAATTCTCCTCGTAAATGGGATATTTAGCACAAGGTATTATTGGTATTTTATGCTTCTTGTGAATATTCAATCTATTTTTACTTTATTTTACTTTTTTTTACTTTACTTTCTCATTTCTCTCTCTCTCTCTATTACATACGTAATAGGTAGAGGAGATATTGCATTCCACTGAAAAATTTGGTACTGAGATTTTATTGGGAATACGCATTTTGACATCTCCAGAATCTAAAAAAATAAAAGGAAAATTCCCCAGCTGATTAGTACTTTTTCCCGGTTAACCACAAGGGAATCTCACATCAGAGAATCAGCTGGGGAATTTAATGTTGTACTGGCAAGTTGGCCATGGTAGCTTAATGGTTAAAGCAGCTGCTTGGTAAGCGGAAGATCCGTGGTTCAAATCCTGGCTATGGCATTGAATTTTTCAGTTTCTGATTCAACCTCTTAAACATTGCCCACATTCAGCTTGTGTGTTTAAAAACACCAGCAGTAAGCTTGTTGACATAAATAAATAATAATTACCACCTAAGTTAGTATTTAGTTCAGCACCTTCCAGGCATTTGTCACAAAGATTTTTCAGCGGTGCCGTGGCCAAGCGGTTAGCGCGCTCGCCTACCACCTAGGCAGCCGGGTTCGATTCCAGGGACCCGCATGTGGTATTCGTGGTGGACAAAGCGGCGTCAGGGTGGGTTTTCTCTGGGTGCTCCAGTTTCCCCCGCCATCTCATTCCACCGGTGCTCCATCTTCATTCCATGTATTATCAGTGTCACCGCCTGCGGTGCCGTAGTAGTAAAAGCGTGCGTTAAACACTACAACAACACACAAAGATTTTCGAGAGTATCACTCCACCTCAATAAACCTTAACATAGAAAAATTTTCCAGAATTTTAATTTTCTTAAAAATTACCGTAATGATTTTATTTGAAATACCATAAGTTTAACATATTTCCATGACTAAAAACGAGACTTTTATGCAAATGCATGTTTTTATAGGAACATATAACATTGCTCAAACTTAGTACTTATCCATTTCACTAGTTTCTGGTCCCAAATATGTGTACTTTTTCCATGCATATTCGCATGTTTTGGCATTGGGGATAAAAACATAGATAATACATATTTAAGGAATTTTTGGCTTTATCATGGATATAATATACATTATATTCATTTTAAATGCATGTTTTAATGCTTGAGTGAACACTCCAACTTCTCGATTTTTGTGGCAGTTATTTTACTCATGTTCCTCACTTTAAAAAGAATATATATCCTTGCATAATTTCCCATTCTCCAAATTTTATTTACAGTTTCCTGGCTCTTGAGAATTGAGTTGTGCTTTCACAAATCCAACATGAACCATTTATCATGTGGGAAGGGTGAAGAATTTGATCTTTGAAAGCAGGGAAACGCACCCAGTTGTCTCATTGTCACAGCTCATGCTGGTCAGTGTCCTTTAGAGTGTGAGATTTGATTTACATTAAAACCAACTTCTGTAATCTACTCTCTTCAAAAAAAAAAATTAGAAGCCACATGCCTGCCACTGGTAGAATCAAAGTCAAAAATTGAGGAATTTTAAAGATACCTCAGTTCTACCCCTTGCAAAGTGAGTGTAGTGGCAAAGAAGAAACTGGAGAGGGTCATATATGCGAACCCCAACTATGCATTCTTGTGTTCAGTGAAAAAGGTTCTTTGTGGCAAACACTCGAATGAACAATTCAACCTGACATTGTCACAAATGTGTTACTTTAAGCCTGCACCCATAACTTCTTGCAATGTAGAAAGGTCATTTTCCGCCTACAAAAACATATTGACTGACAAATGCAGAAACCCCACAGAAAACAATGCAGAAATGTTGTTAGTTGTTAACTGTGCTAAAACGTGAAATTGTGTAAGGAAATTGGCACACCAATGATAGTGCATATTTTAGTGTACTTTTCCTTTGATCATGCATGTTCCATAGTTTGATAGTGCATGAACGCATGCATATTTTGGGATTTTATAGAGCATGAAAGTCTCGTTTTTATTCTTGACAATTGAAATATGTATCTTGAATTTTCTGGGAATGTCCTCAGAAGTCCTCTTCATTCTGGATGATTTTTGCATAACTGTTAAACCATGTGATGCATTCACATGACTTTCTCTACTAACTCTGTTGTTGATTTAATGTGCAGGACTTTGATTCATCAATTTTTCCCTAGCCAGCCAATATAAATTATGTGTCTTCCTGCCTGGTACAGCTTTCCTTAATTCTGGGCATTCCAGTAGGTGTTCTACGTTTAAAATCTTGTCACCATTGTAGATCTTACGAGCATTGTCATTCATAAAACCAAACCTAAGCAGATGTTCTCCAAACAGTCATGTCCAGTGGCTAATCTGAAGTGAGCAACTGCTCTTTCCTTGGGGTATTTTTATTTTTTGTACTATTTCTTTTATATTAGAATAATTTTATTGGAAATTTCCTCTTGAATATTATGTTGGTAGTTTTGTTCTGTACTAATTTTGACATTTTTTAGTTTCACGTCTAATCCAGAAGACTATAGGTTTTGAGTGTAACATACACCCTTTTTGGCCAGAAAGTCTGCAGTCTCGTTACCAATCACTCCCACATGTGCTGGTATCCACTGTAGTATTATCTGTTGAAATTTTGATTGGAGTAATCTGTAATAACATCTCATGTCCTTAATATTATAAGATTCATGTGGACTATCATATCACTCATTTGCTTGAATGGCAGAAACTGAGTCCGTGAGAACTACTTTATTTTCTTTTATACCAGTCCTATAGTATATCTGTTCTAATGCTGGTTGTGTTGCAGCCACTTCACCTTTAAAACTAGTGGATTGTCTAGGCAATGTAAAATAATGTGAAAAGTATTTGCAACTAGCTGACCCGACAAACATCGTTCTGTCAAAAGCCATTGCACTGTGGCAGTTTGGCAAACTTATTTCTTTGGTCAGTTCTGGTGATGGTGTTGCTTATAAAGGGTACATGTGGGGATGAAATCTTTAATTTTCAGTAATGGTCACCAGAACAGACAATATACAGTCACAAATATGTAATTTAAACAAAAAATTCAGTATAAACTTATTTCAAAGTGATAACTTTGTTTATTGACTATAAAATAATTACCGTGATATCAACAATACATTTGCATAATGTTAATATACTTTTCTATGTAATGTCATAATCATAAACAACTACTTATAAAATTCCATTATCTATTTCGCACATTGCAATACTTTAGTAATATTATCTTAAATATTTTCATTGTAATGCTTTAACGTACACAATATTTTTTGTTTGATTACCTGGCACATAAACAAACCAATCAAATGGTTTTCCAACATGGGAACAAGCAATATACAGTTGGCCATGCGAGAAACATGGGCTTTCAAGATTAATGCCGCAAACATTCAATGACTGCCCCTGGGATTTATTTATGGTCATAGCGAAAGCAAGCCGCACTGGAAACTGCAGTTGTTTAAATTCAAATGGTATGCCAGTCGGAATCATTGGAATGTGTGGTGTCTAAACGTCTTCTCCATTATACTTTCCCTTTAGAATGGTTGCTTCGATCAAGTTGTTCAGTAATTTTTTCACCGCTAGCCATGTGCTGTTACAAAGACGTGGTTGGTTGATATTGCACAACATTGTGACCACCGAGCTGACCTTTAATTGAAGATTGTGAGGTGGCAATCCTGACAAACCCAGAGAGTTCAAAAATTCGGATGGATAGTTGACGGCATCATCTTGGTTTGCAGCGGAATCAACTGATTTGTATGTCCTCAATTCACAGACAATTTCATTTTGAATTTTCATTTACATCCATGTTCTTGGCAGCCAATATAGCTCGTTCACTCAACCAGATATGATCTATGCAATTCTGAGCAACGTTTGGGAACAGCATTTGAATGAGTTCGGTTTTTGATTCAGTAAATGTACAAAAATTGTCAGGAAAGGTAACGCAGCCAGTGAAAACGTCTAAAGGGAATTTGCCATTACCAAAGTCAATGACCTGTTTTGAAAATATTTCTTCAGATGGATCATTTTGCAACTCGACATGCATATTTTTGCTTAAATTTAGTACCTTGGTGTGTTTCCACAAAACGAAGGACTTAAAACATGCATGAAGTTCATCAGCTGGTGTTGACCATGGAATCACTGGCAATGTTTGATGAAAATCTCCTGCTAACAGAATCATCGCGCCACCAAATTGGTTTTGATTGTTCTGCATAGTTCGGTCTAATGCCTCCAAAGACTTTCTGTGTGCCATTGTGCATTCATCCCACACTATCAATTTACATCGCCGCGAAACCTTTGCCATTGCAGAGTTCTTCAAAATGTTGCAGATCGGAGTTTCGGTGCTTTGCATATTCAATGCCAATTTTAGTACTGAATGGGCTGTTCGACCACCTTCTAACAATATAGCTGCAGTGCCAGATGAAGCAAGTGCAATTGCAATTTCATTGTGTAAATGAATTGTTGCTAACATCACTGAAATCAAAAAAGTTTTACATGTACCATCTGGAGCGTCCAAGAAGTAAATCGCTCCAGTTCCATCATTTCTAACTTTCATACACTTTTGTTTGGTTTAATAGCAGAATATTTAAGCAAACCGATTCTCTTAAAGCATTGAGATCGTACGGTTTTTCACGCTGTAACTCTTGATTAAAAGCGTCATACATCAGGCGATTGAAAGAAACGTGAGTAGAGAAACCCATATGAATGTAATACGTTGCATTTCTATTTAATCATAGAAAATTGTATGAATTCTATACTGAAGGGCGAGTAGTGAAAGAAATGTGATTGCATTTTGTAAAAGCAAAGTGAGTAGAGAAAACTGTGACTCTATAACGTTGCATTTCTATTTCAATCATGGAATGATGTACAGTAAACTCTCGGTTTAGCAGACCTAAAGGGCTACAACACAACCAGCATTAGAACAGATATACTATAGGACTGGTATAAAAGAAAAAAGGGTATACAAGAGTAGAGAAAGTCATGTGATTGTAAAACATAAGATTTTTACTATCATACCTAGCCTCACTTGGCCAACTCTTGCGTTCTTTGATCCCGAAGGTATTAGAGTATTCGAGGGGATCATTTCTGTTACTTTAATGTACAGTAAACTCTCAGTTTAGTGAACCTAAAGGGGCCAGGAGTTGTCCGGAAAATTGAAAGTCTGTTAAATTGCAAAATGAATGAAAATGAAGCAAAAACAATTGAAATTCTTTTATTGGACATACCATTTACTTTACATGATTTACTCTTGGTTAGAAGTTGTTCCCTGTGAAGTTGTGGGTTTGAAAAAAAGTGTCAATACCCATTGGCTTCCCACTTGAATATTGCTTCTTTATGATTAAGGAGCGAAACTGTCTCAAATGTTCATAATAGGTTAGTACTTGTGGATCTGAAGATCTTTCCACGTAAGAAATCACATCATCCATGTGGTCTCTTATTATGGATAATTTAGGTACACACTTCAAAGATTCATCATTACTGTTGTTGTCTTCATCTTCAGCCCCTTGTAGAATACTTGCAGTGATGTCTTTATGACTCAGAATCTGGTAACCTGGGAATGCCCAGAGAATGCCCAATTCAGACTGAATCTAAGAGTCATGTGAGCTCTTGAGCGCATGACACGTACATGAACTTTTACGAATGTAGCCGAAGATGCGTGAACTAGCCTTCTCGATCAAACAGCGGAATGCCACAATTTAATCAATGCAGATCTTCTAAATTTCAATTAAGTTTATTTTATAACCAATGCCAAATTTAGTCTGTTAAATCCGAAGTCCGTTGAACAGAGGTCTGCTAAGCCGAGAGAGTTTACTGTGTTAATTGTATGTTGAAGGGCAAATAGAGAAGGATTTGTGAATGTGTTACGCATAAGAAAAGCAAGTAGAGAAAACTATGCAAATGTAAAGCATAAAAACTTTCTCCATGAAAAATGCTTAGATGTGCCAATTTTCATTGTGATCAGTCAACCGTGTTGGAATTTATCAACTTCATACATATAGGTTGCATGAATTGTGTGTTGAAGAGTGAGTAAAGAAGAAGATGTGAATGTGTTACGTAAAAGAAAAGAGTGTAGATAAAATTGTGTGCATGTAATACATTGCATTTCTATTACATCATAGAAAATTGTATGAATTGTATGTTAAAGCACAAATAGAGAAAGAAATGTTGTTGTTAGCTAATGCTGGATTTCTGACAATGAAGTCATTAATCCTCTTTATCTCCGATATTTTTCACTGATGATATTGAAGAGAGCAATAGCAGTAATAGTAACCGCTTTTTAGAGAGCACCATATTTTTATGTTTTGGCGGTCACATCGCTCTCTCACAACTCTCAGAATGTCTGGAGGACCGGACGTGTCGTTGGTTTATGGGTCTCACCGACCTGACCGGGAGAATTACCAAAATAAATTCACCGACCGTATCCTATGATTACCAATCAGAGGACGTATTACATGCCATGACAGGTCAGCATGTTAGGGGTTAAGATTTTATAGAGAAATTAGAGAAATGGAGAGGTTGGAAAAATAAAGACTCCCTAGCCCTCGGGAACCCTAATAGCATCGGGGTCAGAAGAGAACAAGAGATGACCAAGGTAAGGTCAGATAGGAAAGTTACAGTGAGGAGCAAAACACCAGTAAGTGGAAGTAATGTTCTGCTCACCTTGGGTACCTAGTGGTCGCTATCCACATATCCCCTAGACACCAGTAAGTGGAAGTAATGTTCTGCTCAGCTTGGGTACCTTGTGGTCGCTATTCACATATCCCCTAGACGGAGACCCCTGAGTCTGTAGTAGAGAAAGTAAAAATACAAGAATGACAAAAGAAAGGTGAATAGAGAAAACCGTTTGAATGTATTATGTTCCATTTCTACTACAATCATAGAAAATTGTATGCTGAAGGGCAAGTATATAGGGAACGATATATGAATGTCTCACGTAAAAGAAAAGTGAGTAGAGAAAAACATGTGAATGTTACATTGTATAGTAAAATGGATAGCATAAGAATCTTCTCTATGAAAAAATACATATACATGCCGAATTTCGCAGTGATTGGTCAAGTGGTTTAAGAGATTGGCAGTTATATACGTACATACATGCAACCTTTTTCTCGGTTTGAATGGGAAACAGAAAAATGTAGTTTTTCTGTTTTTCTGCACAATTGTTTAAATTTTTCTCCTCATAAGAACCTTCCTCGCACTTAAATGAATATTTGAAAAAAAGAATTAGCCAAATCGGTCCAGCCACTTCGAAGCTCTGCGGCTACAAAGATTTACAAATAAATTTTTATTATATAGAAGAAGATATATACCAGCTTCCACATTATTTCTCAATTTATCTGCAGAACCATCTGTGTAAATTCGGAGCTATTCTGTTTCTGGGAATGGATTATGTAGATGCTCAGTTGTAGCAACTCTTTACTAACTCTTAAACATACTATTCTTGCTAACGTTTACCCCCCTATATACTTTGTTAATAGGGGTAAATATTTGCAGAAATTGTCCTACTGCTAACCTTTTATTGCAACCTTTTGCTAAGAATGTTTGTTTTAGATTTAGGGGGCCTCAGAATGTGTGTTTCTGGTGAAAGTTTCCAGTAGAATGTAGCACTTCCTCTGCTTACTATATGCAGTAGATAAAAATAAAATGTTGTACATTAGGCATGTACTGTAACAAAACACTGTTGAATTACAGGCAGCTCCCCAAGAACACGTATGATTTTGATAATGTTAAGCCTCTGGGAACTGCCAAAATTGTACCTAGAGATTCCAAAATGAATTTGGAAGTAAAGCATGACTCACCTGCTCTGCTTGGAGAGTGGTATATGATCAAACTGGTGCTTCTGAACGAGGAGGACTGCAAGGTGCACGGCGTGACAGTGAACGTTAGCTTGCAGTCAAGTGGAGAGGAGCCAAATATTGAACAAGCAAGTAAGTTGAATACTGTGACAAATCCCACTCCTGACACCAGAGTGGCAAATGACAACTTTCACTTTATTTCCCTTAAAATTTAATCACAAAACACAGTCCTTTGTTAACACAATTCACAATTCATCATGACCAGAGGCAGGTATTTATGGAGATTAATTTTCTCACTTGTGGTTTTTAATATTGGTTGTTTTACGTTTTTGATGGAGATTGATGGAAATTGTAGGAAAATGAATTATTTTTGTATTTGTATTACTATATTGATATCTTTTTAATGGCTAAATTGATATTAATATATTTACAATGCTATGAATAGATTACCATGTAAAGCATAAATTTACATTATTGTAAACATTATTAAAGATTTATATCTAGGATTATTAAAGATTAACTACAAAGTACAAAGATCTGTATTTCAATCAACAACATTTATTGCCAATGTCATTGTTGTATCATTAGATCCTTCAGAAGGTGAATCAGTAAAAGCATTCTTGCTTACTACAGAGTGTGTGGAAAATGTGCTTAGAACAGCTGTCACTGCATTTGTAATATGTTCTAATGTTATAAGTAGTCGGAAGCTTTCATGGCCGGAGTTAGAATTAAGGCTAGAGATTTCTTCCAGGCTTAAAAGCTGTGGTCTGCTGGAGTTAGAGGTCCAGATGTTTTGTCCACACCTGCGGTGGACATCATCAGTGGCGTGATCTGAGTCTTCTTGGCAAAGGTTCAGTTGCAACAGAATTGTTTATGGCTGGAGGTGCCGCTCACAGAAGATTGGCTGGGCTTGAGCGGGAGGTGTGTGTTAGATGGGTGGGGCTTCTTTGTTCTGATTGCTGAATGGTTTACGTGATTTCTCTGCATTAGTGCTTCTTTTTTATGTTCAAGGTATTGGATGCCAGGTTTTGTTCAATTTTAGAGCTTCCTCCTTTCTGTTAAAATTATTGGGGTGTTTGTAAATTTCTATGGCTTCATGTTGTAGTCTGGCGTGGTAGTATGGCATAGATGAAAGAAGAATAGTCTCCCTATACTGAATTATGTGTTTGCTGTTGGCCCATCGTATCGTGGCTGACTAGTATATACATAGACCTTTTTCTAAACAATTAATGTTAGGGTTCAAGAAGTTGAAAACTTGCATTTTTGGTGAAATTCTTTTTTTAATTTTTGGTTGGAATATAATACTATCCGCACCTTGTGTAACTATGGGTACAGCAAGTAAAAATGTTACAAAATTGGTGTTTGTGTTATAGTTCTGCAGTGTGTAAAACATTTACTATGAAGATACTTATGAAGTAACAATGTGACGTTTTGTTCAGCACAGCTTAGTGATGATATAAATAAAGAACCACTTCAAGTGCCACTTCAGTTAGTGGTTGGTGATTTGGATAAAGGAGCCTCATTGCTCAAGCACTTCTACATTCGAGCCCACCGAGTAGGCAATCGCAGATTACTCATCAAGGTTAGTGAAGTATAACATTATTCCTGTTTATATAAGTGCTGAGGCACTACAATAACATAGTTGATTATTACTGTTTATCAATAAGTTTGGAAATGTGTTGAAATGAGTACCATCACATGTCATTCGCTGATGTTTCTGAAGATTATTGAGTATTGTTATTTCATGCCAACAAACTGTGGCGTTCAAGCCACAGCCGGGTGTGGACAATGTTTGACGGGTAGAATCAGGACTGAAAAATTCAATGCCATAGCCTGGATCTTCCACTTTACATGCAGCTACTCTAACCATTGACCTAACCTGGCAACTTGCCAGTACAACATTAAATTGCCCTTTTGGTACTTATCTCAGATGTGAGATTTCCTTGTGGTCTACCAGAAAAATAGGAATCAGTTGGGGAATCACTTCTCACTACCCTATACTATGTACATCAAGTGAATAAACTGGATGTAAACAAACCACTGGTTTGTATCACTCCACAGCCACGCGCATTTGCAATTACAGAAGACAATTACTGCTGCACATAAGCATAATCTGCATTTTACACCACTAAAAGGATATATTAAGTTGATCTAAGTAACATGCAGCACATGGAAATTAACTGCTATTTACATCATCTCCTTCCACAATAACACTTTTTCATTTTCTGCTCTCAAATTTGAAACCAATCCCTAGAAACAGCTTATGGAGGGAAATTCGTTTTAAATCTGGAAAGTTGGAATCAGAGCTAACGGCCAACAGCACTTTGTTTAAGGTGGGGTTCATTGTTAACGAAGAACTGGTGAACTTTTGGACGAATTCCAGATCTCACAAATTTGTCACAAACAACATTCAGCACTTGTCTGACACATGGTGTAGTTCTGACTTCACCAACTGAGGATGTTTCTTTGCGTGCGCTGTAAATACTTCAAACTGACACACCAATAAACTCGGATGTTAATTTCATCACATTTTTCACCACTTCGTAAGGTTTTCCGCGCTTATGTTTCACAACACTCATTCCACCTTGTTACTTTCATAGTGCAACCAGCCAACAGGTTAGGCTGGTTACAGATTCACTTAACCACGTATTCTTAAAATTCAACTTTGCTTAGTACGCTTAGTTCGCGCTTTAGCAAATATTAAGTGAGACTTAAGACCTTAGTAGTAGTATTTTTTCAAGGAACTATTTAGACGGCGAAAGTGTCAGTCAAAATGCATGTGGTTTTATTTACATCTACTTCATTTACTTGATGTACATAGTACAGTAACTTCAATTATTATTTCACTCCTTTCTTCCCTTTTGTTATTCTTCTTCTCCTTCCCCTTTCTGCTGGGACTTCCCTCGGGGTTGTTTCTTGCTTCCGTGCTGTACTGTCCAATGCACATGTTACTTGCATGTTTTAAATAGTTCACATTTCTTGATGAGGTAAGGGAGGAATCAAATTACATAGAATAAATACATATAAAATACTAGGTATATAAGTATAGAATAAACATATTTTGTGTGTGTGGTTAACATGTATTAAATACTTCAGCAAGTATCACAGAGATTTGCTTTTGTCTGGCTATTGGGAGTTACAGTGTTGCTCCTGTAGACATTTGATTGTTTGTTTTTAAACCAAGATAAGTTGATATCAAATGAGAGATTATTGTAAATTCTGGCGGTACTATGTAGTACATCTTTTATCCCATATTTGGTAAAGTTAACAACCTATATGTATTGAGAGGTAGAACTGGAACTTAAAAAGTCAATGCCACAACTGGGATTTGAACCACAGAGCTTCCGCTTACCGGGCGGCTGCTCTACCACTGAGCTATTGTGACAAACTGCCAGAATGGCATTAAATTCTCAAACCAGTTCATATTTCTCTTGGTAAACCACAAAGGCAGCCTCACAAAACAAAAAAAAACAAAAAAAAACCACCAACAGTAAGTTTGTTGGCATAAATAAACCTATATGTACCTTTTTCGTGTTTGATAACTGAATTGCTACAGAGCAGATGATCTTCACTTTTATATATGGGTTGATCTTTTTAATAGTAGCAACTATTTCTTATTTAAATACATAACATACATGCAAAGCTTTAAGCACTTGCCTCTGCAACGTGGTGGTAGCATGTGTGCCTCACGTCCAAGAGGTCACGAGTTCGAATCTTGCTTAGGGCGAGTTATTCCAATAAGGTTTTTCCGAGGTTTTCCCTTATCCTGAAAAGACGAATGTTGGGTAACTTAAAGCTCTATGGGCCTCGGGCTCATTTGAACATAATTTCACTAATTTCATTCATTCACCATTCAATATGACACTATGTTGGAGGATGTTAATTAAAAAACAAAACTAAGTTTTATAGGTCTTTGATGTAATCATCACTGTTGTGTATCATGAGTTCCCAGTGATACGTAAGTCGTCGGATGCCATTGGCACTGCCTAATCTCTGGATGTTGTAAAAGGAGCAGTCAATTGCCTGGAGAATGTCATCAACTGTGTGGAAGTAGACCCCACGAAGTGGTTCTTTCATTTTAAGGATGAAGTCATAGTCACAGGGACTTAAATCCAGGGAATAAGGGTGGTGGTAAAGCATTTCCCAGCCACAGCGTAATCTGGTGAACTGTTACTTTTTGTGGCGATCACAAAAAGTCACTTGTATCAGCCCTGGCACATGTCTCATTAATAGTAATGATTTTCCCTAAGAAGGCCCCACCTTCACATTCATAGCGCTCCAAGTGTGTATGAGCTGCATCACATCATTTCTTATTTTTGGTCAAATCATATGGAATCCATCTTGAAGCGATTTCTCACATTCTCTGCTGTTTAGGATTTCAAGACAGTCAAAGGCACCCGTCCTGCAATGTTGGCCAATTCATGAATCATGGCATTCCGATCCATCAGCATTAACATGTTTGCGTTCTGCACACCTTCTTCCCTTATTGCAAGATGACCAGGCCATGGCATGTGTGTGACATTTTGAGGTCCTTTGTAGGCTTTGACCCACCTTGCTTTCACTGCAAGCCTTTTCCAATCCATTGTAGCACTATCTTGCATTGCAACCTCTAGCACATTAAATTTTTAACCAGGTTCTCTGATCTTGCTCCGAAATCATTACAATTGTACTCCACAAGTATTTGTTCAAAAATGCATTATTGCTGCTGTTACTGCATATGTGCATGAAGTTGGGGAGACAAGTTAATTAGCTCTGAGGGAGGGTGGGCATCTAACCTACCTTTGGTATAACTTATATTGCCTGGCTCCGTTTCATGGCATTGTTACAGCATTGTTACTACTATTAAAAAATCTGATGTGTTGCACTCACATGACTTTCTCTACTCTTGTACTAACCATTCGTACAAACTCTTATTCCTATATCTTCTTTGTGTTAGTTAAGATAAACATTTGTACAAATTATCTTATTGCCTATTTCCTTGTAGGGGAATATTAGAATACAGTAGGGTTTGAGCGGTGGTCAAATCTTTTAAAGCTTTGAGATCCTGTTCTCTTTGCACGCTTAACATATAAAAAAATGAAGAACATATTCCATTTCACGAAAATTTTAAGTTTTCCTAAACTGACACAAACAACAAGGAATATCTCCAAAATGGTTCACTCTACAAAAAAATGTATTAAGATATAAATTGTGTGTTTTAGCGAGATCTACATTTTTTGTAGAGTAATATTTTGTCTATCTCTTATGGTTTAAGTTATTCAAAAGTCATCCAGAATAAGCAGGACTACATATGTTATAGCCAGAAAATGCAAACTATACATTTGATTTGTCATAAAAATATCTAAAACATATGGCATTTTAATCAAAATTGTTAGAGCCATTTTGAAGAAAATCAGAATTTTCTAAAAATTTTCCATGTAAAGCGTAGTTTAGGGTGGGACTATTTTCTTCAAAATCTTTGTGTTGCATCCTTGAAAGACATTAAACTTAAATACCAATTTTGGTTGTTAACTAACTTTTCGTTCTTGAGTTATTCTGTCCACAGACAGACTGTCTGTGACACACACACACACACGCGCACACGCACACTCGCCACACTCACTCACCACACACCAGTAGAGAAAGTAAAAATCAACCCATGTACATGAGTAGAAATTTACTATACGAGGTGTGTCTAAAAAGTATCTGACCTATGACCATGAAAAATAGATTATTTACCTGATGGGATTGGGACTCTAATCCCCTTCAAAGTAGTCCCCTTGTGCATTCACATTCACATACTTAGCCCACTGCTCCTTCCACTTCTGAAAACAATTGTGGAAAGCTTCTTTTTGGATGATGCTCAATTCCACTGTCAAAATAAGCATTCCTCATTATCTCTTCTTTGTTCTCAAAACGGGATCCTTTCAATGGCGTCTTCAGTTTTGGAAACAAGCAGAAGTTGCAAGGAGCCATGTCCGCCGAGTAGTGAGGTTGGCGAATGACCAGAAGTTCATGTTTCGCCAAAAAATTCTGGATCAGTTGTGATGAATGTGCTGGAGCATTGTGATGATGTAACTGCCAGGTTTTGCCCTCCAGAGGCCTGGTTTATCCGCCAAATTGCATCACGCAAAATTGCATGTGCAGAATTTTTACTGTTCCCAACATCTTCAGCTGTCTCTTGTACGGTCAAACGTGAATCTGTCAGTATCAGATCTCTCACTTTCTCAACAACAGCAGCATTTCGAGTGGTTTGTGGTCTCCCAGGATGCTCTTCATTCTCCACCAAAGTGCGCCCATTTTTGAATCTGTTGAACCACTCTTTAATTTGTGTTACCCATAACATCATCTCCAAACACTGCTGAATTTTACAAATTGTTTCTGTTTGAGAATCACTTAGTTTTTGGCAAAATTTGATGCAGTATCTTTGCTCAGTTTGTTCAGTCATCTTGCGAAAAAACTAAATCAGACAAATACTTATAACAGCACCTCACTTGGCAACCTGCAGCCAGCGACTGACACACGCAAATACGGTGAGAAAATTCAAGCTTGCACATTAAGGTTTCTCCTGTCACCGTGCACAGTGGCATTGCAATAACATCACACTTTGTGTGGCAAAAATTAAGGTTGCATACTTTTTAGACAGGCCTTGTATTTGCAGAGGAAGGAAACTGTCAGCATGTTTGATTGCTTAAGTACTTCTGGAGAGGGCTTTAAAATATTGAAGCCAAAAGGTATTTTAGAAATAAAATGTTTTGGATATTAAGAAAACCTTGAGTAATGGGAAGATAACAGCATGGACTTACATAAAGGCATATTCTCTTGTGTTGTTGCTTAATTCAAATAAATAAATACTAGATTTGAAGTGATGGATTTGATTGTTTTGTTGTAGGTGGAGTACACAGTTGTTTTAGGATCAGACCCAAATGCAGTAGAGACGTCTTGCCTGAAGGAGGAATTAGTGACCATCCCAGTAGTGAAGCCATTTGACATCACAGCAAAGTTCTTCTCTTTGAAATTTGATGCTATAGGGAAGGCCTTCTGCAAGGAACCATTTATTGTCATGCCTCATGTTAAATGTGCTTCACCTTGGCCTCTGATCATTGAAGATTCCTCTGTTGAGTTGGTAAGTAGGAAGCAGCTTTTGTTAAACCCTGCTGTGTCTAAGAAGTCGTACTCCCAAATTTATAATTTAACATGTTCCATGAACATGTAGAATAACCGGTACTGTTGCTGTTACCATAGTAGTAAATTTATTTTACAAATATAAGCATGACATGAAAGCCTAACTCTCTAAATTGGAATTGAGAACAAACAACACTCACTGATGTTCAGCACAGGCAGTAGCAATCAAAATAGTGGCATCAAAAATAGAATAAGCACATTTTGGATTTGTGCATGTGACTTGAAAACAAACTGTTGATTAAATACCAGACTGTTACAACATATCATTTTGCTTCTTAGCTTTAACATTTAGTGATCCTAAAGTTATTAACCAGACATGTGACTACAGTATTCCATTCGGGACTGAAATACCAGGAAATGTCTCCTAAAATTTTATACACACCTGCCTTTAGTACGCAAAAGACTGTTCAAGTATGACTTTTTACTTTCTCTACTCATATACTAAGCAGGGGAAGTATTGTATTCGACCCAAAATTTTGATGTCAAGATTTCCCGTAAATATATGTTTTGAGACCCCCTGAATCCAAAAAGAGTATTTTTGGAAAAAGGTCCCCATATCTGTGCGTGTGTGTGTGTGTGCATGTGCATGCGTGGGTGTGGGTGTGTGTGCGTGTGCATGTGTGGGTGTGTGTGCACGTGTGCATGCGTGGGTGTGGGTGCGTGTGTGTATATATTAATATTTAAGTTGTTAATATAATTAAGAACTAATTATCGAGAGACATTCATCAGAATGTGTGTAATGTATTGTTTTATATTTGTCCCGTTTTAGATTTGTTTAATAATCACATACATTCTAATGAGAGGCATTTGAGGCAATATTTCTATGTAAGCCCTCTAAAGTAATTTAATATGAAGTTATAGAGGTGGCAGAAAAGCCCCCTTAAATCAAGAATTGTGAATATAGTTGATAAGGCCAGAATTCAATTGTCTTTTTTCCATGGCTTGGTGCGGCTCCACATCAGAAAAGATAGTGTCCGTGAGAATTAAGTGATTTATCCGTATAAAGTGTCTTCCAGAGGAACATTCATAGTGGTGGAGAAAGACAATTTTTTTTTTTAAAATTAATGTCCTCCAACATTGCGTCATATCGGACGGTGAGTGAATGAAACGGGTGAAATGATGCTCAAATGAGCCCGAGGTCCATGGAGCTTTAAGTTACCCGACATTCGTCTTCTCAGGATAAGGGAAAACCTCGGAAAAAACCATACCCGGATAACTTACCCTAAGCAAGATTCGAACTCGCGACCTCTTGAACGTGAGGCAGACACGCTAACCATCACGCTATTGAGGCGGGCGAGAAAGACAAAGTGACGATGTATTGAATAAATGTATATTCTGCGAAGCAACACAAAATATAGAAAAAAATATGTACTTATGAAAATTTATAGTCCATGCACGTGGAATTGTGGACCCGTAGCATGATTTGAAGTGATGCCAAGCCATTTGATTGTCTGATTTGTGTTAATATGTTACATATATTTGTGTAAAGCTTCAAATAAAAACAGTACTATAAAGTGGATCTATATAAGTAATTGATTTACCTATTCATTGACCCGTACTGCACCCGAGATACAAATAGAATAACGAAAAGAGTTACTCATGCTCATCGCTGGTCTAGCCCAGTAGTGATAAAGTTAGTGGGCACATCAACGTGTGGCCACACCGACCCCCCCCCCCCCCCCCATAAAAACTTATTTGTAACATATTGTCCCATCAACGTGAGTCGTCTTGGATGTTGGTACCCTATTTAGAAACTTATCATTGCAAAATGCATTATTCTTGTGGAGTGAACCATTTTGGAGATATTCCTTATTATTTGTGTGAGTTTTGCAATACCTATACTTTTCTGAAATGAAAGGTCATTATTTCACTTCTTTACCTTTTGGCCTTCATATAACATCCAGCTTTAAAGCATATGACTATCAGTTAAAGTCTACTGTATTCCTCTTACATCTACAAGAAAATTATTAATAAGGTAATTTGTACAAATGTTTATTTCTATTAACATGAAGATATAGGAATAAGAGTTTGTAAGAATGGTTTGTACAAAAGTAGAGAAAGTCATGTGAGTGCAACACATCAGATTTTTTGGTAAACATTTCAGTGGATTAATAACAAGAGAACAACAACAATAATAATAATAACAATAACAACAACAGTAACAGTAATAACAAGAACAACAATAATAATAATAATAACAATAATAATACTGTAAAGTAGGAGGTGCATTTTTAAAGCAAGTGCCTAATTCTTTAAAAATAACAGACCATTATTTCCTAAATACTTATTATTCATTACCTTACACCTTAACACTATTTCTCCACCTACTCTCTGCCATTATTCACACATTTGTTGTAACAGGAAACCAATTTTCCTATGCCTTTGTCAAAGAGTAATGTTATCTCTGGTAAAAGCCACGTTTGCTCTTCTCGTTTCACATCATCATTGTTGTTGAAATGTTTTCCATCAAGGAATTTGTTGAGATGAAAAAGCATGAAAATCAGTTAGTGCCAAGGCCGGACTGTAGGGAGAGTGGTTAAGTTGTTCCCAATCAAGTGATGTGATCAGATGTTGACTTTGTTTGGCTGTGCCTTCCTGAGCATTGTCATCGCTCATTGTTGTTTTCCCATAAACCTCACACAATTTGAATGTTTTGCTAGTGTAATATATCTCACATTCAAAAAACAAATCACTTGGCAAGTCACTTGATTGTTTTTGAACATATTGAAACCTGTAACAATAGAAAGACTAAGCGACAATCACTCAAAGCGGTAACTGTATTCTAATGAAAGCAGGAAATAATTGCATGTACTGAACATTGTGACTGCTGAAGCCAATAGTATGTATTTGAAGGAATCTTGAAGCCAGACAATCATTCGTGACAACTTGATTTTATTAATTGAATGTTTTTTGTTGTTTAATCTGTTATCAATTGTTGTTTTTGGCTAATGCTGGGTTTCTGACAATGAAGTCATATTTTTTGCTGATGGATGTGAAGTTGCCAGGACCCTCAGGGGTCCCCGTGTAGGGGATATGTGGATAGTGACCACAAGGTACCTAAGCTGAGCAGAATATTACTTCCACTTACTGGTGTCTAGGGGATATGTGGATAGTGACCACAAGGTACCCAAGCTGAGCAGAACATTACTTCCACTTACTGGTGTCTAGGGGATATGTGGATAGCAACCACAAGGTACCCAAGCTGAGCAGAACATTACTTCCACTTACTGGTGTCTAGGGGATATGTGGATAGTGACCACAAGGTACCCAAGCTGAGCAGAACATTATTCCACTTACTGGTGTTTTTCTCCTCTGTAGCTTTACTATCTGACCTCATGACCTTACCTTGGTCAACTCTTGTTCTCTTCTGATCCTGATGCTATTAGGGTACCCAAGGGCTAGGGAGTCTATATTTTTCCAACCTTTCCACTTCTATAATTTTTCTATAATCTCTTAACCCCTAACATGTTGACATGTAATAGCATGTAAGGCGTCTTCTAATTGGTAATCAGAAGATAAGGTCGATGAATTTATTTTGATAACTCCCCAGTCAGGTCGGTGAGACCTGTAAACCAACGACAGGTGTGGTCCTCCAGACATTCTGGGGATTGTGAGAGAGCAATGTGACCGCCAAAACATAAAAATATGGAGTTCTCAAAAAATATGGTTAATTTTTTACTGCCATATAGCTCTCTAATGTGAATTATGTTATCAATTGTTGTTGTTAGCTAATGCTGGATTTCTGACAATGAAGTCATTAATCCTCTTGCTCTCCAATATTTTTCACTGATGGATGGGGCACTAGAAGTGGCCGGGCATATTTGAAGGTGGTCTCGATCCATTTCCTCTTGCAGATCACATAGAGGACAGAGTGGTGAAGAATATATCCCAATTCTGTTTAAATGTTTTGCCAGACAATCATGTCCTGTAATCAACCTGAAGGTTGCAACTGCTGTTTTTCGAGGATACTCAGGAATCACTGTTTGAATGTTTGGTAGTTCCCATCTTTTATTCTTTGATTTTTCATAGTAATATTTTGCAATAATTTTTTTGAATTCAGAGTTGACTAATCTTTTAGCTGCATAAAATGGTAAATTAACTATAGATTTCTGTACACCGCTGGTACCCTTTTTTGCAAGAAAATCAGCTTTCTCATTACCACTCAGTCCACAGTGAGCCGGTATCCATTGGAAGACTAGGTGTTTTTGAAGTGCTGTTAGATGGCTAAGCATCTTCCAACATTCTATAATAGTTTGGTTTTTTGGTGACAACTTGGAAGTAATTGCTATAATTGCTGCCCTGGAATCTGAGAGAATAACTGCTTGCTGAAAATGTGAAATTCTGTACAAAAGATTTTGTAGGGCCATTCGAATTGCTTCAATTTCTCCATCAAAGTTAGTAGTTCCATAACTTAAAGATTTGTAATAGGAAAAGAGGTGACATGTGACTCCAGCACCTGCTCCATCTTTGTTTGATATAAATGATCCATCAGTATAAATATGGAGCCACTCCTGTTCTGGAAACCTAGTATGGATTGTCTCTAATGCCAATAATTTTAGAACACTAGTTGGAGTATCACTTTTTTTAACTTCTTCTGTCAGGTGTAAATAATATGTGATGTCTAATGTATGTGTTGGATTGACTTTAGATATAAAGTTTTCCTTTGAATTAGGAAGGTGTACATCCTTCTTGATGTCTTGAATTTTGGAAAGAAAGCTCTCCTGAGTCTTTAGTGTATGTGTAAAATTTCTCTTGTGCCATGTATTGAATGGGAGTCTGATCAACTTTTCGTGTTGAATAAGAGCCGCTTTTTCTATTTCATATTCAATGGGGTATTGGTTGGTTAGTATTTCCATAGCTGCTATTGGTGTGGTTTTGATAGCACCTGTAATTAATCTCAGACTTTGGTTTTGAAAGATTTGAATTTTTTTTGTGTTTGCTGTTACAAGAACTTCGCTGCAGTAAGTAAACAATGGTTTTATATATATATTATATGTTGTGTTAAGCGTTGCTCTGGAACATCCCCACTTCATTCCTGTTAGACGTTTTAACAGTGAAAGGCGCCTCTCTGCTCTTTGTATTACATTTTCTATTTGTTTGGTCCATGTAAGTTTGGTATCAAATGTAACTCCTAAATACTTTGCTTCCTTTGTTTCTGGTAATTGTTGACCCTCAAAATTTAGTTTTATTTTTAGTGGTTTTTTTCTTATTGAAAAGATTTGGTAGTTTGATTTTGTTGTATTAACAGTCATTAAATTTTCTTTGGTCCACCTCTGTAAGTTGGTTAAGGATTGTTGTATGGTTTTTTCCAGTTCTGTACTTTTGCTTTTTGGTTTTGAAGTCCACATTACCAAGTCATCAGCAAATAGTGCACACTTCACACCTGATTCTTGTATTTGTTGTGGTAGATCATTAATAAATATATTAAAAAGTGTAGTGCTGAGCACTGCACCTTGTGGCAAGCCACGGTGTATTTGTTTATATTTAGATATATTTCTTCCATATCTGGTTGCAATAAAGCGTTGTGTTAGGAAATGATATAGCCATGAAAGCATTTGACCTTGTATCCCTATTTTTTTTACTTTCTTTAGTAGTTTTGTTCTGCATATAGAATCATATGCGCTTTGAAAATCAATAAAAACTGATAAATTATCTTCTTTTCTATTGAAGGAGTCTTTGATTTCTTGACTGAGAAGTAAGACTTGTTCATTTGTAGAGTGGAACTCTCTGAATCCAGCTTGACATGGGGATATTAAATTTTGTGATTCTAGAAACCAATTTAACCTGTTTGACACCATTCTTTCCATTACTTTTGCTATTATGCTGGTAAGAGCTATTGGTCTATAATTTTTTATTTCTGATGCTGTTTTGTCTTTCTTCAAGAGTGGGACAATTATTGCTTTTCGCCATTCAGCAGGTACAGTGGTTTTCCAGGACAGATTGTAGAGTTTCAGTAGTAGTTGTTTTGCTGTTTTTCCAAGGTTTTTTATGAACTCTGGATGTATGTGATCTGGTCCAGGAGACTTTTTGTTTTTTAGATTATTTATTGCAATGTTCAATTCTTGCATATTAAAATTTTGAAAAAAGATATTGCACTGAGTGTTAGGATTACATTCTCTTTCTTGTTTCGAATCTTTCTTAAATTCTTTACGTTCCTTTTTATTATTTCTTGTTACTTTGTGTGCATTAGCATAATATTTATTGAATGTTTCGGCTATGACTGCATCATTTACTAACATTTTATTGTTGTGTATGATAGGTGTGCTGTTGTTTTCTTTCCTGTCCTTGACATTTTTTATGAACTTATGAGCTTTGTTACCATCTGTCCTATAATCCATTTTTGCTAAGAAATTATTAAAGTGATTCCTTTTAGCAGTATTAATTTCTTTTTTTAATGAGGCACATTTCTTCCGCCATAGTTGTGTATCTGATATGTTTTTTGTTTGTTCAGCTGTATTTCTAGCTATATCCCTTTGTGTTATCAATTGTGGAAATGATCATTATTGTTAACCTTGCTTTATTATTCCAATCATGTTTATGTAATTCGTAACCATGTTTGGAGGGAGATTTGAAACACGAGTTAATGTTACTTATGGCATGACTGAAATGATCATCAAATCCTATATAGACTGTGCATGACATCATAGGGATAATTGACAAAATAAGAAAATATATTAAGGAAGACGGAAGTTGAACGCTATTGCTATAGTTACATATAGTTAATAAGTTATAGTTACATAAGTTAATAAGACTGTTCATCTCCAATGGATTCCAGCACACTGTGGAGTCATGGGGAACGAAGCTGCAGACTCACTTGCAAAGAAAGGCACAACAATAAAACAAAAGTCTAAATTCAATTTCTCATATTCCTCAATAAAACGCTTGATCATTAAAAATTTTTCTCATTCATACCTACAAGAAATAGAAACAAATGCCAAAGATAAAAAATGGATTACACTACTTTCCAATCCAGATATAATCCCCCAGAGACCAAAGAAAACAGCTGTTGCAGCCTTCCGACTATTGACAAATCATGACTGCTTGGCAAGTCATCTCTACAGAATAGGTATCTCAGCCTCACCAATATGTGTCCTGTGTAACGATCCAGCAGAAATGAATGAAGAACACTTGAAGACCTGTGAAGCATTAAGATCAGAAGAAACTACAGTTCAAAAGTATTGGAAAGCACGAATGCTAATGGCTTCATTGCCAGATGCAAGGCACTAGAAAACAACAACATATAGACATTTTCCAAATGCACTTAGTCAATGGATATGTGAGAGATGGAAGCCATTCTTCAGTAACTTACTGAAAAATAGTAAATTATATGGTTTTTGGGCATGCCAGTTAGTTGGAAACATTTAAAAAAGTGAGGAAATATTGTAACAATGTAATAAGTATAATAATCATAAAAATATGTGCTTTATTCCCTGACCACAATCATGCTCTCATCACTCAAGGCACTCCTAAGTAAAAACAGCTGCACCAAATGTTGCCTCAACGTATGGCTAGCTAAATGCCATTTACAACGCACCTCACAGTAAAAAATGACTGCACCACTGCAGTCACATGTCTTGTACTTCACACACAACACACATGTTTGAATGAGCTTTTGGTTTTGAGGTGCACAATGTGCAAACAGAAGGCAGTAACTGACAGTTGACATTCACAGCCAATATCCTTGAGTGTGTCATTCACTGCTAGTGAACTAATTTAACTGCAACATACCGAGATCACTGTGATCATGGCCAAGGCACATTATAACCACTCTTTAGTACCACCATTAATGCGACACTTTCAGATAACAATAAAATAAACCACAACCTAAGACCAATGCTAATGTAACCTTTTCATAATGCAACATTAATTTTATTTTCATAAATTTTAAGTTCACAGATTTTCCATTTGTATCTATGTAGTTAATGAGTGTATTGTAATTTCAGTCTAATCACGTGGTGTCCATAGATGCCCAAATAACATCACGGCTACGCAAGTTGAGGCTGAAGGTTGGTGAGACAGGAACAGATGCATTTTGTGTGAGTGTCACCGAGTCAAGTGACCAGCCTGTTGCTCTTGGGGTCTATACTCTCAAATGGAGAAGGTAACATCATTAGCAAATTATACAAATCATGTTTTTACTTTTCTCTGCTATTTACCTGTAGTAAGTAAAGGAAGTATTGCACCCAAAAACGTAATATTCATGTTGGAAATATAGGTTTTGAGATCCCCTGAATAATATTAAAAAAAAACTTAGAAAAAGATCCAAACATGTATGAACAGCATAACTCACAATGAAAGATTGGTTAAATACTAAACTTGGTATTTAAGTTGAGCATCCTCCATGGAGGCAGCAGAAAAGATTTGCAAGAAAAACTCCCACCTCTTAATAATCAGTGTGTATGTGTCAACATTAATGTTCTAACTTGCTACTGTGATGTTTGCAGAGAGAGCGAGGAAGGAAGCATAACGAGCAGCACAGTTACTATGCCTACCATACGTGTGGAGGGTACGCCACTTTATGTTGACATGGTGGTGCCTGCTCATGGCTGGGTCAGGACACCAATGGCTGTCTCATACAACATTCATAACCTTACAACAGACCTTCTGGATCTAGAACTAAACATAGAGGCAAGCGATGCTTTTATGTTCTCTGGGCATAAGCAGGTAGGCATATTGTAATACGTGTATCCCTATTTTTGATGCATTTGAATTTATTGTCCTTATCTATGCAAATGTACATCCATCTCACAAAGTGTTTACATCTTGCCTTTGTACAATATACTGGGTGGAAGGGAAGTGATTACATTAATTTATACCAGTGATACATCTCAACGTTTGGAACACATTTTGTAACTTACGTTTTTGTCTATGACCATTTCCTACAGATGTATTTTAGTTTTCTGGAAAATAAGCTGGCAACATTACAGATTGTGTGGGTGTCACTTTCCCTAGCTCAGTACATAAACACAGTAGCGGTGCTTCTTGGTAACACAAACAAATACCCTGCCTTGTCCTTCTGTGTTTACTGCGTGAGTGTAGGCCAATCACAAGTGTTAGCTCCCAAAACATTAAAGCGAAAGCCAAAGTGCCAGACCTGTTTACATTCACAAACCAGCTCAATTCCTTGACCAGCCTCAACGCAACATTGTCAACTTACTGCACCTGTGAAAAAACTGCTTGGAGTATTCCTTCACTTCTTTTAAGTGATTACTGATTAATTATTTCCAAACCCTGTGCGATGTCACATAATTACTACCGAAGCTATGTCAGAAATAAGTTACTCTATGCAGCTTACAAGTAACAAACTGTTATCTGCGTACATTCTTGTGGAATTACCCATCCAAGTTGGCTCAAAAACCAGTTATTTTTTCGAAATCTGCTGATCAAAGAACAAAATACCATCAGACTTTTTTGTTTGTAATGCTACACCCTGTATGTTGTGTGTATTTCCTCTGCTGTTACCAGTTGCTTATGGATCCTGCCCTTTAGCAACTTTGGTAGCCAATTACATCCCTTTATTTTAATTGCTCTGCATCTCCTATCTTTCCTTCCATCTCTTGATTCTTTGCCATCCTTGTCCATTTCTTCTTGGGTTTCCAAGAAACTTTTCCCATTGTTTATAAGTAAATGAGTTGACCTATAGACACTTATTTTTGTCAGGACGCATTTTGAAGATCAGCGTCTTCATTCTCAATAGTTTCTCAACTGGCAGTTAAAGAGGAAACATCTGTTGTAGTATTGACTGTGCTGCTATCTGGGTTGCTGGATATAAACTTCATTATGTTATCTGCTTGTGGTATATAAAAATTCATTGCTATGTGAGCATTCTTCATATGTATTTTCTCCCAAATTATCAGTTCTACTGTGTTTTAGCATGTTTTAGTAATTTAATATCCTATTCTATGGTGTACTGAGTTGACCAAAAGTGATGGGCTACGGCTGATTTGTCAATCTGTTTGAATGTTATGTTTCTAATGTGCTCCTTCAGTTGTGTTTAAGATTTCTTTTAGTTTGGTTGATGTATATTTTTGGGCAGTCCTCACATTTTATCTGATAAATGTTGGATTTTGATTATTATTTATTTATGCCAACAAGCTTACTGTCATTCTGGCAGGTTGTCACAGTAGCTTAATGGTTAGAGCACCTGCCTGGTAAGCAGAGGGTCTGTGGTTCAAATCCCAGCTGTGGCATTGAATTTTTCAGTTACTATTCTACCTCTCAAACTGGATTTTGAGTTTGTTGGTATTGTGCCCCCTAATGGATGGTTTAACAGGTTTCTCAGGTTGAATCTGTTGTAAATGTCAATGTTATGATCCTGGAACAGTTTCTGGAATTTATTGCACAACTTTGGGTGGAAGGTGAATTTACTTATGTAGGTTGTAGATTGGATCTATAGTTCAGCATTGTGATGTCCTTAATTTATTTTTATCTTTCATATTTTTACTTTCTCTACTGGTAAGTAGAGGAAGTATTGTATTCCATTTTTTATTAAAATGCCATATGTTTAAGATATATGTATGACCAATGAAATGTATATTTTGAATTATTATTTTATTTATGCCAACAAACTTACTGGCTTGAGAATTTAATGCCATTCTGGCAGTTTGTCACAATAGGTCAGTGGTTAGAGCATCCGCCCGGTAAGCGGAAGGTCTGTGGTTCAAATCCCAGTTGTGGCATTGAATTTTTAAGTTCCAGTTCTACCTCTTAAAGTATATTTTGAATTTTCTGGCTATAGCCTATGTGGTCCTATTTACTCTGGATGACTTTTGAATAACTTGTAAACGGTAAGAGATAGACAAATTCTTAATATATAGAAAATGTAGATCTCACTAAAACACACAATTTATGTATAAATAAATTTTTTTGTAGAGTGAACCATTTTGGAGATATTCCTTATTATTTGTGTGAGTTTCGGAAAACTTAGAACTTTCGTGAAATGGAACATCATTGTTCATTTTTTTAAATGTTAAGCATACAAAGAGAACAGGATCTCAAAGCTTTAAAAGATTTGACTATCGCTCAAAGTCTATTGTATTCTAATATTTCTCTTGCACCTACAAGGAAATAAGCAATAAGATAATTTGTACAAATGTTTATCTCAAGTAACACGAAGAAGATATAGGAATAAGAGTTTGTAAGAATGGTTAGTACAAGAGTATAGAAAGTCATGTGAGTGCAACACATCAGATTTTTTTAAGTCTTTCGACTAAACCCGTTTTGAAACCATTTGCCCACTCAGACTTTTTCTAAAACCAAGACTCAACTCCTAAACAAAGATTTTAAAACATGCATAAAATACTCCAACAATAACGAAGACTACATAGCAGACATAGAACTAACGGCAAGTAGACTACCAGAATAAGAAAAAAACATAGGTAAAATAAATGCATAAAATTACTGACGGAAATTAAAGGAAATATGTTGTTGTTAGCTAATGTTGGATTTCTGACAATGAAGTCATTAATCCTCTTGCTCTCCAATATTTTTCACTGATGATATTGGGTGACACATTTGCTATGTCCTGACATTCTTGATGTCAGACCTAAAATGTCTGACTGTTACTATAAATAAAGATCAGAAGGATGAAGAAATGTTACCTAAGTGTAATATGATTTGAAGCTTTCCTGGCAACGAACATATTCAAGATGTTCTTGGGCTTTGAGCCAGGTGTAATGAAGAAGAGCCATCACTGTTTCGGGAGTGTACATCTCTCCCATCATCAGGATGATGAATGACTAGCAAGAGTGATTTTTTTTTTTTTAAGATGGCCATACCCACTAAAAAACCCCATCCACCGGATTAGGAAGGTGAAAGCCTGCTGCGGTACCGCCTGTAGCACCTGCGCATTCAGTGGTGAAGATAGAGCTGGTTCACATAGCGTAACCAGACGGAGAGGGTTAGGAGCTTGGAGACAAGCTTGGCCGAAGCCCAGCTTGCCCCCTAGCGGAGTCATGGATGGTTTGGTAGGAGTCATTTGTGATTGCTGTCAGGAATCAGGGTGCTATGTTGCGTGGCGTGTATACGCCGTGTCTGTTCGTGCGCCTCAGAAGTCTGGGAGCGTGTCGATACCCTGCATGCTGGATCCCTGAAACAATCTAAATATACATGTACATACACTAAGAACAAAGGAAGTGCGTACAATTAGTCTCTTAGGTTAGTGGTAATTTGTCTGCTTGTGGCGTCGTCAATCTAGAGTAAATTATAATTGTTACGTTCCGCCGTATGGCGTCGTCTGCAATTCATAATTAGGTTGTTGATATACCATCCGGCATCGTCAATTGGGTGAGTGCATGTCCGTTGTATCGCCTGTTCGTCTGGAGTGCACACTTGGCGGGCAGTCTGCCTGAAATGCAGGTGCGAGCCAGTGCCACTCCCGAGGGGGCCCTCATCCCCCTGGGTCCGCCTTATAAATAAGGACTTGAGGGTTATCTGAAGAGAAAGTGTGTGTGTGTGTGTGTGAGAGAGAGAGAGAGTGAGAGTGATGCACAGTTCACATGTGAATAACATCAGGGTAATTAACTAGGTTGTCCAGATATTGTTGCATGTCAACATCTGGCTCCCCGAGACCAATAGTTCTCTGGAATAGAGATAGTGGCCTTGCATGTTTGTCGTGCGTTATATCATAATTTCCTAGGTTTTGAATTAGTTTGTGTGGTTTTTGTTTTTCTTATCAAGTAAGTTACAGGTGAGCCTTTTTATGAACTGTTCAATGGAATGTACTTTTAGCTCCTCGTGTAATTGGAGCGTTGGAGCTACTTCGGGTAGTCTGGCGATTATTCGGAGTACTCTATTCTGCATCGTTTGCAGTCTCTTTATGTGTGTTTTCGCTGCATGTCCCCATACGGGTGCAGCGTATGTTAGGATGGGCCGGATTAGTGTTTTATAAAGTGTAGTGCCCATCTCTAACTTTAGAGTACTGTTTGTATTTATTATTGGGAATAGCTTATTGAGTTGTGTATTTGCTTTGGCTCTTACGGTGTCTACGTGCTGTTTCCACGTAAGGCCCTGGTCCATTGTTACACCTAAGTAGGTGATGGTTTTGCTGTTCCATTGGATTGGCTCTTGTCCAAGCGTTGGTGGCTGAATGCCGTGTTTACCATGACGGTGCTTAATTCGCTTGGTGGATACAATTGCATGGCTTTTTCTGGTATTTACCTTAATGCGCCATTTCGTGAGCCATGGCTCTAAATCATTTAGAGCATTTTGTAGCCTGGTGCGTATAATCCTCGGCATGGTTGATTGTGTGACAAGCGCTGTGTCATCCGCATATAGATATCGGAAATATAGAAGCACTAAAAACAATCCAAAGACTAAATGAAAAACCAGTTGTTTTCTCGTCACCATTTTTTAAACTTTTAAAGTGGTCTAAACGTGTTTCATAGCAGTCTGATGAAAATAAAATGATATTTATTGGGCATATAAATGCATATTGTGTAATTTTTAAAGTTAGATGGCCTATTTATGACACATCTCAATGTCATATTGTGGGCTTTTTTCACAACAAATAATGTTATATTTTTCAGAATAAGTTGAATTTAGTGTGAATGTTTTTCAGAATATAAAAGTCTATTTTGTGAGAAATCATTGTACTGGGTGGGCCAGAAGTTGCAATGAGGTAATGTTTATATTGAAATAACTCACTTTGTGAAACTGAAAACTAATTAAAAACTATTCATATGTTGAGAGGTATATTTTCCCCCTTCATATGCTTTGTGTTGCATTAGTTTGCCAATTTTCTGATAGAGTTAGGGCATTGTTATGTTATAGTGGCAAGCCAGATTTTTCGCTGGTTATTAGTTGATGTTGTGAATGTGAAATGCTGTGTTGTAAGCAACGACTGATACAAGCAAATATATGATTCAGGAACGCCTCACCGCTAGCGTGTGGGTTCATGAAAAAGAACAAACTGGAGAAATGTACGAGGAAATCAGAGAAAACTTCTTTTTAATAAAGCAGCTCCCAGTGAAGTCGATCTCCGAAAACTGGAAAAGAAGACTTTGTCAAAAGGCTGTGTATTGGATGCAAAATGGAGTGGAAGACCTAAAAAATATTGCGATGATGATGTTAGTAATCTTCTATTTTAATCATTGGAGCATTTGCAAAGAAATCACCAAGGAAACGATCGGCGGAAATGCAGATCCCAAGAACATCGCATGAAAAATTAGGGTTATTACCCATACAGAGCCACCACACTGATTGGCTCAGTTATATTTATCATTTCATATTTCCATTCCTTATTAGTGTAGTAATCAATAAATAACGGTTTTACATCACTTGTGAAAGTTTATTATTGCTAAACAAATTTATACAAACTTAAAAAATATCTGATTGCGACTTTTGGCCCACCCCTTACAAGATTGTTGTAATGGATTTGCAAGAGGTTTTAAAAATATATTTATTTTCTTGAAATGCAGATGGCAATAGAACATATAGTTCCAAGTAGCAGATACTAGATATGTATAGTGCCCATAGTCATACTTTGTGGTTATTAGTCACATTTTTATGGATTTTTCAATCATAAATACATGCTCATTTCTTAATTTTTGGTCATACAAATCTAGTTTCTACACATAAGATTTGCATTCATGTCATTCATCTTGAACCTCCCAAACATCATAAATTGACAGTGAAATTTAAAATCATGAGTGCTGAATTTCATGTTTTCAGTTACATTGTTTAATAAAATGGAATCTAAACAAATGTGGATAATAGTTACAGTTGTGTATTCTGCCGGAGTCTGTACGCCAGCTGGACTACAACTTGTATCCATTATTATCAGGACTTGTTGCTTTGCCTCGTCTGAAGCTTACCATAATGAATCGCTCCAGCACAAGCACAAATCATATACAGCTGGGCGAACTGATAGAGAGATCTCTCCCTTCTCATGTCTATGTAATGGTAAGTGCAAAATTCTTATGATAATACTGTTAAGCTGTGGTATGTATAGTGTAAAACAGGGTGTGGCAGACTGCGCTCTGTGCATGCATGGGACACTGCCGTTGAAGATAGTAAAGAGCCTGGTATATACCATAAAACTCTGCTGTAAAAATAGAGCACTGCGGTAAAAGATGAAAGCTAAAATTCTGGCGACCGTGAATAAAAGCAATCTCCTCCTTGGTCGTCCTTCAAGCCGTCAATGGATATAAAATTGCAGGATCCGAACTGCATCTGAATATCTAAAAAGGCTGAATGAAGAAGTGAATCTGGCGTCAACAACTTTATCATGGACAGCAAACCCAGACTGACACTAGTCTCAGAATGGAGTCATGGGGGAAAGCATGTTTCTTCTTTAGAAATGTCGCAGGTAAATGAATGTCCAAAAGCTGAAGCAATGAGCGAAACCAAACGCTAGGAAGAAGTAGAGCAAAGGAGCTCGAGTATTGGCAATCCAGGATATCATTAAAAACAAACTATAGCTGTCACAAAATTCAATGGTGGGTGGCTCAATGCTAAATTCAATCATAGGCTTGCCATGCCTTGCAGTGTTGTATAGTACAACACACTGGAAATCACACTGTAAAGCTAATGATCTAAATATCATTTGCACCCAAAAAATTTATTTGCACAACAGGAAAAGAATAGTAACAGTCCAATATCAGCTGCCATTAAATTTTGTGGCTACCATAAAAGATGGGTGTTCTGCCAGACTAGAAAGTCTGCAAGTGTAGATGCAAAGAACGTCACACCGATAACTAAGTGGAGATTCAGCAGCTTCCACACACAGGCTGATAACTGGGCTCATTGGAAAGGCACCAATACTCAACCAGATACCATGGTGGTGTGTAGGATTGAGGCAATTTAAAACTGATAGTGGAGCTGAGGAATACACGACACAACCATAATCAAGTTTTGATTGTACCAGTGAGTGGCATAGTTGTAAAAGAATAAAATTGTCCAATCAGCTTCCCAGAATGTGCCACTTAAAACCAATGAAACATTAAGAAAATGTTCATACCTTGCCTTTAAATATGGGATAAGAGAAGACCAACTAAGTTTTCTATCAAAAATCAATCTCAAAAATTTTGTCTCATCTGCCAAAGGAAGTGCATCTCGGCCAAGGTGTAGTGAAGTTGGGAGAAATGCCTTCTGGTGCCAGAAGTTAATGCAGACAGTCTTCTCAGCAGACCTTAAAGCCATTTTTGACACTCCAAGTGAACAGGTGGTCAAGACACAATTGGAGGAGGCATTGTAAGAGAGCAGCCCTCCAAGAACTGCAGAAAATGACAAAGTCATCCACAAATAACAAAGTCAAAACGCCCAACGGGACACACTCCACAATGGGATTGATTGCAATAGCAAAGAGTGTGACACTGAGTTCTGAGGCCTGGAGTACAGGAGGCTTTGTGAGAGAGAAATCCTCCAAGAACTGCAGTAAATGACAAAGTCATCCACAAATAACGTAGACAAAACGCCCAACGGGTAGCACTCCATATTGGGATTAATTGCAATAGCAAAGAGTGTGACACTGAATACTGAGCCCGTGATAATCCATTCTCATGAATGACAACACAGGACAAAACTGAGCCCACCTGCACCTGAAAGACTCTATCCCACATGAATTCCCAAATAAAAAGTGGCAGTCACCCTTGGGGTACTCAAGTCAGATGTGAGATTCCCTTTGTGGTCTACCAGGAACGTACAAATCAGTTGGGAAATTTAATGTCATACTGACAAGTTACCATGGTAACTCAGTGGCTAGAGCAGCCATTTGTGAAGCAGAAGATCCTTGGTTCAAATCCCGGCTATGGCATTGAATTTTTCAGTCCTGATTCTGCCTCTCAAACTGCTTTCTGTACTTATTTAAGTATGTGGTAGAGAAAGTGAAAAGAATTGAAAGGTGCCAGAGAAGAAGTGCACAATCACTATCAAGATTGTCACAGAAGTAAATGAAACATAGTGCTGCAATGAATAGACAAAGGTGCATCAGAAGCCATGTACTACAATCACCACCTTCTTGAAAGATATTGTTTGTAATTGTCTTTAATTTAGCAAGATTTTAGCTAACAACTTGTAGTAAAAGCTTGATTAAATACAAATATTTTAATATTATGTTAAAACATTTAACATGATGTTAGCAAACACAATGTTAGTATTTTTAACATCCGTTAGTGAAACTGGCCCATACTGTTGTAACTGAGATGTATAGGGTTGTTACATGACAGAAACCTTAATATGCATAAATTTACATATAGACAAACAGTAAAATGAATGGCTTAAAGCAAGAATGAAGGCTAATTCACAACCACCAACAATGGTAACGATAACCAGAATAAGAAAATTGAAATATATGTATTCAAATGGGAGTGTTCACAACCAATAGGAAATGTGGGATTTGTGGTGGATGAAGCGGCACTTGGACGGGTTTCCTCCGGGTTCTCCGGTTTCCCCCACCATCTCATCCCACCGGTGCTCCATCTTCATTCCATGTATTATCAGTGTCACCACCTGCGATGCTGTATGTAGTAAAAGCTGGCATTAAACACTACAAAAAAAAAAAAAAAAAAAAAAAAAAAAAACTAAAGAAAGCTTTCCTGGGCCCTGGGAACAGGAAATAAGACTTGGCCAAATTTTAAGTTATTTCTTGCCATTACCAGGCATGGCCTGTTAGATTCATATTGTGCATACTAGAGTTTTTGCTGTAGAAATTAACCAAGCCGGCCATGCCATGAAACATCGACTAGAGTTCTCTCTAGTTGCAAGCTAGAAAAAATATCATTGACCAGTTAGAAACAAATGAATTCCTAATCCCCAATATTGACCTCCATTTTCTGGTATCTTATTCTCATTGGCAGCTGTCGTGAACCAAAATATTGAATGCTGCCTTGCTTACCGCTCTCAGGATCATTATTGTTGCCATTGTCAGGTTTGTTTGGACCAGCTGAAAAACTCAGATTTATTATTGGGCAAAAACAATGTTCAGCCAACTCAGTGGTTGTATAAAAGTGCCAAAGTGCAACTATACAAATGAAAACTGGAACAGATTTCACAAAACAGTAGAACCCGAGAGTAATCTAAGTAATGAGATGAAAATCTTAAGCACATCACTGTTTATAAGCTTCTATTTTACTTAATAAACAGGACTATATTCACAGATTTCTCATTGGTCTGGCTATTCTTGCCACTAAGTTAAATTTTATTCAGTGATAGTAACTCTCTACAAACTGCTACATCTAAAAGCCAGTCCCTCTAGGTATTCCAACCTGAGTGAGAGGGGTGAGAGGAAGAGAGGGAGGGAAAGAGCTAGAGAGGGGGAAAGATAGAGGGAAAGATGGAGAGAGAGGGAGAGAGGGGTAAAGATGGAAGGAAAGGAGAGATGGGGAGGAGGGGAGAGGGAGGGAGGGAGAGAGGGGGAAAGATAGAGGGAAAGATGGAGAGAGAGGAGAGAGGGGGGAAACATGGAAGGAAAGGAGAGAGGGGGAGGGAGGGAGAGACAGGGAAGGAGGGGGAGAGAGAGAGGGGGGAAAGATGGAAGGAGAGGAGAGGGGGGAGGTAGAGATAGACAGGGATGGAGGGGGAGGGAGGGAGAGAGAGCAGAGACTGATGGAGAAACAAAATTTTAACATGATTATTGAAGTGTTACTTTGTGTGTTTCAGCCACAAGGAAAAGGCGATGTAGTAGGAACCAGGGACATCTTATTACAAGTTAGCTAATTGATTGGTAAGTTGTTTTAATGTGCACGCATGCTCCCAAGTTACATATTGGAGACCAACATTAACATGCATTATAGTAAGTAGATACTACCTTTTTGTTGGAGGTCATTTTGAGTCACTTTTTTACCCTCACCTTCACTTAAATTGTTTTAAAAACAGGAAACGTTTCAAGACCATTTGGTCGCATCATCAGCCGTTGGGTAGAGGATGAGAAGGCAAGTTGTCCAACGGCTGATGATGCGACAGAACAGTCTTGAAAACGTTTCCTGTTTTTAAAACAATTTAAATGAAGGTAAGGGTAATAAAGTAACCCAAAATGACCTCCAACATGAAGAATACTTCAGTGTTAATAGTGGTTCTATTTGTAATATTCAGACACCTCCTTGCTATAAATGGTGTCCATCTGCATTGAGACAACATTCATCATGAGGTTGCAATTCATCAACAATAGATAATCAGTCCATGCTAAAGCAAACTTTCTCTCGTGAAACTCAGGAACAGAACCTTACCTCCTTCTCATATTCCCCCATCTTCTTCTCTCTCTTCTCCTTTCCTTCCTCCTTCTCCATTACCACATCCTCTTCTTTCTCCTTCATCTCCATATCCTCCTTTTTCCTCTGTTATTCTCCTTCTCCTGCTCCTCCTCCCCCTTCTTCTCCACCATCTCCTCATCATTCTGCTCCCTCACTTCCCTCTCCTCCTCCTTATACTTCTCCTTCCTCCTCTCCTCCTCCCTCTTATCCTACTCCTTTGTTTACTTCCTCTCCTTCTCCTTTGTCCTTCCTCCTTCTCCTTCTGCATCTCCTTTTCCGTCATCTCTTCCTTTACCTTCTTCTTCTTCTCCTCTGTCTTCTTCTCATCCTCATTCTCCTCCTTCTTGTCCTGTTCTTCTTTACCTGATTACCCTCCCCTTATGTAGGACTTACAAGTCAGTGTCTAGAGTCAGACGTCTGTCAGGGATCACAGGAACCTATGTAGCAGACAGAGTGAAGTGGTCAGTATGAGAGTGAGCAAGTGATTACCCTCCCCTTATGTAGGACTTACAAGACAGTGTCTAGAGTCAGACACCTGTCAGGGAACACAGGAACCTATGTACCAGACAGAGTGAACACCTGCAAGTATGAGAGTGAGGAAGTGATTACCCTCCCCTTATGTAGGACTTACAAGTCAGTGTCTAGAGTCAGACGTCTGTCAGGGAACACAGGAACCTATGTACCAGACAGAGTGAACACCTGCAAGTATGAGAGTGAGGAAGTGATTACCCTCCCCTTATATAGGACTTACAAGACAGTGTCTAGAGTCAGACGTCTGTCAGGGAACACAGGAACCTATGCATCAGACAGAGTGAACACCTGCAAGTATGAGAGTAAGGAAGTGATTACCCTCCCCTTATGTAGAACTTACAAGTCAGTGTGTAGAGTCAGACGTCTGTCAGGGAACACAGGAACCTATGTACCAGACAGAGTGAACACCTGCAAGTATGAGAGTGAGGAAGTGATTACCCTCCCCTTATGTAGGACTTACAAGTCAGTGTGTAGAGTCAGACGTCTGTCAGGGAACACAGGAACCTATGTACCAGACAGAGTGAACACCTGCAAGTATGAGAGTGAGGAAGTGATTACCCTCCCCTTATGTAGGACTTACAAGACAGTGTCTAGAATCAGACGTCTGTCAGGGAACACAGGAACCTATGTACCAGACAGACTGAACACCTGCAAGTATGAGAGTGAGGAAGTGATTACCCTCCCCTTATGTAGGACTTACAAGACAGTGTCTAGAATCAGACGTCTGTCAGGGAACACAGGAACCTATGTACCAGACAGAGTGAACACCTGCAAGTATGAGAGGGAGGAAGTGATTACCCTCCCCTTATGTAGGACTTACAAGACAGTGTCTAGAATCAGACGTCTGTCAGGGAACACAGGAACCTATGTACCAGACAGAGTGAACACCTGCAAGTATGAGAGTGAGGAAGTGATTACCCTCCCCTTATGTAGGACTTACAAGACAGTGTCTAGAGTCAGACGTCTGTCAGGGAACACAGGAACCTATGTACCAGACAGAGTGAACACCTGCAAGTATGAGAGTGAGGAAGTGATTACCCTCCCCTTATGTAGGACTTACAAGACAGTGTCTAGAGTCAGACGTCTGTCAGGGAACACAGGAACCTATGTACCAGACAGAGTGAACACCTGCAAGTATGAGAGTGAGGAAGTGATTACCCTCCCCTTATGTAGGACTTACAAGTCAGTGTCTAGAGTCAGACGTCTGTCAGGGAACACAGGAACCTATGTACCAGACAGAGTGAACACCTGCAAGTATGAGAGTGAGGAAGTGATTACCCTCCCCTTATGTAGGACTTACAAGACAGTGTCTAGAGTCAGACGTCTGTCAGGGAACACAGGAACCTATGTACCAGACAGAGTGAACCCCTGCAAGTATGAGAGTGAGGAAGTGATTACCCTCCCCTTATGTAGGACTTACAAGTCAGTGTCTAGAGTCAGACGTCTGTCAGGGAACACAGGAACCTATGTACCAGACAGAGTGAACACCTGCAAGTATGAGAGTGAGGAAGTGATTACCCTCCCCTTATGTAGGACTTACAAGTCAGTGTCTAGGGTCAGACATCTGTCAGGGAACACAGGAACCTATGTACCAGACAGAGTGAACACCTGCAAGTATGAGAGTGAGGAAGTGATTACCCTCCCCTTATGTAGGACTTACAAGACAGTGTCTAGAGTCAGACGTCTGTCAGGGAACACAGGAACCTATGTACCAGACAGAGTGAACACCTGCAAGTATGAGAGTGAGGAAGTGATTACCCTCCCCTTATGTAGGACTTACAAGTCAGTGTCTAGAGTCAGACGTCTGTCAGGGAACACAGGAACCTATGTACCAGACAGAGTGAACACCTGCAAGTATGAGAGTGAGGAAGTGATTACCCTCCCCTTATGTAGGACTTACAAGACAGTGTCTAGAGTCAGACCTCTGTCAGGGAACACAGGAACCTATGTAGCAGACAGACTGAACACCTGCAAGTATGAGAGTGAGGAAGTGATTACCCTCCCCTTATGTAGCACTTACACGACAGTGTCTAGAGTCAGACATCTGTCAGGGAACACAGGAACCTATGTAGCAGACAGAGTGAACACCTGCAAGTATGAGAGTGAGGAAGTGATTACCCTCCCCTTATGTAGGACTTACAAGACAGTGTCTAGAGTCAGACATCTGTCAGGGAACACAGGAACCATTGTACCAGACAGAGTGAACACCTGCAAGTATGAGAGTGAAGAAGTGATTACCCTCCCCTTATGTAGGACTTACAAGACAGTGTCTAGAGTCAGACGTCTGTCAGGGAACACAGGAACCTATGTAGCAGACAGAGTGAACACCTGCAAGTATGAGAGTGAGGAAGTGATTACCCTCCCCTTATGTAGGACTTACAAGACAGTGTCTAGAGTCAGATGTCTGTCAGGGAACACAGGAACCTATGTAGCAGACAGAGTGAACACCTGCAAGTATGAGAGTGAGGAAGTGATTACCCTCCCCTTATGTAGGACTTACAAGACAGTGTCTAGAGTCAGACCTCTGTCAGGGAACACAGGAACCTATGTAGCAGACAGACTGAACACCTGCAAGTATGAGAGTGAGGAAGTGATTACCCTCCCCTTATGTAGCACTTACACGACAGTGTCTAGAGTCAGACATCTGTCAGGGAACACAGGAACCTATGTAGCAGACAGAGTGAACACCTGCAAGTATGAGAGTGAGGAAGTGATTACCCTCCCCTTATGTAGGACTTACAAGACAGTGTCTAGAGTCAGACATCTGTCAGGGAACACAGGAACCTATGTAGCAGACAGACTGAACACCTGCAAGTATGAGAGTGAGGAAGTGATTACCCTTCCCTTATGTAGCACTTACAAGACAGTGTCTAGAGTCAGACGTCTGTCAGGGAACACAGGAACCTATGTAGCAGACAGACTGAACACCTGCAAGTATGAGAGTGAGGAAGTGATTACCCTCCCCTCATGTAGCACTTACAAGACAGTGTCTAGAGTCAGAAGTCTGTCAGGGAACACAGGAACCTATGTAGCAGACAGACTGAACACCTGCAAGTATGAGAGTGAGGCAGTAATTACCCTCCCCTTATGTAGCACTTACAAGACAGTGTCTAGAGTCAGACGTCTGTCAGGGAACACAGGAACCATTGTACCAGACAGAGTGAACACCTGCAAGTATGAGAGTGAGGCAGTAATTACCCTCCCCTTATGTAGCACTTACAAGACAGTGTCTAGAGTCAGACGTCTGTCAGGGAACACAGGAACCTATGTACCAGACAGAGTGAACACCTGCAAGTATGAGAGTGAGGAAGTGATTACCCTCCCCTTATGTAGGACTTACAAGACAGTGTCTAGAGTCAGACCTCTGTCAGGGAACACAGGAACCTATGTAGCAGACAGACTGAACACCTGCAAGTATGAGAGTGAGGAAGTGATTACCCTCCCCTTATGTAGGACTTACAAGACAGTGTCTAGAGTCAGACGTCTGTCAGGTAACACAGGAACCTATGTACCAGACATAGTGAACACCTGCAAGTATGAGAGTGAGGCAGTGATTACCCTCCCCTTATGTAGGACTTACAAGACAGTGTCTAGAGTCAGACACCTGTCAGGGAACACAGGAACCTATGTACCAAACAGAGTGAACACCTGCAAGTATGAGAGTGAGGAAGTGATTACCCTCCCCTTATGTAGGACTTACAAGTCAGTGTCTAGAGTCAGACGTCTGTCAGGGAACACAGGAACCTATGTACCAGACAGAGTGAACACCTGCAAGTATGAGAGTGAGGCAGTGATTACCCTCCCCTTATGTAGGACTTACAAGTCAGTGTGTAGAGTCAGACGTCTGTCAGGGAACACAGGAACCTATGTACCAGACAGAGTGAACACCTGCAAGTATGAGAGTGAGGAAGTGATTACCCTCCCCTTATGTAGGACTTACAAGACAGTGTCTAGAATCAGACGTCTGTCAGGGAACACAGGAACCTATGTACCAGACAGACTGAACACCTGCAAGTATGAGAGTGAGGAAGTGATTACCCTCCCCTTATGTAGGACTTACAAGCCAGTGTCTAGAGTCAGACGTCTGTCAGGGAACACAGGAACCTATGAACCAGACAGAGTGAACACCTGCAAGTATGAGAGTGAGGAAGTGATTACCCTCCCCTTATGTAGGACTTACAAGTCAGTGTCTAGAGTCAGACGTCTGTCAGGGAACACAGGAACCTATGTACCAGACAGAGTGAACACCTGCAAGTATGAGAGTGAGGAAGTGATTACCCTCCCCTTATGTAGGACTTACAAGACAGTGTCTAGGGTCAGACATCTGTCAGGGAACACAGGAACCTATGTACCAGACAGAGTGAACACCTGCAAGTATGAGAGTGAGGAAGTGATTACCCTCCCCTTATGTAGGACTTACAAGACAGTGTCTAGAGTCAGACGTCCGTCAGGGAACACAGGAACCTATGTACCAGACAGAGTGAACACCTGCAGGTATGAGAGTGAGGAAGTGATTACCCTCCCCTTATGTAGGACTTACAAGCCAGTGTCTAGAGTCAGACGTCTGTCAGGGAACACAGGAACCTATGTACCAGACCAAGTGAACACCTGCAAGTATGAGAGTGAGGAAGAGGATGATATGAAATGTATAAATGTTTGTGTCATATCTGTGGAAGAATTTTAAATACCAGTGTATGCACACATCCATCCCCATCCTGTCTTGACCAGACCTGATCCGACCAGACCACACCATTGAAAGTTGTGTTTAACTTTATGCTAGATAAAGAATGAAAGAAGTCGATACTTCACATTATTGCCTTGCATGTGTCCCCAAAGATTTGCTGGACTGTAGTTCAGGATGGACTGACTGCACCTCCTGTGATTGAAAAGAAAAATATGCAATATTGCATAGACTCTTGCAACTAAATGAAAACATGCAAAAACATATAGGATGGAGCATATCTACCCATGTAGAATGCAGTGGTGAATTGTGAATGAAAGTGATTTATCTGACACGTCTAATCATGTTTCTGGAATGGTCTGGCTTGGTGACTCACTCTCGGCCGTTACATTTACCTACTCTGATGACCAAAATCTGTGAATCCAACAAAAACAAGTTGAGAACTTAAAGGCATGAAATAATACAGTACATTCAATTATTTGTTGTTACCTTCCATCTGTTAGTTTGTACCTTACAGATGTACCGTATATAAATATTTTGTTTTAACAGTGATATTGAGACAGTACTAATAATAACACAATTCAACAAATATAAAGAAATATGTATTAGTGTTTATTTTTTTTACTACACTGTTGTACATGGTCTTTCTCCTCTTCCAGGTGCTGCATTTTTCTGCTTTTGACTTTCACCCATATGCCATCTGTGTATGTGCAATATTCCTCTACAAAGATTAATTGTATTATGAAGTGCATAAATATGTTACTTAGTAAGCTAGCTCCAATACCTCTCTGTGATAATAGTTTTTCAAACTTGCGGTGCGGCAGTTAAGACAGGAAAACTGGTATTGTGTGGTGAAACTAACAATGGTCTCTGGCAGCTCACAAGGAATATTATTTAATATCTGCAAACTAATACATGAATACAAAGTTTGGTACAAATTCCATGAAAAAAAGAAGTCAATCTTCGTTATGTTAGAAATGTGCAAGTCAAAAGCTGAAAGCTGGAGCCCCAGTGCTTAGGATGAAATGTGTTGGAAAGTAAGCAAACTGCAGTAGGGTATAGATAAGTAATGTTTTCAGTTGTAAATATTGTAATTATATATGAAAATATGTATACAGACTATCTATTAATTAAACCAATTGTAAAGAAAAAATTGTTGATTCTATATAAGACTTAAAACTTTCGCTGTGACTGTTACTAATAGTTGCATTTGTTCCTGATGAAGACCATGGAGAATCAAATGGTCAAAAGCTTGAATTTTATAAGTTTGACGCAGCTGATCAACCGAGAAGCAATTATTATATGTTGATTCTAATTTATATTTGAAGATCATAGTAAATGTGTAAGATAGAAATGGTAGCTAATGAGGCTGTTACTTTAGACATTATAGCAAGTAAATGAAAGTAGAGGTTTTGCGAAATTGTAACTAAGGTTAAGCATATCAAATTTTTATATCTTGTTTCCTAAAAGCAAAGTGAGCATGGCCACAGACAATACAAATTAAAAAAAATCTGTTGTGTTGCACTCACATGACTTTTTCTACTCTTGTACTAATCATTTTTGCAAACTCTTATTCCTATATGTTCATGTTAATTGAGATAAACATTTGTACAAATTATCTTATTGCTTATTTCCTTGTAGGTACAAGGGGAATATTAGAATACAGTAGGCTTTGAGCGATAGTCAAATGTTTTAAAGCTTTGAGAATGGTTCATTTTACAAAAAAACTTATTTAGACATAAATTGTGTATTTTAGCAAGATCTACATTTTTTGTATAGTAAGATTTTGTCTATCTCTTTCAGTTTGCAATAGGCTATAGGCAGAAAAGATACACATTTCATTTTTCGTAAAAATATCTCAAACGTATGGCATTTAATCAAAATTGTTAGCGATTTTCAAGAAAATCAAAATTTTCCATGTAAAGGATAGTTTAGGGTGGGGCTATTTTCTTCAAAATCTTCATGTCACATCCTTGAAAGACATTAAACTTAAATACCAACTTTGGTTTTTAGCTGACTTATCGTTTTTGACTTATGTTGCCCACACACACGCACGCACGCACCCACACACCCACACACACACACACACGCACGCACACACACACACACACACACACACACACACACACACACGACCTTTTCTAAAACTGCAATTTTTTTTATTCAGGGGGTCTCAAAACATATTTCTGGTGAAATTTCGATATCATATTTTTGGGTGGGATACAATACTTCCTTCTACTAGACGTAGTAGAGAAAGTAGAAAAAGGTACTGATGGTAATAATGACAGTGGCGGTGGCGGTGGTGTTGGTGGTAAGGAGAACAAGAGGAATGAGAGTGCGGAAACTGAGAAGAATAAGAATGGGAGAAACAGGGACAGAAGGAACAAGAGGAAGAGGATAAGAAGAGGAGGTGGGGTAAAGGGAGAACAGGAGGAAACAGAAGTGGAGGATGAGGAAGAAGAGGAGGCAGAGGGATTGGAAAAGGAAGGGAAACAGGAGGAAGAGTAAGGAGAGCATGAGGAAGAGTAAGAGGGGATGGAAGAGGAAGGAGAACATGAAGAGGAAGGAGGAGAGAAAGGTGAAGAAGATGAAGAGGATGAAAGGGACAGAGGAAGAACAAATAATACTAATAGATGATAACGGCAATGATAATGGTGGTGGTGATGTTACATGATTTTCTCCACTCATTCTTCAACAAACTGCTTAAAAAGCTTGTTCTCCTATCTACTTCATGTTGCTCAAGATACACATTTGTAGAAATTATTTTGTGACATGTTTCCATGTAGATACAATGGGAATATTGCAAAATAGTTGACTTAAGTGATAGTCAGATCTTTTAAGAGCGGGTTGCTATGAGATGGCTTTAACAGTCCATTCTATATGCATGGCTAAATGATAAAGGATTAATGATGCTCTATATGAGAAAGGTATAATATTAAAAAATTCAAACCATTAACAAATAATATCTCTGTAATGGTTAACTCTATAAAAACATGCCTTTGACAAATTGTGTGCCTTAGCAAGATCTATATTTCTTGTGCAATAATATTTTATCTCTCATGGTTTATCAGTTATGCAAAAGTCATCCAGAGTAATGAGGACTTCAGATACTATTCCCAGAAAATTCAAATTATATATTTGATTTTCCATACAGAAGCAGAAAAATGTCCAATAGACCATGACCTACAAGCCCATGCTACCAGCCGTGGTAGCCTAGTTGTTTGTTGGTTGTGCCTATCCTTCCAAGTTATTGTCAGAGCTAGTATCTGGTAACTATGCACGTAATCCCAAACACTTTCTGTGCAAATGTTCCAGTGTACATTTCATCTGGACTATTCCAAGATCTGCCCGGGTAAGTTAACCTCATTACTTTTCTCCTGTTGGCACAAAAGTGGGATACATTCCCACTTCTTGTCATGACTAGTGTAAAAGGTGCGCCTAATATTTTCTCTGAACATACTCTTAAATGTTCTGTCGGTTCTAAGTTCTGCACCAATTCAACAGAGATATTAATAATAATGAAAATATTTTGTCGTTAAACTTCATGCAATGGAGATCAAGATTAAAATTAAGCCCCCATGTAACAGCCTTCCCTGGGCCAGGGCCTACCGCCTAGCTGTGCATCCCCCACCTCTGCCAGCTACAGGGTGACAGTACTGGAGGGTGGGACATGGTCAGTGCCCGGGGCCCTCCTGACCGGTTATGCAGTCTTCGTGACCAGGGGCAGCTACTTCTTTATCAAGTAGCTCCTCAATTGGTCCCTCAAGGACCTAACAACTTTGAGTGCACGCCTGACCAGACCTCCCAGTGGGGTAGAAATCCTCATGCTGCTACCGGGGATTGAACCTGTGTCCTCTGCACCAGAGGCAGGCATGTTACCATTGTGCTATGGAGGCAGTCAGAGGTCAAGGTATGTGTATAAAATTTGAAGTTCATAATACAGAAATATATTGTGATAAATAGAGCTGGGATTTCGATGAGTGTTGTAACTAAGAAAATGGTAAGTTGTTTTCTAGTGCCTTGCATCTGGCAATGAAGCCATTAGCAAGAAAATGGTAAGTTGGAATTAAATATAATTAAATACATTATAATTGAAAATTTAATTACATATTTCACTTATGTGCATATTTTGTTAAGTTAGTCCCAATTAACAAGCTCAGTTACTTTGTAAGTCACTATTTCTCTTCTAATACGGAATCACTAAAGCACAGCCCTGTTTTATCATTAACACAATTTAAAATTTGTTGTGACTTTATAACTTACAGCTGTTCTGTCTCATAAGCTTGACACACACTTCACAGTCCTCCGTCTCTCTCTCTCACAAACAATTGGTTTTGATGAAGCACTTTCTCAAAAATCGACTGGGAAGTGCTTCAACGCCTAAAAAATGCTCCTCTGTCTGTGCTCTCTTGCTTTTAAAGTGCTGGCAAATTCTCTGGAAAATACACCTTTTCTTGAAACTTCTTGTAAACAAGACAGGCACCAGAACAGCTTCTAGAACTGTCTTGAATCACTTTGTTTTGCCGTGCTTATAGTGGTCTTTGTTCTGATTGCTCCAATGTGTTTGACCTGTGTATTTACAAGCAGTGATGTGGTATAGCTATCCCCGAGCTTCTTTCTGATTGGCAGCTGCCAGTCGCTGTGACAATATGTTTTATATAAACATGTCAATAAGGAATATATTAAATATTTTGCAACACAACGGACACTTGGAGAATTTAGTGTTGCGCAGACATTTTGCCATGCTAGTTAATGGTTAAGAGCAGCCGTGTGTAAAACGAAGGATCCATTGGTTCGAATCCTGGCTATGGAATTGAATTTTTACTTTCTCTACTGGTAAGTAGGGGAAGTGTTGTATTCCAATCAAAAATTTGATGTTGAGATTTGACCGGAAATATATGTTTTGAGACCCCCTGAATCCAAAGAAAGCATTTTTAGAAAATGGTCCGTATGTGTGTCTGTGGACAGCATAACTCAAAAATGAAAAGTCGGTTAAAAACCAAAGTTGGTATTTAAGTTTAATGTCTTTCAAGGATGTGACACAAAGTTTTTGAAGAAAATAGCCCCACCCTAAACTACCCTTTACGTGGAACATTTCTCGAAAATTTTGATTTTCTTGAAAATGGCTCTAAAGATTTTGATTAAAATGTCATATGTTTGAGACATTTTTATGCCAAATAAAATGTATATCTTGAATTTTCTGGCTATAGCCCCTGTAGTCGTATTTACTCTGGACATCTTTTGCATAACTGTAAAGCACTAAAGATAGACCAAATCATACTGTACAAAAAATGTAGATCTTGCTGAAATACACAATTTATTTCCAAATAAATTTTTTTGTAGAGTGAACCATTTCGGAGATATTCCTTGTTATGTGTGAGAGTTTCGGAAAACTTAAAAACTTGTGAAATGCAACATCGTTGTTTATCTTTTTTATGTTAAGTGTGCAAAGAGAATGGAATCTCAGAGCTTTAAAGGATTTGATTCGCACAAAGCGTACTGTATTCTAATATTCCCCTTGCACCTACAAGGAAATAAGCAATAAGATAATTTGTACAAATTTTTATCTCTAACACGAAGAAGATATTGGAATAAGAGTTTATAAGAATGGTTTGTACAAGAGTAGAGAAAGTCATGTGAGTGCAACACATCAGATTTTTCAGTTTTGAATCTATCTTTCGAAATTTGTCAACACAGAGTTTGTTTCTGTGTTTTAGAACAATCACTTATCATTGATTGGCCTTGTAAATGGAAGCTATATAAAATATTTAAAGCTCAGAACTTAAATACTTTTGATTGTAAGTTACCATTGGCATATATTCTTGGATTTGAAATTTCCTGGTGATCTACAGTCGCCGCAATTGAAATCTTTACATTGTTAGTGCAAGGAAAATCTTTACGTAGTCAATGTGCTCAGTTTGTTCTTATCCCGCAACTACACAAAGGAGCGAGCGAAGCTGCAAATCACGTGATTCTTGAGTGCACAGTAGCAGCTTGCTACAGATCTCAGTCTCTGGTATTTGTACAGAGCGTTCTGTTTCCAGTTTGTCATTGTAATTAAATTTTTAACCTGAGTGCTATTTTTAAAGTTGTGTATTTCTCATTATAATACAAATAATGGGATGCAAGAAGCTCACTTCTGAGAAGACTCATGCTTTAACTCTATTGGAAGTAGGTACTTCTGTGATTCGTGTAGCTGCCGATCTAAAGGTTTCAAGACGAGCTGTTTATGACCTAAAAACAGCAGCAGCATCTTTTCCACCTGGCAACACACCAAGATGAAAAATCGGCTCAGGTGGTAAAAGAAAGACTTCAACAAGAACTGATGTCCTGCTAAAACGTGAAGTGATGGCTGATCCATGGATTACAGCGGCAGGGTTAAAGAAGAAACACCCAGACCTTCTCAACAATGTTGCAATAAGGACCATTCAGCATCGACTTCAAAAAGACTTAGGTTTACCAAGTCGGTGTGCAGCCAAGAAGCCTCTTCTGACTGAAGCTATGAAAAAGAAAAGGATAAAGTTTTGCAAGACATATCAGCACTGGACATCAGAGAACTGGCGTAAAGTAGTTTTCTGATGAAAGCACTTTCAAACTGGTCAGAGGAAAGTCCAAAATGGTGAGGAGGCCAAAAAATGTGTCACAATATGATCCAAAGTTTACTGTCAAAACTGTTAAACATCCAGAAAGTATGATGGTATGGGGTGCTTTTAGTGGCAATTATGGTAGAGGTGGCTTGTACTTTCTCCCAAAGAATATCACAATGAAGGGAAGTAACTATTTAGAAGTGTTACAACAGCATTTGTTCACATTTTGGCCGATTCACCAGTGTCAGTACTTCATGCATGATGGTGCCCCTGCACATAGGACAAAGATGGTTCAGAAGTTCCTGAAAGATAATGATATACCTGTACTTGAATGGCCTGGTAACTCTCCTGACCTAAATCCAATAGAAAATGCTTGGAATCAAATGAAAAATAAAGGAGAAGAGCTGCAATCAAGTATTAAGGAGCTACAGGAAGTGTTGAAGTTGTGGGTGGAAATGGACAAAAAAAAAATTTGAATATCTAGCAGACTCAATGCCTAGGAGACTCCTGAAAGTGATAAAAGTTAAGGGAAATATGACCAAGTACTACTTGTACGCACAAGTTAAAAATAAAACCATGTAAAGTCGGTATTTGTTGTTTTTATTACCTTGTAAAGATTTCCATTGCGGCGACTGTACTAGGAAAATCCAAACAGTTGGGGAAATTAGTGTCATACCGGCATGTTTCTTTGATAGCTCAATGGTAGCCATGCATGTAGTGGAAGATCTGCAGTTCAGATCACATCTGTGGCATTCAATTTTTTAGTTCTGATTCTACCTTTCAAGATGTTTAGAGATACTTCTTGCTAGCATAAAAAAGTGTTAGAATTGAGTAACATGGTGTACCAGTTATATGTGTACAGAGTACTTCAGAAAAGAGGCATAATGCAATGAACAGTTTTGAAAATATGTGGTGAAAAGGTTTAATGAAACTGCAAGAGTACAGGACAAGACCTAAGAATACCACAGCAGAGCAAGTTCCCTCAATATGTTGTTATTCCTTGAAAAAGTCCCAGAAAAATCTACTAGAGAGTTAAATATTAAGCTGGAGAAGGATTATTCATGTTTTGAAAGTGTTATTGATTGAAACCAGGTTAATAACGTAATGGCAGAGAAACAAATGGATGGGAAACATTTCATGTCAATGGCGATGCGCTCGAATGGTGCTCCACGTTGTACTACTACATGCGACCCAGGCTGCTGGTCTGCGGGCCGCGACTTGCCGCACACCACCTTTCAGCATCCGCCCATAGCCCCAACCAGTAGTAGCTCTGTCGCAGCTTGTCGATTGTGCGGTTGGGTCCAAGCTGCCCTCCAGATGAACCCGAATATACCTCCTTCAGGACTTCCATCAGGTGACGCCCAGGTCCGGTACAAGACATCGTCTTTGATCCTCGGCGAGTCCAATTGTGCCCAGTAGGACTTATACTCGCTACTACTGAGTGCGATGTCCTCCCAGCTCCTGCTTCTACTTCTCGTAGGAGAGATCCTAAATGGGTGTCCGACAGCTGCTCCCTCCTCAGGCCTGCTCTGTTCTATCCATGTACAGGTACCGTGAAATCACGCGGACACCTGTGGCACCCTCCTTCTCTTCCACTCTCCCCGGGGTGAAGTTGTACTCCTGGAGCCTCTGGACCCAACGGGCTCTCTGGCCTTCAAGGTTCTTGAAACCCAACAGCCAGGCGAGGGCGGAATGGCCAATTGTACATATACTTTGGAAATGCTCCAGCGACGTTACTACTGTCAGGAGTCCACGCCGGCCTTGGAGAGTCTCTTGCTGTAGGCTATCGCTCACTCTTGCCCACTTTACACCTGGGATACCAGGTCTACAATTCCGCTGTCACTAGCATCAGTGTCCACGATGAAGTCGCAATCGGATTGCGTGAAACGCTGTGTGTGCGCCCTCGGCCTCTTCTGTCCACATACAAGGTCTGTGTCCTGTCAGACGAGGGGCTTCGCGATGTTGGAGAAGTCTCTGATAAATCGGCGGTACAAAACTGCACAGTTTGTCATTTGGGCGAGGCCAGTCTCTCACAACATGAGCCTTCTGTATTCACTGTTGTTACTTTGCTTCCCATCTTGTCCATTGCGGATTTCATTTCCGACGCCATCTTCTCCATAATAATTTTTCCAACATTGCCTCCGTGATGACATTCACATCCCACTTCTGACACCAGTATGACAAAGTGAAAAAGTTAGTCCAGTTACTTTTCTATCATTTTATTTTTCTTCTAAACTTTTGCACAAAAACTCAGTTCTCTTGTACTGAGATTAATGCAATCTACAGTATTTCGTGATATTACAACTTACAACTATTCTCTTTTTGTAGTCTTGACTCAGTCCTTTCAGTGTCTCTCTTCACTTTGCCTCTCAAACACTAACTCCGACGATGCAATCACTCAACGCCCGTTAAAACTTCACTTCGATGTGACGTATCTTTTACAGTTGTCTCGCACTAACTGACACACTGACCGGCTCAAAAACTGCGTACCTTAATGTGCTCCACAAGCTTGTATTTCTCGAACGTCTACAAACAAGCCGGCTGCCGGACACTTGGAATGCTCTGAAACCCTTTGTGTTGCCACTTGATTGTTGTTAGTCACGTGTTCTTTGCTTGAGTGGTGTGGGGAGGCCTGACCTTGAGCGTCTTGTTACACGCCGCACCAGTGGGGCGAGGCACCCCAGCGTCACAATATGTAGATACTTCTTATCACGCAAATATCATAGATATGCCATTTTAATCATGATTATTAGCCTTAATGAACCAAGAATAGGACACTGTTCCATCTAAGGGTATACTGGAGTGAGGAGTGTTTCTGGAAGTGTTCATGTGGCGCGCGTCCATGGAAATTTGGAAACTCCTGAACAAATGCAAGGCGCTTCGTGTTTTTATAGATATTATATACACACAAACGTACGCGGGCTTCCCCCCACCCCTACCCATGTCTCCCTATTCCTTTCTTAATTTCCTTTTACACAGAGGGTTTCTGGTGAAATATCGGTATGGAATATTAGGCGAAATTTAATGTAAAAAATAAAAAGTACATCTCGAGATTTTTATGTATGGCCCGAGAAGTATTTTCATGCGATTGAATTTTATATAAATGCGAAATAAGAGAGGATACATTATTATTCTTAACAATCTTCTGATTGCTTTGATTTTTTTTCCACACACTCAGAACATCAAGTAAATAGTATACACAAAATTTCAATGTCATATGTCAAACCATTTTTAAATTATTAATATATTTATTAATAATGAATCACGTTTTGATTGCTCATATAAGATGATCCTTGGACCCCACAGTTTATTGTATCTCTCCTAAATTTTTAATTTTATTTCAGTATACAAATATAAAGAAATTGCCATACCAGAATTGCTTAGATCTAATTATTTTAAGAGAAAAAGGTTGTATACCTACTATTTATCAATTTTTTCAGTATGAGTTATGAAAAGTATTTAATTCAGCTCAGTTATTTAACATTTTTAACTAGCACACGACAAATTTTAATACCTTTGAAGGTCTCCTGAAAATTTCAAGCTAATAAGTTATAAACTAGGATCCAAGGAGCATTTTGAATAGCGCGACTCTCTGTTGCTTTCTTCTTGGACACAGTAGCAGTTTTGAGAAGCATTCGCAAATTTATACACAAAATACATAAATATCTGCTTGGTATGGTTCTACTACTGACTAATGAATAACTTCAAACCTATTAACTACCTAAACAAGGTCTAATATATAACTGGAATACTGAAATAACCTGGCAAAATTGCAGAATTACAGAACACTGACTGCATTTCTCCGTTTGGAAGCAAAACATGTCAGATTCACGACATTTTAGCTCAAATATCGAATTCATTTCAGCACAGACAACTTACAACCTTTCTGAAGCAAAATTCCCTGCAGGGGACCAAAGTCAAAGCCAGTGATAATGAAAAATGCATTTCAAAACTGTAGCGACGAGGTTTAGTGAGGAACTCTCACCTGCACTAGCACATTTGATACCCTCCTGGAACTTTAAAAATGGCTGATATTCAGAAACCTGAAGTGTGCCATTAAAATACAAAGTATAAGCATAATAAAAAATGCAGAAAGTAAAAATAAAAATTTTCGGCAATTTTCACTAAATTTCACCGATACGTTGCCTTAAAAGAGGCCAGAATGTTGTCATGACAGAGCAGATGGCAGGGCTCCTGTATCTGTGGTCCGTATTCGGGAGGTCGCGGGTTCGATTCCCGTGACCGACCTTCCTCACCCATGGGTTTTTCGGAGGTTTCCCTGGATGACCAGGCGAATGCTGGGAAGGATTTCCATTTCCTTCTAACTTCCTGTCCCTCCATTTCGCTACATTAGTCATTTCATTTCACCGTTCATCCAGTTAGGTTTATTTCAGGGTTGGAAGCGTCGGCGAGCGTCGCGGTAGCAGTACGGCGGAAGGAACAAATGCGCTCTGGAAATCTCGTACCCCGGATTGGAAAGTGAGCTGCTGGTTTACGGCGCCCCATGTACAAGCCGGGTTGGGGGGGGGGTCTGGAGCCGGTTTCCGAGTACCCCCCCCCCCCTTGGCTGTACAGTCCCGAACGGGTGGGAGAGCAACCGGACTGAGCCAACCTCCGCCGGGGCGCTTCTAACTGGGAAAATGTAGGGACGCTGCCACTTACTCTCGTGGCAACGTTCAGGCCGCCCTACGGATCCATCCTCCCGGGGGTGCCCATCAGGGACATAGATATGAAAGATCGTCTTTCGGTCGAGGTACTAATTCCCTCTCCGCAAGTTGTCACAGGAGACAGAGTCATAGAGACATGAGTTAAGCTAAATCTGTTTCTGTGTTCATAAAAATAACAGTGCAATGACAAAACATTTCATGACACGAGTAATATTTTTAAACGTTTGTTAATTGTTTGCATTTATATTCCTTTGATTTCTTCTTATATAATGTTTTATAACAGCAAAGCAATAAAAACTGAAATGCATTAACGTTTATTAATTTTTAATACATCATTTCCAGGTTTAAGACATGAAAACTAAGTTGGGGTCATAAAGGACCCATAAGGACTATATGTATGAAAGAAACAGGGCACAAGGGTTAAGAATGAAATTTGAAACTACGAGTGCCTTACAATGAGTTATTTGCCCTGAAGGTGTACATACATACAGAAAGTGAGAGCGAGCGAGTGAGCGAGGTTAGAATCGATAGAGGGATCGAAGTGGGGATAGTCCGCCCGCCCGACCGACCGACCAGCTGGTTTGCTCAAGCAGACCGGCCCAGTGCAGGTTCGGACGTCATGCTATCAGAAAGCAAGACGTTTCTCCTGCGATCCGGCATTTTCGTCGGTCTTGCTTCCGTCGTCACCACAATCATATACCTTACTCCTGTTCCAGGTAAGTTATCACTGCAGTTTTAGGTTATGGGACTATGTCCAACAGCAACTTATTACTAATATATGTACAAAATTCAAATGGCATTAGTGCATTCATTTTAACAAAAGACTATTGGTAAAACAAGTGCAAATCAAATTTTACTTTCACTACTACATACAATAAACTTGGGGTGTATTGTATTCCATCCAAAGGTTCAATATTTAACTGGAAATATGTGTTTTACAGCCATCTGAATCCAGAGAAAGCAGTTTTAGAAATGTGTGTATGTGTGCGAGCGTGTGTGTGAATAGCACAAGAAAAAGAAACAGAAAGTTGTCTAAATAAAACATGAACATTTTTGTGACTAACGATTTCCATTAAAATACCACAGTAAAAATATTTGCATGAAAGATGAAATGTAGACGCTAAATTAGCTAAGAACACCTATGATGTTCTGTTTTTCTAGATAACTTTTGTTTATTGTTATTATTATTATTATTATTATTATTATTATTATTATTATTATTATTATTATTAGTATTATTATTATTATTATTATTATTTATAAAAATATATCTTTTCAATAAAAAAACCATAAGAGAGACAAAATCTTACTATACAATACCTCGTTAAATCACTCGATTTGTCAATTTTTTGTGCAATTAACTATTAGATATTCCTTGTTATTGATTTGAATTGTTTTCTATCAAAAAAATTCAATGCCTTTTTATCTTATCATGTTTAATAATTACGCGCATATGTCTCTATGAGTAGTATAACTAAAAAAAAAAAAAAAAAAAAAAAAACGAAAAGTCGGCTAAATACCAAACTAGGTACATATTTAAGTTCATTTTCTTCCAAGAATGCGACACAAACATATTCTCCCTGAAACTATTTTTCACGTATACCTATACATGTTTTCGTTAGTTTTGATTTTGTTAAAAACTAGAAGACCCGTTCAACTTCGTACCACCTAAAATTGATTTGATTGTAATTCTACAAGTGATTATCAATCCTAATCAAACTTCCAACTCCAATTCATTGACATCGATAATATTAGACGCATCGTGTACGGTTTGAGTGTTGTTTGGTTATTAAACGAAACTCGTTTATAATTCAAATGAATTTAATGTCCTTATTTACGTGTAAGTTAAATGCAAAGCTTTCTCTAACACGACACGGAATTATTCACAGTCACTCAAATTTGTTGAGAACTTTACAAAACTGAAATTCTCAAACTAATTCCTCGAGTTTCACTAAAACACATTTTGTGGTTATGTCTAAGCCTGCCTTAGTCTGGCTAAAACAAAACTTGATGAATGTTTTATTTATTTCTAAACCTGCACAGTCAATTTACCTCAATATAATGGCTGGTCAAAATGAATGTTCGCAAAATGTAATTAACTTCGATTTAACCAAATCTATTCTCAAAATCCATTAGTTTTTTTACGAAGCAAAAAAAGATTTTAAATGTAATAGATGCAGCTGTCAAACGATAGGTCCGCCACAAACTAAATATATTGAAAGTAAGCCGAGGTGGCAATTCACATACTAAATTATCAATTTCGATTTTTCGCTGTTCCTTTGGATATTTCCTGTTTTTTTCTTCCTTTCTAAACTATCCCAGTATTGAGGTAAATAAAACAAAAAGGAAATTATTCAAATCGGTCGAGGCATTTTCTAGTTTTTGCGAGACTAACGCACGGCAATTGATTTTTATGTCTAAATATAGTGTCTGGAAATAAAGAAAGTGACAAGATGGGAAACTATGGGCCCAATGCAGACAGCATGGTGCAGTTTGCTCTTCATGGGACGAATGTGCAGGTGTATTACATACCAGTTCGTGATTTGGTTTCACGTCGGTTCTCTTTGTTTGTTTATCAGGCGACAGAAAGGCACGCTTCCTGCTTCTTGCGGCGCGAAACAGCAGGTTCGAAAACACCCACGTTTCGGTGGGGAGTTGAAATCGATTTGAGTTCTCATTCTGGATGGAATACCGCATGGAAACACGGATTCAGATCGAGCTGAATCCTTGGATCCGATCCTCTTAGTAGTAGGATTGGATCGACATTTTGTTGCATGGAAACATCTACCGGATTCAAATTGTGGCATACTCGTAACACGCTACACGCTCGTCATTTTGTTTTCTTAGCGAAAGTGACGTAATAAAACAGATCATAAAGTCACGTTTATTGTCTCTATGATCTCACAACATATTCTTCTCAAAACATTCACTAACCTCAAAACACAGAAAAGACATTTTTCACAGCTTCGCCAACATTAACCAAGTGACCAATATAAAGCTTGAGTTATTTAAGTTTGAGCCTTGCGTATCCGGATTGAATTCAACATAGAAACGCGGATCGTATTGAAAATTGGATTGGAAACGCAGTGAGCATGTAAGTCTTTAGTAAGAGTAGTTTTAGGCAGCTGATAGGTAGCACCTAGATGGCAAGGGAGAATTGTGTGCAAATGCAGCAATATTGCACAATACACACACTGTGCTCCATATAAACATTTAACGACTCAATCTCTCAAACTAATGTCCACTCATGACAAAAATATTCTATGTACACTCACATGACAAGAGTAGAGAAAGTCATGTGAGTGTAACACATCAGATTTTTTAGATCTGAATCGCAGTATAAATCAGTAAGTTGTAGTTAGTTCACCTGGAACATTCCCTGCATCAATAGAATAGGGCAAGAAAAACAGATGCAGTTTAGATTGTCTAATGTCTGTGCTTATGTTACACTCCAGTAAGGAATTAGTTACTCGTAATTTCACATATGTATGTACCTCCCACGTTGTACCTACAACCATCTAGAGGGTTTTATAGCAAATCCTCCCTTTTAAGCCTTACAATTGTACTTTCGCTCAGTCGCGAACATTTTTGGTAGGTATTCTCGCAAAAAGAGAAACATCGAGGGAACGTCTGACTTCCTTAACCTCTTTCAAGTTGTGTAAATGCTGTATAGCGTATACATAAGTACTCTTTAGCTGTGGAGAATCCTCTCTTCGAATAGTAGAATAACTTTTAGATAATTATAGCCAGTAAAGTTTTAAACCTTTGTATTTCCTCTTTCGTCCTATAGTTATTTAACCCTTTCAGGCCTGAATTATTTTGTTACTTATGCCCTTCTTCCTCTAATTAGAAACTGGTTTAGATTAGGTCTGGGACACCTTCAGCCTGCTGGCTTGAATAGCCATGATCGTTAAGGCAACACGTAGTGCACTGGTCACGCACTCAAAGCCTGAGGTCGTGGGTTCGAGTCTCGGCAGCCGCAGTCAAATGTGCCTGTGGTAAAGGACGGGGAGGGCCCACGTAAAATAATAGGTGTGATGGCACGCGTGGATGATGACGGGGTATCATTTCACTGTGGTTGCATGGATTTTGCTTCTTATAAAAAAAACACTACAGTATAAATTGTAAAAAAAAAATTTTTTTTACAATTCAAAACGTCTTAAATAGGTATTTTTAATTGATGAGAGACAGTATAACAAGAATATAAATGAAAAAAAAGTTAAAACTAGTACAAATAGGAAAAGAAGCCTATGTATCTTATAAGACACACCAGGCATGAAAGGGTTAATAACAAAAAGTACACAATTTACAGAAACCCGTATATATACCTACAAGGAAATAAAATTCTGCACTGCAACTCCAAGTTGGTTTCATTCAAAAAGACATAGTCTGCAACCATCGAGAAAAATAATCGTAACAGTTAATATAAATTATTGGTTCGCTGATGATTAAGGTTAGACTTTTCTGCTTATACAATTATTTAGCATGAACCCGATCAGCCTCTATTTATATTCTATGGAGTAATAACTATTTTCTTCTCTATAATATTCTAAATTAAAAGTCAAGGTCTTCTTTCGTAAATATGTTCTTTTACAACTGTTATCTATTTATATTCAAGTACAAGGACTTCGTAAATGTTTTTATTTTTTAATGTTTTTATTTTTTTAGTAATTCATAAAATGAAATTAGAAGTGCTTTATAGCTCCCTATCCGTCACAACAAATTGGGCTTTCCAATAGAGTTATCAAAATTGGTGTGGAATCATGCGATTGCTTGATTCGCATTCATCCAACCATCCAGATTAATTTAAACATAATTATTTTGTTTGCTAACGACTCTGTCAATTGTCAGGATCATACCAGCATTGTCGGTGTGACATGGAGCTATCATTGATTTGGGCCGGGTTGGAGCCCAGGACTTTGGGATCAGTAAACCAGCACCTAACTAACTGAGCTCAACCCAGACGGACCCCAACAATCCAGACTCTACTGCCACACTTGACAAGTCCTCTTCATTCTCAATAACTTTTGTATAACTGGTAAACTGTAACAGACGCGCAAAATTTTACTACACAAAAAACTAGATCTCGTTAAAATTTGCAATTTATGTCTTATACTTTTTATTTGGAATGAACCGCTTCCGAGATATTCCGTGTTATTTGTTTGAATTTTCCAAATATTATTCGTTCCTTGAATACAGTTCATAGAAAGAGAATAGCATTTCTAAGTCATCACATAGCGAACAGCTTTAAACCATTCGACTATAACTTAAAGCCTACTGTATTCCCATATTTCCCTTGTGCCTAACAGAAAATTTGTAATAATTTGTACAAATATTTATCTCAACTAACACGAAGATAGAGCAGTGTTTCTAACATAGTACAGGAGTAGAGAAAGTCATGTGAGTGTAACACATTGGATTTGTTATGTGCATCACAAGGACAACGTAACCTGTTTTGCCTCTCCTACTGTGCGGGTTTTCGCCGCAACTTCCACATGTTTAGCTCCTCAGACAGTGCTGGTATTGTGGTGCGTGTTTCATTTGTTAAGTATACACGTGTAGTGGAGTTGGTGAAAGGTATTCATGTTTGTGTGCTAAGCGCATTCATCCACGGCAAATATACCAACTACACATTCTTACTCTCTCTGCCAGGTTCATATCGGGTAGAAAAGTATTGGATCCCATACAAAAATTCACGGAAATATGGACCTTGAAAATGTTCCTGCCCTGTCTTTGCAAGATACGAGGGTCGCTAGATACATACTCAGACGCGGACAATTGTCCACCCCCGGCGAAAGCGATGTTCATTGTCAAAATAGCTGACTCATTGTTAATACAATGGTAGCAGGCAGACCATTGTTGCCTCTTTCATTTTTGTTTACTTTATGTTAGAAGTCTGCAAAGTGTGAATGTTTTTTCAAGTAAAACGGAGATTCATAAGGAGCCTTTTCATGCAACGATTTTGTACAACTTCAAATGTGAGTTAACTAAAACACATTTACTTGAGCGTTTGAAAGATACTTTTGGGGACTATTCTCTGTCACGTGACACTGTTCCACTGCTTTGTAGAATTTAACAGGGGGCGGCAATCTCTTAAAGATGAAGAGTCCAACAACAGTAACATTATCGCTGTGGAAACAATGATCCAAGACTATCCTGCAAGGACATTAGACATTACGTTAACCATCCTTCATGAACACCTTGTATCAGCTTACGCCGCTAAAGTAACATACACCCAATAGTTCCATCATGTGATTTCTTCCTGTTCCCTGTGGTGAAGGGGTCGCCCAGAAGAAGCAGTTTCAAAAAAATTAAAAGAAAAATTATTTTCTTATTTAACGACGCTGTCAATTGCCAGGATCACATCAGCGTCGCCGGTGTGCCGGAATTTCGTCCCGCAGGAGTTCTTTTACATGCCAGTAAATCTACTGACATGGAGCTGTCGTTTTTAAGCACACTTAAAAACCATCGGCCTGGGCCGGGTTTGAACCCGCGACCTTGGGATCACTAGGCCAGCGTCTAACCAACTGAGCCACCCAGACCGACAAGCAGTTTCAAGAGGAGTTATCTTCAGTGACATGGATACTTCCAGAAGTGGTTCAGGAAGATGGAACATTACATACAGTATGAGGGAGAATACTTTGAGAAACTGTGATAAACAAAACGTTTCTGTGAATATTCATATTTTCTTGTCTCAATACATATCTAGTGACATGGATACTTCCAGAAGTGGTTCAGGAAGATGAAACACTACATACAGTATCAGGGAGAATACTTTGAGAAACTGTGATAAACAAAACGTTTCTGTGAATATTCATATTTTGTTGTCTCAATACATATCTAGTGACATGGATACTTCCAGAAGTGGTTCAGGAAGATGAAACACTACATACAGTATCAGGGAGAATACTTTGAGAAACTGTGATAAACAAAACGTTTCTGTGAATATTCATATTTTGTTGTCTCAATACATATCTAGTGACGTGGATACTTCCAGAAGTGGTTCAGGAAGATGGAACACTACATACAGTATCAGGGAGAATACTTTGAGAAACTGTGATAAACAAAACGTTTCTGTGAATATTCATATTTTGTTGTCTCAATACATATCTAGTGACATGGATACTTCCAGAAGTGGTTCAGGAAGATGGAACACTACATACAGTATCAGGGAGAATACTTTGAGAAACTGTGATAAACAAAACGTTTCTGTGAATATTCATATTTTGTTGTCTCAATACATATCTAGTGACGTGGATACTTCCAGAAGTGGTTCAGGAGGATGAAACACTACATACAGTATCAGGGAGAATACTTTGAGAAACTGTGATAAACAAAACGTTTCTGTGACTATTCATATTTTGTTGTCTCAATACATATCTAGTGACGTGGATACTTCCAGAAGTGGTTCAGGAAGATGAAACACTACATACAGTATCAGGGAGAATACTTTGAGAAACTGTGATAAACAAAACGTTTCTGTGAATATTCATGTTTTGTTGTCTCAATACATATCTAGTGACATGGATACTTCCAGAAGTGTTTCAGGAAGATGGAACACTACATACAGTATCAGGGAGAACACTTTGAGAAACTGTGATAAACAAAACGTTTCTGTGAATATTCATGTTTTGTTGTCTCAATACATATCTAGTGACATGGATACTTCCAGAAGTGGTTCAGGAAGATGAAACACTACATACACTATCAGGGAGAATACTTTGAGAAACTGTGATAAACAAAACGTTTCTGTGACTATTCATATTTTGTTGTCTCAATACATATCTAGTGACGTGGATACTTCCAGAAGTGGTTCAGGAAGATGAAACACTACATACAGTATCAGGGAGAATACTTTGAGAAACTGTGATAAACAAAACGTTTCTGTGAATATTCATGTTTTGTTGTCTCAATACATATCTAGTGACATGGATACTTCCAGAAGTGGTTCAGGAAGATGGAACACTACATACAGTATCAGGGAGAACACTTTGAGAAACTGTGATAAACAAAACGTTTCTGTGAATATTCATGTTTTGTTGTCTCAATACATATCTAGTGACATGGATACTTCCAGAAGTGGTTCAGGAAGATGGAACACTACATACAGTACCAGGGAGAATACTTTGAGAAACTGTGATAAACAAAACGTTTCTGTGAATATTCATATTTTGTTGTCTCAATACATATATAGTGACGTGGATACTTCCAGAAGTGGTTCAGGAGGATGGAACACTACATACAGTATCAGGGAGAATACTTTGAGAAACTGTGATAAACAAAACGTTTCTGTGAATATTCATATTTTGTTGTCTCAATACATATCTAGTGACGTGGATACTTCCAGAAGTGGTTCAGGAGGATGAAACACTACATACAGTACAGTACTTTGATAAACTGTGATAAACAAAACGTTTCTGTGAATATTCATATTTTGTTGTCTCAATACATATCTAGTGACATGGATACTTCCAGAAGTGGTTCAGGAAGATGGAACACTACATACAGTACCAGGGAGAATACTTTGAGAAACTGTGATAAACAAAACGTTTCTGTGAATATTCATATTTTGTTGTCTCAATACATATCTAGTGACGTGGATACTTCCAGAAGTGGTTCAGGAAGATGGAACACTACATACAGTACCAGGGAGAATACTTTGAGAAACTGTGATAAACAAAACGTTTCTGTGAATATTCATATTTTGTTGTCTCAATACATATCTGGTGACATGGATACTTCCAGAAGTGGTTCAGGAAGATGAAACACTACATACAGTATCAGGGAGAATACTTTGAGAAACTGTGATAAACAAAACGTTTCTGTGAATATTCATATTTTGCTGTCTCAATACATATCTAGTGACATGGATACTTCCAGAAGTGGTTCAGGAAGATGGAACACTACATACAGTATCAGGGAGAATACTTTGAGAAACTGTGATAAACAAAACGTTTCTGTGAATATTCATATTTTGCTGTCTCAATACATATCTAGTGACATGGATACTTCCAGAAGTGGTTCAGGAAGATGGAACACTACATACAGTATCAGGGAGAATACTTTTCTGTTTAAAGGGTATTTTAGGGAATTTTCTTCTTAATCTTCGTGTCGCATCCTTGAAACACATCAAGCTTACATACCAACTTTCGTTTTAAACCGACTTTTCGTTTTTGAGTTATGCTGTCCACACACACGGACCGTTTCTAAAATGCTCTTTTTTATTGAGGGACCTCAAAACTTATTTCTAGTGAAACCTTGACATCAAATTTTTGGGTGCAATATAAAACTTCCTCTACTTACTACATAGCAGAAGAAGTACCTTACAGCTGCCCATTCGGACCTGTTGATGAGAATAATTAGTAAAGATATTGACTATCGTGAGGAAAAATTGTTCTTTGTACCAAAATTAAAAGAATCTGAAGTCAGTAATTAACTAAATATTAAATTTATTACTTTCGAAGGGGGTGGGCGACCCCTTTGCCCTCCCGTCGCGACGCCCACGAGCGTTCAGTAAATAAAAACTCAATTTCAATTTTATGTAGAGAGTGGAACATTTTTTATGCGGGTCAGTGTACCTGCAGCTTGGTGAAGTGAGGACCGCAGCATGAGACGCAAGATCGTTAGATAAAGTGTAAAGGATGAGTTTGCAAGTAGTAGTAGGTATCGGCTACATTAATAGCACGGCGCTCTCAGCTAGAGCAAGGTCAATGAACATTTTACAACTAATGAAGGTCAACCCTCCGCGCTCCAGGCCGTATTCGTGCGTAATAATTACCTGCTTTCTGTGTTGCAACATGTCAGGAACCTGGGAACATTTTACAATTGCTGCAATCAAATATGGTAAACGTAGCAAGCCAATGCTAAATAAAAATACCTACTCTTGAAGACGGTGAATTCAACAAAAATAACCTATAGATATCTCAGTTAATTGACAAAATATCTTCAGTTATATTTATTATTTCTAGTAGGCATACCAACATACCGCTGTAAGTTTCCGCTTGTGAGCTAGCAGTTAAGTTGGTACCTACACAGAATATATATGTATGCTTGCCAAACATGGAAAACTTTCAAAGCAAATATGAACAATAGATATTTGCGACGTATTCTAAACATAAGATGGCCAGAAGTAATATCAAATAAAACTTTATGGCAAAATACAAAACAGGAACCCTGAAGAGAAGAAGAGAAAATGGACCATACATTAAGAAAACCAACTGGAGCAATAGAAAGAGACTGGAACACTCAAGGTATAAGGAAGACCAAAGAAAAGCTGGAAAATTACCATACAAGAAGAGATAGCCGTAAAGGGTAAAAACATGGAATGAAGTAAAAAGACTTGGTACATAAATGACAAGATGGAGGAACTTCACTTCAACTATGTTCCCTAAGCAACTAAAGGAATCAACTAGAAAAGGTTATTTTTCTATGTAACTCATTTTTATAAAGACAATTTCATAAAAAGGGGCATTCAATTATCAAATACGAATGATCAAATGGCAATTCTTTTATTTTATACAAACTGTCACTAGATCGTTCTTTTGTTTACTCACTGTGGCCAACTATACTTCCATAAATCGCTGAAAAATAATTTATTACACATTACTATTGATTAACAATCAAAAGAACACTACATTTCAACTCAATTTCGTCAATTCATTTAATGTTATAAACGGGTTTTGCTTATAAGAACAAGAGATTGAAATACATGGAAATCTTGGGCTTCGTTTTCCTCAGTTGGCAGTGCTGAATTACACTAATCGAAATGATCATATTTTAGGTTATTTTTTAGTTTAACATTTTCTGGTGAGATGTTATTTAAATTTATATTTTGTTCATAAAATACTCCATATAAATATAATTCGATGGTTATTGAAAAATTGCAACCATTAATAACATATCTCGGAAATGACTAATGCCAAAAAAATTATTTTAAATAAAGTGTGTTTTAAGATGTATGTTTTTTGAGTACCTACTACGTTTTCATTTATGTCTTAACGTTTGCCAGTTGTACAACTTTACACAAAATTCCTTCCACTTGAAAAGGACCCAGGGCTGCTCCTATATTATCTGTCACATAAGTATGTAGCACTTTAGTTAAACTCGTTAGCGCAGTTTTTGTGAAAATTAAAACTTTCGAAAAATCTTCCATGTAAACGGAAGTTTGGAGTGCGGGAATTTTCTTGAAATCTTTGACAGATACTGAACTTTAATACCCCCTCCGCCCCCCCCCCCGCCACACACACACACACACACACACACACACACACACACACACACACACACACACACACACACACACACACACACACACAAACACACACACACACACACACACACGTGGACTTTTTTCTAAAGAAAATGCTTTTGCGGGGTTGTCAGTGTGATAACCTGTATTTTCAGTGAAATCGCAGTGTCCAAGTACTGAGTGGCATATAGACATATGTAGGGCTTCTGTACCTATGCAGGGGTACTTACATTGTAACTCTGGGTTTTATACACTATCTTAGAAAGTAACAAAATAACAAAAGCTCTTCTTTCATTGTTCCAGAACATGAAAAAATGGAAAGTAAAAGAGAAGAGAGTCGCTGTGTGTGTTCTATTATCTCGTTCGCTCCTTCATGAAATGTTTATAGGTTAAATTACCTACAAATTAATAATTTTAAAGAAACCTAATGTGTTATACTCATATGACTTTCTCTACTCTTTTCTACTTCGTGCTAGTTAAGATAAACAGGCGATTCCTTGGCACGGAACGGGTGTGTAAGAGAGTGAAATCAGCAACATACACTATTCAGTGTCTGCATGGATCATTATGATGGTATATTGACATAGCTATGCACTTTCAGAGGCTTTCCCCATTTGCTTCGGGCAATTCAACTGGAAGCTTTTGCTTCCACATTTTCATATATTCCTAAACCCAAACAACGAAGGATTGGCTTACAAAAATATGCAATACAAGTTGGCAAACCGTTCAGCTTTGAACACCCTAGACTCTATTCACACTACCGCCCTAAGGTTGGCATTGGGGGCGTGTCTTACCAGCCCTCTTTCCAAATAGAACCACATGAGCAGCTATTAAATATTCACAGAACATTATTAAACCTAACATAGATTGCCTCACATGCATAGCCATGTTTTTCCACCACACAAAGCTTGTCTGAGCGGCGCACAAGTCTGTTTCACATTACAACTCGCAAATACTTGAAAGAAATAGGTTTAAAAATCCCTGTGATACAAACGAACTATATCGGTTACTTCAAATACGGAGTCCACCAATTGAAACCTCACTTGAAATTTCAAACACCTTCTTGTATCATTAAACAAATATGGAATTCTTTACTGGATAAATATAACTCTAACGCGAACATTTTCACAAGGAGACATGCAATTGTTTATCCTGATCAGATAATGTTCTATGTAGGAAATAGAGCAAAACTGTGACTTTTCCCCCAATATGGCGTGTTCTGGTTATATTTGGTGACATTCCATCAGTTAGGTTGCATTAGTGCCGCCAACCGTTCGTAAAATACAACCATGGTAAAGCTATGCTCCTAGTTGGTGTTGTTGCATCTGTTAGATTGCCACAGAAGCCCTTGCAGAGAAGACGACCGATAGATTTTATTGCTCGTGTGTGCGTGGTTTTCTCTTGAATTCTTTTAGAGCAGTATATGCAGTTATAGTTACCGTTGTTATTTTTATGTTAGCAATACAGTAGCGCATTAAATATTACTGTTCGGAAGTGATTTTATCCAGAAGTATTATTGTAGAACAAGATTTACCGAAGATGGATAGTTCATCATGTGTTGTGTGGTAACGATGTTGAAGCATTATTATCGTTTCAAAGCACGTTACTTTAATCCTGTGATATTTGAGGACAGAAATAATGCTTTTATTATGTAGGTTGGCAATACTGTTTTTTGGTGTAATGTCGGCCATATTGAATTCCGGGGAACTGCAGATAACGTGTTTCCCCTATACAGTTTGCCTTACCTCTTTACCATTTTCTCTTGTGAAGTACTCGTCATTAAGGAAGCTCTAGTTCATCGTCTAGAAGTCAGTACAGCAACCGTAAGAGATAGACAAAACCTTACTGTACAAAAAATGTAGATCTCACTAAAACACACAAGATATGTTCAAGTGAATCTTTCTGTCGAGTGAACCGTTTCAGAGATATTCCTTGTTATTTGTGTGAGTTTTACAGTACTTAAACTTTCCTCAAACGGAAGATCGTTATACATTTTTGATATGTTAGCCGTGCAAAGAGAATGGAATTTGTAAGCTTTAAAAGATTTGACTATCGCTCAAAGTTTACTGTATTCCCATATTCCCCTTGTACCTATAAGGAAGTAAGTAATAAGATAATTTGTACAAATGTTTATCTTAACTAACACGAAGAACATGTAGGAATAAGAGTTTGTAAGAATGGTTAGTACAAGAGTAGAGAAAGTCATGTGAGTGCAACACAGATTTTTTAATCCTTGCGGAATATTGTAATTTTGTGTATTAACTATGTATTCAAGGAATGTATAACTCAGATAAAATTGTTCCATTTGTTGAAATTGTTGAAACAAAATTCAGTAATTGTTGTAGGGTCAGTAGTTCAGTAGAATCTTACGCATCAGTAATCTTTTAGGACTGAGTTCTGTGTTGTGGCTGCTCTAACGGTAGTGTATATTCAATATACACTTAGATGGAAGAAAGAGGCTAAGAGATTTCTTGTGAATAAATCAGGTTTTACTCAAGTAGGATTCCTAAGTTAGTGTCTGTCTTATATGATTGAATATTTGAATATTATGCACTTAATCTACTACAGTCCCATATTTCCTTGCGCCTACAAGGAAATAAGCAATAACATAATTTATACAAACATTTATCTCAATTAACATGAATGAAATAAAGGAATAACTGTTTGTAAGAGCATTTTTCTGCTTATATATGAACTACAGCCACGTATACATTAAATTATAACGTTCACACTACATTTAATAAATTAAATCTCTTTTATAGCATTTTTTTTGTAATTTTAAAACATTTTAGGTTATGGAAATTGGGGTCCTGGTACTAACGCATTATAGTGAATGGCATTTTTAGATAAGAATAACTTAGGTGATTTAAAATATTATTGAAAGCTGATTAATTGTAATTAAAGGTGAATGAAAACTCCATACTTGTGTCATCCACGTTTCCGTCTTCAATTTCTTCTTGAAACACCGAATCTCCGCCATCGTTACAACAGCCAGCTTTGAGTAATGGCATCCAATAGTAGACTAATAGCTGTTATATTGGCAGCATTGTGTTTCCGGAAATCCGAAATGAAATGTTTTAGTAATACATAGTTGTAAACAATAAAAGAGAATTCTTCAAACAGATCCTTCGCGATATAGCCACGTATGTAGTTAAATCGATGTAAAATAGGGAGAACAGAAAGAGTAACTTTGGACATTGTATTATACTCGCATTACTATTAGTCCGGAAGTGTTGCTTGTGACTAGAGGGGGCGACTATTATCAAAAGAGCAAATGTCGAAGTATCTAAATGGAAGAACCCTTCGCAAACGGGCAGAGCACTGCAGGTAGGTCCTTGGGGCCCTTTGGGTCTCTACCTTGTTCCCTAGGAGGGTAGGATGAGGCGGCGGGATCTCTAACGGTTCCAGATGGAACGATACCTACCCCTAGACCAGGGAGGAAAGCACGGGACTAAAGTGAATTAGCCACTTCACCTAGTGATAGGTACTACCTACTATTTGGACCGTTGTTGGTAGATTTCTTAGTTAATTAGCGCGTTTTCTCTCATTTTAATGGAACAGTTGAGAGTTCTGTTTATTGAAGGTTGTGTTTGTTGGGTTAAACACGTCCACTATAGTTGCGTTGTGCACTTTAATTAAATATACATATATGCAAGAAATATCAAACAGGAATTAAGGGGACTGAAAAAGAACAGAAGCCATTGATGAATGCACGGAAAAATGCTTTTATTCAACTACTCAAAGTTACAGAAAAGGGTGGCAATTTGAGAAGTGATTTGAAATAGAATATAATAGGATCGATTATGATTTAATGAAGTCCCTCACAAAGTTAAAAAGGGATATAGATGCTAAAGAAATAATTAGGGAACTTCAAGCTCAGGTTAAGAAACAAAAAGAAAACTGATAGACTCGTCAAATAAAGCAATAAAAAGAGAGGAATAATGCGCCATGTTTTGATAGGATTCAAAGCTATGCTGACGTCACTGGAAGAAATCCGCAAGAAAACACTGAAAAAAAAAATACAAGCTAATTCTTAAATCCTAAATAAATAAGCAGAGGCTATGAAATTAATTTTTAAGAGCGAAATTAATCCAGCACAGTAAAGATAGGAGTAAACTCAGTAAAAACTGTAGGAAAAGGAAGGTTATATAATAACCGAAACGATGCAACAGCAATGCAGCCAACAATGAGAAATAAATGTTCGCAAACGTCGGAATCCGTATGTCATGATTGCCAATGTGCCGCAAGAATTGACACCGCAAGATGCAACTGAAACAATAACCTCACAAAATTTAGAGGTTAAGTTAAGCGACGAATTAATAATGCCCAAGCTTATTACTGGGGCAGAAGAAAGGAGATCTCTGGTGGCGGAAGCATGGAGAGTGCTAATCAAGGGAAAGCTAAAGTTAGGTTCGAATATACGTACAATGTATGCAAGCTTGAGGGCTCTATAAAGATCAACCTGTGTTTGAAATGCAATACATTTAATGACAAAGCAGTAGATTATAAAGGGGAAGAATAGTGTCCTCTTTGTGCGGGTGATTATACGTTAAAAGATCGTAAAGTATCAAAACAAGAATGCAAGTATACCAACTGAATTAAAAAAAAAAAAAAAAAAAAACTTGAACAAGATCGTCAAAGTTGACGGAAATCATTCCTCTCTGGACAAAAACACGAGCATTGGCAGACTTTTTCAGGGGGAGGCCGCATGTTGCAAGTTTGCAATTAAACAATACTAATTCATTGTTCTGTTGCCAAAAACTGCAAAAGATGAGTTATACTATTTGTTGCGGTTAAGCATATTAATTTACGCTAAATAAAAGCTGTTCTTTACATCAACATTAAAGCAGTAGTCCAATAGTAACTGATTGCAGATTACACTTCACAGAACACCTAGTTACACTTATTTTCCAGGGGGGCCGCCCCGGCCCCTCTTGACCCCCCTTCGCGACGCCCATGTCTATGCTTACAAGCTGTTATTAGAAAGAATAAACAAAACGCAGTTTCCTACCAAAATATGAAACTTTACATAACTAGTATGTATTTAAACATCGAAACTAACATTACTGTTGATCTGTACAAAGTAGATAAGATGGTAATGTTGCCGTAGGTACATGGGCAATGTGGCTAAACCATGCCATCTTGACATGAAGAAATACACTACTGGACAATGAAGTTGGCAACCATGAATCAGAGAGGATCATGGGTAACGGAACGGAAGCGCGAACTAAATAGTGCAGTAATGTCAGCTAAGTGGAAAGGGGGGGGGGGAACTAAAATATAATTACGGAGAGTATGTAATTAAAGGAGAAAAGGGGACGTAACATTTGTAGAAAGTCTGATGTGAAGATTCCCTTTAACTTTTAACCATTAATGGAAATGTGCATTTAAAATAACGTTCTTATCACCAATAGTTTTCGAGTTATTAAGTAAATGTGATGTTTAAAGCATTCCATTTGTTAATCACCTGCCACATGTAACTAATAAAACTTGTATTTGTTTCATAAACGTACATTATGAAATATATTTGACGGTTGTCTGCGTGCTGCACAGTTGTATGAGCTTATGGTTTCGTACTTAATTAAGGTTATGTGATTCATGAATTATTTGTTTCTCGCAATATGAAGAGATCCTCATTAATTCTGTGCTCAGTGTTACATTTGGGTTGAATTGAGGAATGTATGTGTAAGTAAAATAGCGTTTCCCGCCTTCTAGTTGCCTAAATTTGTCATTTTGAACGAGAATAGGTACATAACGAACGATGAAAGTGAAAACACAACACTCAAAAGTAGTAATGGGAAGGGTAACATCGACCTCACTATTACCAACAGTATTTTACTGTGGAAACGTACAGAATGAAAATGTGACAGAGATGCAAGTCATTCTGACTTAGCAATGACATATAGTGGATGATGATAATAAATTAGGAGAGTTTGGAAGTATACTAAAAGAGCAGTAATTGAAATTGTACTAAACACAAGAAGAGGTTTAGAAGATATAGACGAATAACTGAGCAGATTAATGAAGATGGAAGGAGATGTAGATAAAATCGTGATGCAGTTTGGAAACATTTAACTACAGTATGTAATAAATGCTTTAGAAAATGTAATTTATTAAAGAAGGTAAGACAGAAATTCTACACCTTCGTGGACAAATGGAAAACGTATCAAAAGACGAAGCAAAATGAAACTATAGGAGAGGAACTAACAACAATATAAGTAATAAAAGAGGGATTATGGAATAACAATAAGAAAAGGAAAATAGAATCCTGGAAATAATATAGCAGTCTAACTCCATCAAACAATCCATGGAATGCAGCTTATCGAAAGGATAGTGGCAAAATGGGAAAAAGCTCACAATGAACCACTATTATGGTTCAGTTCAAAAAAATAAAGTATATTTTAAGTAGAACGAACCCCGCGTATAAAAGTCCAGAAGAAGATGGGATTACAAGTAAAATTTCACTCAAGGTGTTTGATGTATTTCCAAAATATATGACTGCAATCTACAATCATTGCCTAAAAAAAATCTGACGTGCTGCACTCACATGACTTTCTCTACTCTTGTACTATTCTTACAAACTCTTATTGCTATATCTATTTCATGTTAGTTGAAAGACATTAAACTTAAATATTAACGTCGGTTTTTAATGACCTTGTTTTTGAGTTATGCTGTTCACAGGCACACATGCGGACCTTTTTCTAATATGTCTTTTTTAATTAAGAGGCCCACAAAATATATATTTCCAGTGAAATCTTGACATCGAATTTTCGGTAGAATACAATACTTGCTCTACCTACTTATTATACGCAGTAGAGAAAGTAAAACTAAAAGTTCTTCCACGAAACTGTCTGTCCAAGAATGACCTGCGCATGCGCGCGTGATTAAAACTTCGCAACTTCCTCTTTCAAAATAATATTGTACAAATAAATACATAAAAAGTAAATGTCTAACAATATCGAAAGAACAATTGACATGCAAATTAGAAGTGGAAATAAAAATTATTGAACAGCTTTTACAATTTACTTGTTTATATATTAAAATAGCAAACATTAAATATTTAAATCAAGAAGTAGAAACACACGCCAATAAAGCAGCGCAGATATAAAATATATAATTTGGTGACATAAATATACAGCAATACTCCACGTTTAGTTAGACAAATCCTAACTTATGCGAGAGAAGCCAGAGCACATGTCAAAATAAAAAATCGAAGCATTATTTCTAACCTCAAATATCACAGGGTTAGAGTAAGATGCTTTGGAATGATAATAACGCTTGAACACCATTACCACACAACACATAATGAACCTACTCATCTTGTTCTGCAATAACACTTTTGGATAAAATCACTTCCGAGCGCTAAATATCGTAATATAAATGCATTGCAGTGTTTCGAACATAAAAATAACAAGGTAACTGTAACTGCATATACTGCTCTAAAACAGTTGAAGACAAAACCACGCAAACACGAGCAATAATGGAGTATGGCGTCTAAACAGATGCTTGTTTTGAAATTTACAGGTTAGCTTCCGTGCAGCGTGTTCAAGTGGCAACATAACGGATGCAATAACACTAACTCATGGCTGTAGCTTTACCATGGTTATATTTTACGGAAAGTTGGTGGTTCTAATGAAACATAAGAGATGGAATATCAGCAAATATAACCGGACCGCGTCATAATGGTGGAAAATGTCAGTTGTCTGGAGTGTTCGAATAAGGTGTTTCCTGTATAAAAGAGAGACGTTTAGATGGAAAAGGACAAGAGGAAACCAGCTAGGACATGAACTGAGAGCATAATGAACACGATATTAACCTATACACAAAGAGGAAGTAGAAGAACGAGCAAGGAAAGTGATGTGAGTGCGACACATTGTCACGTGGGTGCCAGGAACACCTGTCACTGACAAGAGAGGTGCTTATGGGGCCATGCTGTGAGGAACTTTCCTCGTTTTTTCTCTCACCAAAACTACTTTCTCCGCCGGCTGACTATTCATTCGGGTCACGTGAAAGTAGTCCATTGAAGCGCGTTGTCTTTTGTGCAGCACTTAGATTTATAACCTTGTCTGCACATAGATAGTAGCTTTATGAGAATAACCCAGTGCGCCTGCTTGCATTTCTCATAATTATTACTCTATCTACTCTCTAGTAATAGTAACTATAGCAATAGTGTTATATTCCACCCTACAACCAATATCATTTTACCGGAAATACACGTTTTAAAACTCCCTCAATAGAAGCAAAATTTAAAAAAAAAATGCTGGGAAGCATAGCAGTTATAAATAAAAACTCAATTTCACTGGGCCACCAAAAGAGGGCAATGAACCGCTCGGCAACCGTCTACTGTCCACGAGGAGTACCTTCCTTTGAGCATTTGCTCAAATGTATGTTGAAGCAAACATTGCCAATATACAAGCGCAAAATGCCCTAAGTTGTGGAGGGTTTGGAAAGCGACATCGCTGTTGCGAGAACGATGGCATACACTGCAAGTGAAGGGGTGTGTCGGGAGGTGACGCACAGGTTTGCTTGGCTAACGAGCCTGTGTTTGGACGGGCTGTGTCGCCACTAGAACGTCTTTAGATGACTGACCCCAAATGTTGCCTTGAGAGTTAAACAAAGCCGTAAACTCAAGGTTAAGAACCACTTAGCTTTGTCACTTTCACCGACTTCACTTTTATACAATTCCCCCTCACTAGGTAAACTTGATGTTGAAAGTATAAATAACTCCACGAAGTCGTAAGTTTCTGTTGAAGACAACGTTGCTTCAATCTACCAGAAGTGTTTTAATATCCCAATATGTATTTAAAATTCATTTATCTACCACTATAATAATCACTGATATTTTAGTTCGTGGTCATTAGGCAACAAAAGATGTACTTTATATTCTAACAAAACATTTGCAAACATCTTATTGCTTCTTTCCTTCTAGGTACAAGGGAAATATGAGAATACTTTGAGCGATAATCAAATCTTTTATATCTTTCAAATTTCATTCTCTTTGCACACTTAACATATAAAAAATGAATAGCCATATTCCTTTTGACAGAAGTATAAGTTCTCCAAAACTCACACAAATAACAAGGAATATCTCCGAAATGGCTCACTCTACAAACAAATTATTTGTACATAAATTGTGTGTTTTAGCAAGATCTACATATTTTGTGCAGTAAAATTTGCTCTATCTCTTACGGTTTACCAGTTATGCAAAATTCATCCAGACTAAATACTAATTCATGGGGTATAGACAGAAAGTTCAAGATATACATTTCATTTGTCATAAATATATCTTAAGCATATGCCATTTTAATAAAAAACGTTAGTCATTTTCAAGAAAAGAAAATTTTTCGAAAAATTTTCCATGTAAAGGGTAATTTAGGGTGAAGCAATTTTCTCCAAAATCTTCGTGTCGTATCCTTGAAAGACCTTAAACTTAAACGCCAACTCTGGTTTTTAACCTACTTTTCCTTTTGTACTTATGCTGTCAGCGCGCGCGCACACACACACAACTTTTATTAAAAATGCATTAATCCAGGGGCCTCAAAACATATATTTCTGGTGAAATCTCGACATGGAACTTTTGGGTGGAATACAATATTTCCTCTACTTATTTACATAGTAGAGAAAATAAAAATACATTCCTCATTGGTATTAAATGTGAACATCACTTGTGACATAGGCGCTATGAAACAATCGAGTATTACTTTTATACGAGTAACCCGGGGAAAAATTAAAAAATTGTTGTTGTTTGTATCAAATTAAAACAACAGTCTAATAGTCAGTAATTGACTGCACATTAAATTCATTAATCCCCCCCCCCATTGTTTCCCTTCGTGATGCCCATGTAAAATTAACTGTGATTTTAATGCGGAACCTTCTACTATTTTAGCCGAACTGTGATGCGGAGCTGTAATGTGAAAATAAAGGCATTTTGGAGTCATGTTTAAAGCGATCGAGGTAGCCATGGCCTGGTTTTATAGTAGGAAAGAAATTCTCTCTACAAATTAAGTGAGTTAATTCTAATTAATTCACATTCGAGTTCATTTCTCAGTTATTTAAAGTGTTTTATTGCTTTGTGAAGTTACACGTGTGATCCTTAAGTTATATTGTATGTGGAGTTACTTGAGTTTGGCGTGAGAAAAGTGCGGTGTCTCAGAGAGGTTATGTTTATACAGCACATACATATATAGTTCATTGTTACGCACTCAAAAGCATGCTTATGAACAAGGAAATGAATGCAAAGCTGTAAGTTAACAACTCACAAAATGTAGATAAAATCTAGTAATGAAGCTATTTTAGCTCTGATCGTAGTTACAAGAAGGTTAAACAAACAGCTCAATGGGCAAAGCTTTGTAAATGATCGCTATCTGAAGGAAGTAAATACGCAGGTTCCAGCAATGCTTTAAATAACACATTTGTCCGCTATTCTACCATCAATCTAACACATCAAGCGCATACATTTCAGCAATTCCTTAGATTACAAGCTTTAGCTGATAACGTGAATGACGTGGAACTTGAAGCGCTATACGTTATTAGAATAAGCTCTATAAATAACTAAAATAGGTAATATAGAAAAAACCTTTCATTACGCCTAAGTATTTACTAGATTGCACTATTCAATCACACAATCAACATATCTTTTGTGTTAATATTGTGTTGTATTATTACTTTCTCTTGCACATACAGCAAGTAGAGGAAGCATTGTATTACATCCAAAATTTGATATCTTGATTTCACCGGAAACATGTTTTAAGACTACTGAATAATGAAAAAGGATTTTTAGATGCGCGCGCGCGTGTGTGTGTGTGTGTGTTTGTGTTTGTGTGTGTCAGTCTGTGGACAGCATATCTCAAAAACGAACTCGAACTCGCGACCTCTTGAACGTGAGGCAGACACGCTAACCATCACGCTACCGAGGCGGGCAACCCTTTACATGGAACATTTTTCGAAAATTTTTGTTTTTTTGAAAATGGCTCTAACGATTTTGATTAAAATGCCATATATCTGAGATATTATAATGACAAATGAAATGTATATTTTGAATGTTCTAGCTATAGCCCATGCAAACCTATTTACTCTGGATGACTTTTGAATAACTCGTAAGCCGTAAGAGATAGACAAAATTTTACAATATAAAAATGTAGATCTCGCTAAAACACACAATTTATGTCTGAATAAATTTTTTTGTTGAGTGAACCATTTCGGAGATATTCCTTGTTATTTGTATGAGTTTTGTAGAACTTATACTTCTGTCAAATGGAACATCGTTATTCATTTTTTTATGTTAGCCGTGCAAGGAGAACGGATTTCAAAGCTTTAAAATATTAGACTATCGCTCAAAGCCTACTGTATTCCCATATTCCCCTTGTACCTACAAGGAAATAAGCAATAAGATAGTTTATACAAATGTTAATCTCAACTAACACGAAGAAGATATAGGAATAAGAGTTTGTAAGAATGGTTAGTACAAGAGTAGAGAAAGTCATGTGAGTGCAGCACATCAGAGTTTTTGCTCTGTCTGTCTGAAACATCGTTAGAGATATTCATAAGATTTATAACTAAGTTTTGGAAAAGCAGAATGTAAATTTTGGAAACCTTTTGTTAAAGGCTATAATGTATACAATTTTACCTGTAGATATCCTCAACAAAGGATTTTTGTATGAACAATAGTTGCTGACATAAATCAAGAACTGCACTTTAAAATGATATTTAAAACCATAAAGGGTATAACATTCGAGTTGTTGTTTATATGACGTATTGTCATAGTTTTATGTGCGTCGTATTTTACGCTACCATAGCATATAATATTTCACCAATATTTACAACTCTTGATAACAAAGGAAAATAATTGAATATTAACGATTAAAAGTGATACTAGTAACAAAACAACAATAGTCCAAACAAACAACGATGAAACTCAACCTGAACAGAATAAAAAAGTTGCATGTTGTAATCTCATTATATCCAAAAAAAAATCTGATGTGTTGCACTCACATTACTTTCTCTACTCTTTATTGCTTATTTCCTTGTAGGTACAAGGGAAATATGGGAATACAGTAGACTTTGGGCGATAGTCAAATCTTTTAAAACATTCTGATTATGTTCTCTTTGCACGGTTAACATATAAAAAAATAAATAACGATGTTCCATTTGACAGCAGTATACGTTCTCCAAAACATACACGAATAACGAGGAATATCTCCGAAATCGTTCACTCTACAACAAATTTATTTAGACATAAATTGTGTGTTTTAGCAACATCTACATTTTTGTATAGTAAGATTTTGTGTATCTGTTACGGTTTACCAGTTATTCAAAAGTCATCCAGAGTAAACAGGACTACATACGCTATAGCCAGAAAATTCAAAATATACATTTCACTTGTTATACAAATATCTTAAACATATAGCGTTTTAATTAAAATTGTTGGAGCTATTTTCAAGAAAATCAAAATTTTCAAAAAATGTTGCATTTAAAGGGTAGTTTAGGGTGGAGCTATTTTTTTGAAAATCTTTGTCACATCCTTGAAAGGCATTGAACTTAAAAACTAACTTTGGTTTTTAACAGACTTTTCGTTTTTGAGCTATGCTGTCCACAGCTAGACGGACCTTTTTCTGAATTTTTTTTTTTTCATTAAGGGGACCTCAAAACATACTTTTGGTGAAATCTCGATATCGAATTTTTGGGTGGAATATAATATTTCCACTTGCCAATAGAGAATGTAAAAACAGCTTAACCCTCAAAATCAAAAAGTTTCTCATTAATGCTGCTATCTCTTGTTTGGAACAGATGCTAATAATGTGAGGATGGCGTAACATCACTAATTTAATTACTCTTAAAATATTTCACTGTCACTGTATTCCCATATTCCCCTTGTGACTACAAGAAAATTAGTAATGAGGTAATTTGTATGAATGTTTATCTCAACTAACATGAAGAAGATATAGGAATACCTATGTGTTTGTAAGAGTAGTTTTTACAAGAGTGAGGAGAGAAAGTCACGTGAGTGATTGTTTTGCAGATGTGGACTTTGTGACGTGTGAGAGGCCCTGCAATGAGCTTGACTGGCCGATGATATGTCGAATAAAACTTACTTTGGAAGTGTACCAGACTCTCAGCAGGTAAGCTTCAATCCCTTAATATACTCAAATATTTTCCTTTTCATCAAATTACAAAATCGCGAATATACTCGGGTGTGTACACCTGGTCGTGAAGGTCACATTACTGGGCCGGAGTGTTCGGGGCGCTGACCACGTCCCACCCTCCAGTACTGCACCCCCCTCATGAAGCTTGTAGTGGACAGAAATAAGCCTTGGCCCTTCATGGGCTTGTGCATAGCGTGTATTTATAAAATGCATGTGTTTGCTTTCGTGTTTTACCGAAGTATTTTGGTGTTATCGATTATTGGCAGTGAGTAGCGCATTGGATTATATATACTTGGCGATCGCAGGAAGAGGATTCTGCCATTACCATTTCAGCGACGCAAGGCAAGTTGCACTTTTCATTCTTATTGTTACTATGCAGTTATTATAAATTGTAAAGTTATTTATTGTTCAGAAGTTATCACGAGTAATATGATAATACGTGTGACCTAACCTATAAATTCTCGATCGGAGTGAGAGTCACACCGTCGGAACATATTTATATCGACTATTTCATGAATGAAGTATTAATTTAAATACTTCATTGCACAGAGATATAGTCCGACTGTGAATATCATGCCAACTCAGGTCACTAATAACGCTAAAGGAAAAGATATTGCGAAACAATTCAGAATTGACTCAAGTGCAGCATATGAAGGTTACGTAATAAAGGGGGAAAAGGGATAGCTACAGCTAAAGTTAATAATATTAAGAAGGAACATTTAGATTACTATACAAACACGTGGGCATCCAGATATGCTGAAATAAAACAACATAGATCCACTAACTTACCATGAATTAGAACAAGTGTTAATACAAGAACTATTGAGACAAGTCTTTTAAATGCCTACTGCGTATGAAGTCCATGTTAAAACATTAGCAAGGCGACTAAATGTATTATCACTGTTCAAGAGAGAAAGATCTTCTTCTGACTGTGTATTCGCTTTAAAACAGAATTTACAAAAGAGAAGAAACATGTTATTTGTTGATTTCATAAAGGTCTTTGATAAAAAAAGTAAGACAAAGGCTATGGAAAATAATGAAAGAGGTTATCCACAACACTTGGTTAAAACAATTGAACAACTTACACAAATACAAAAACATGGATTAAACCAAATGGAAAGGTGAAAAGAACTAATCTCCGAGTACGACAAGGATTTCTATTGACTCCAACATACAATGTTGACGCTACTGTTGAGGAATGGCAAAGACGACCAGGTTATTCCTTCCACTTCAAAGAGCAACACATAAATTACAAGAGGTATTCAATAACTGTACGTTACAAATATTTATTAATAACTATAAGGTTATGGCTTTTCCAGTACGATCGAAAATAGTCACTATTAACAAAATAATATAAGAAGTCACAACTTTTAATTATTTGGGATGCTGCATATTCTACGAAGGAGAGAAACACGTCAGTACAAAACTTAATAAGTTACAAGGAATGTACGGAAGTGTTCAAAAAACATTAAAAAACAAAACTAGAAAAGAAATATTATGGAGTGTTTGCAGTCCTAGTGAAAACTGGGTCCTCAATACATCTTGTAAATTTCTCAGCGTACATATTCAAATATCATATACCTACTTAATGGATAATGCCAGACTTACAAAGTTAGCACTGCAATACAAACTAGAAGCATCACATATTTTAGAGGAAGACCAAAAACCAGACGGGACGATTTCTTTGCTGTCGAAACTGGCTTTATAGCCCGAAATAATACATCGCAAAGATCTGATTGGAACATATTAAATTCTATTAAAATAACCTAAAACATATTTATTTCGATTAGTTTAGCCCAGCACTGCCAACTGAGAAAACCAAATCCAAGAATTACACGTATTTCGATCATCTCTTCTTGTTGTAACAGAAAACTATAAATCTCACTTTATTTTTAACATTAAAAAATAACCTTTCTTCTACAAAAACATATACTATTAGAACAATTGTTAAAACATAGTTGTCAAAGTGAAATAGAGTTTATAGTTATTTCTAATCGATTTAATATATAAAAACTGTTTTTCAGTGATTTGTGGCATACGGTTAGTGACAGTGATAAGACAAAAGAATGACCAAGTGATAATCGGTAGCTGATGTATAACGCCTCTATGTATGAAATACTTCAATAGTTAGAGGCTCTACTGATGAAACAGTTTAATTGTACTTCAACTCGCTTCAAAAATATCATTTATTACTGTACAATACTAAACGAGTGTTTAATACTCTGTATATTTGCAGATCATGTGGAGACTGTCCCAGAAATGCGTCACATTGCTTTAGGAAATACTGCATCACAGCAGACGGGTTTCAGAGAGGTCTTCTGACAGCCAATAGACAGCTGCCTGGTCCAGTTATACAGGTACGTGAAACATTGCAGGACATAACACGGTTTGCAAGTCACCAATATCCCTTAGCCGGTGATAAGGAACACTGCATCACAGCAGACGGGTTTCAGAGAGGTCTTCTGACAGCCAATAGACAGCTGCCTGGTCCAGTTATACAGGTACGTGAAACATAATGTGCTTGCAGGACATAACACGGTTTGCAAGTCACCAATATCCCTTAGCCGGTGATAAGGAACACTGCATCACAGCAGACGGGTTTCAGAGAGGTCTTCTGACAGCCAATAGACAGCTGCCCGGTCCAGTTATACAGGTACGTGAAACATTGCAAGACATAACACGGTTTGCAAGTCACCAATATCCCTTAGCTGGTGATAAGGAACATGCTGCATCACAGCAGACGGGTTTCAGAGAGGTCTTCTGACAGCCAATAGACAGCTGCCTGGTCCAGTTATACAGGTACGTGAAACATAATGTGCTTGCAGGACATAACACGGTTTACAAGTCACCAATATCCCTTAGCTGGTGATAAGGAACATGCTACATCACAGCAGACGGGTTTCAGAGAGGTCTTCTGACAGCCAATAGACAGCTGCCTGGTCCAGTTATACAGGTACGTGAAACATAATGTGCTTGCAGGACATAACACGGTTTGCAAGTCACCAATATCCCTTAGCTGGTGATAAGGAACATGCTACATCACAGCAGACGGGTTTCAGAGAGGTCTTCTGACAGCCAATAGACAGCTGCCTGGTCCAGTTATACAGGTACGTGAAACATAATGTGCTTGCAGGACATAACACGGTTTGCAAGTCACCAATATCCCTTAGCCGGTGATAAGGAACACTGCATCACAGCAGACGGGTTTCAGAGAGGTCTTCTGACAGCCAATAGACAGCTGCCTGGTCCAGTTATACAGGTACGTGAAACATAATGTGCTTGCAGGACATAACACGGTTTGCAAGTCACCAATATCCCTTAGCCGGTGATAAGGAACACTGCATCACAGCAGACGGGTTTCAGAGAGGTCTTCTGACAGCCAATAGACAGCTGCCTGGTCCAGTTATACAGGTACGTGAAACATAATGTGCTTGCAGGACATAACACGGTTTGCAAGTCACCAATATCCCTTAGCTGGTGATAAGGAACATGCTACATCACAGCAGACGGGTTTCAGAGAGGTCTTCTGACAGCCAATAGACAGCTGCCTGGTCCAGTTATACAGGTACGTGAAACATAATGTGCTTGCAGGACATAACACGGTTTACAAGTCACCAATATCCCTTAGCTGGTGATAAGGAACATGCTGCATCACAGCAGACGGGTTTCAGAGAGGTCTTCTGACAGCCAATAGACAGCTGCCCGGTCCAGTTATACAGGTACGTGAAACATAATGTGCTTGCAGGACATAACACGGTTTGCAAGTCATCAATATCCCTTAGCCGGTGATAAGGAACACTGCATCACAGCAGACGGGTTTCAGAGAGGTCTTCTGACAGCCAATAGACAGCTGCCTGGTCCAGTTATACAGGTACGTGAAACATAATGTGCTTGCAGGACATAACACGGTTTACAAGTCACCAATATCCCTTAGCTGGTGATAAGGAACACTGCATCACAGCAGACGGGTTTCAGAGAGGTCTTCTGACAGCCAATAGACAGCTGCCTGGTCCAGTTATACAGGTACGTGAAACATAATGTGCTTGCAGGAGATAACACGGTTTGCAAGTCACCAATATCCCTTAGCTGGTGATAAGGAACACTGCATCACAGCAGACGGGTTTCAGAGAGGTCTTCTGACAGCCAATAGACAGCTGCCTGGTCCAGTTATACAGGTACGTGAAACATAATGTGCTTGCAGGAGATAACACGGTTTGCAAGTCACCAATATCCCTTAGCTGGTGATAAGGAACACTGCATCACAGCAGACGGGTTTCAGAGAGGTCTTCTGACAGCCAATAGACAGCTGCCTGGTCCAGTTATACAGGTACGTGAAACATTGCAGGAGATAACACGGTTTGCAAGTCACCAATATCCCTTAGCCGGTGATAAGGAACATGCTGCATCACAGCAGACGGGTTTCAGAGAGGTCTTCTGACAGCCAATAGACAGCTGCCTGGTCCAGTTATACAGGTACTGTGCTTGCAGGAGATAACACGGTTTGCAAGTCACCAATATCCCTTAGGCGGTGATAAGGAACATGCTGGGCATGTTATATTTGAATTTAAAGGAACTAATATAAGGAAAAAAGCATCTGTGTCTGAAAATTGGTTTAAACTTACCAGCAAATCTTCTATAAGTGGTTTGTTTTCTAAACACAGTAAGAAATTAGGCCAGTTTTGAGATAAAGTAAAAGGCAAGAGGAATTGGACAGTGAAAAAAGAGAACACAAATAAATGTATTACTTATATTACTGAGTACAATTTAAATAAGGAAAAAAAAAAGTTGTATCTTTTTAAAATATAACTAGAATATGATAGGCAATGTACCTAGGGTAAGTGGCATGTCATGTTCGACTGTGAATTACTTAGTATGAATGTGTGAATAAGTAGATAAATTAATAAATGAACGAACGGACGGTGGGACGAACGAACGGACGGTGGGACGAACGAACGGACGGTGGGACGAACGAACGAACGGACGGACGGATGAACGGTGGGACGAACGAACGAACGGACGGACGGACGGACGGACGGACGGTGGGACGAACGAACGGACGAACGAACGAACGGACGGACGGACGGTGGGACGAACGAACGGACGGTGGGACGAACGAACGAACGGACGGACGGACGGTGGGACGAACGAACGGACGGTGGGACGAACGAACGAACGGACGAACGAACGGACGGACGGACGGACGGTGGGACGAACGAACGAACGAACGGTGGGACGAACGAACGGACGGTGGGACGAACGAACGGACGGTGGGACGAACGAACGGACGGTGGGACGAACGAACGAACGGTGGGACGAACGAACGGACGGTGGGACGAACGAACGGACGGACGGTGGGACGAACGAACGGACGGTGGGACGAACGAACGGACGGTGGGACGAACGAACGAACGGACGGACGGACGGTGGGACGAACGAACGGACGGTGGGACGAACGAACGGACGGTGGGACGAACGAACGGACGGTGGGACGAACGAACGGACGGTGGGACGAACGAACGGACGGTGGGACGAACGAACGAACGGACGGACGGTGGGACGGACGGACGAACGAACGGACGGACGGACGGTGGGACGAACGAACGAACGGTGGGACGAACGAACGGACGGTGGGACGAACGAACGGACGGACGGTGGGACGAACGAACGGACGGTGGGACGAACGAACGAACGGACGGTGGGACGAACGAACGGACGGTGGGACGAACGAACGGACGGTGGGACGAACGAACGGACGGTGGGACGAACGAACGGACGGACGGTGGGACGAACGAACGGACGGTGGGACGAACGAACGGACGGTGGAACGAACGAACGGACGGACGGTGGGACGGACGGACGAACGAACGGACGGACGGACGGTGGGACGGACGAACGAACGAATGGACGACGGGACGAACGAACGCACGAACGGACGGACGGTGGGACGGACGAACGAACGAACGGACGAACGAACGGACGGTGGGACGGACGGACGGTTTAAAGAACGAATGGACGGTGGGACGAACGAACGAACGGACGCACGGACGGTGGGACGGACGAACGAACGAACGGACGGACGGACGGTGGGACGGACGAACGAACGAACGGATGGACGGACGGACGGTGGGACGAAGGAACGAACGGACGGGCGGACGGTGGGACGGACGGACGGACGAACGAACGGACGGACGGATGGACGGTGGGACGAACGAACGAACGGACGGACGGACGGTGGGACGAACGAACGGACGGTGGGACGAACGAACGGACGGACGGACGGTGGGACGGACGGACGAACGAACGGACGGACGGATGGACGGTGGGACGGACGGACGGTGGGACGGACGAACGAACGGACGGACGGACGGACGGTGGGACGGACGGACGAACGAACGGACGGACGGATGGACGGTGGGACGGATGGACGGTGGGACGGACGGACGAACGAACGGACGGACGGATGGTGGGACGGACGGACGGTGGGACGGACGGATGGACGGTGGGACGAATGAACGAACGGACGGACGGTGGGACGGACGGACGGTGGGACGGACGGACGGACGGATGGACGGTGGGACGAACGAACGAACGGACGGACGGACGGTGGGACGAACGAACGGACGGTGGGACGAACGAACGGACGGTGGAACGAACGAACGGACGGACGGTGGGACGGACGGACGAACGAACGGACGGACGGACGGTGGGACGGACGAACGAACGAATGGACGACGGGACGAACGAACGCACGAACGGACGGACGGTGGGACGGACGAACGAACGAACGGACGAACGAACGGACGGTGGGACGGACGGACGGTTTAAAGAACGAATGGACGGTGGGACGAACGAACGAACGGACGCACGGACGGTGGGACGGACGAACGAACGGACGGACGGACGGTGGGACGGACGAACGAACGAACGGATGGACGGACGGACGGTGGGACGAAGGAACGAACGGACGGGCGGACGGTGGGACGGACGGACGGACGAACGAACGGACGGACGGATGGACGGTGGGACGAACGAACGAACGGACGGACGGACGGTGGGACGAACGAACGGACGGTGGGACGAACGAACGGACGGACGGACGGTGGGACGGACGGACGAACGAACGGACGGACGGATGGACGGTGGGACGGACGGACGGTGGGACGGACGAACGAACGGACGGACGGACGGACGGACGGTGGGACGGACGGACGAACGAACGGACGGACGGATGGACGGTGGGACGGATGGACGGTGGGACGGACGGACGAACGAACGGACGGACGGATGGTGGGACGGACGGACGGTGGGACGGACGGATGGACGGTGGGACGAATGAACGAACGGACGGACGGTGGGACGGACGGACGGTGGGACGGACGGACGGACGGATGGACGGTGGGACGAACGAACGAACGGACGGACGGACGGTGGGACGAACGAACGGACGGTGGGACGAACGAACGAACGAACGAACGGACGGTGGGACGGACGGACGGACGGACGGACGGACGGACGAACGAACGAACGAACAAACAAACGAACAAACACACAGAGAGGAATAAAACAAGAAAATGAACGGCAGAGAGAAAGGAAGAGAAAGAAGAAGAGGGATAGCGGAGGGGAGAGAGAAGGAAGCAAAGAGAGGAGAGAGAGAAGGAAAGAAGGAGAAGGAGGGAGATAGACAAACAAAGAAAGAGAAAACGTTTTTGAGAGGCAGGGGTTGAGAGTAAGTCCGAGAGGGGAGAGTAGAAACATTTGGAGTTGATGCACGCTGTCGTGGTTGTTGTTGACTCTGATTATTGTTGTGAAGGTGGAACGGCTCTCTCAGTGGGAGGGCTGTGACCTGAACGGCCGAATGAGGTAAAGTCCACTGTCATTGTTGGACGGAGCTATCAGTTGACTGCAGCTGAGAATGCTGTGGTATACATCTTTGCCATTATTTTCAGTCTATCTTCATTAATTTACATACCATATTTCATCCCTATCATACTTGGGTGATGAACAAAGTATTGATGATCATTTTCATTATTTGATAGTCCCATATCTTGTTTCTCTCCACACTTTAATTATTCTATGCATGCAGACCCGAATTTAGGACCTCTGACGCCCCTGGGCAAAAAAAAAAAAAAAAAAAAAAAAAAAAATTGCTGCCGCCCCCTCCCACCCCCCCCCCCCCCCCAACTTGCCATACATACGATTAAATTTTCACAACATAGAGAATGATTTCAGTACTTACTGGATACTTAAGTATGAGTGGCAAACACCATAAGTGAGGTTAATTAAATTTAAGTAGGAACATCTTAATAGAAAGAACTTACACTAAAGAGGCATCAGCCTATATTAGATGTCAAAACATATACTGTTTAAATAACAAGAGGCTTCCTCCTTGCCCTGTCATTTGCAAGCAAGTTTGAGTTCGTTATAGTCCATTTTCACTGTTAAGTCAGATTCAATTGCAACGACACCAAGATAAGTAAGACGATCCTTCACTTGTGATGTTCTTATTTATGCGTCTTAGAGCAGAAAATGATTTCTCAGTTGAGTAGTTGGAAGCAGGAGAGCTATGTTTGAGTTTGGATAAACACTCTCTGGACAGTTACCTTACAGCTGTGTAGGAGAGTATGTCGCATTTTCATTCTTTTCTATGTAGCTTCTGAAGTGTAAGCATTCAAGTACAAATGCTGAATCTTCAAGATCTGAACTGTACACTTTCTGAAGTCTGGATGATGCTTCCTGAATTTCAAGTGGACTAAGCATCTTCGGAGTCATCAAAAACATAAATGGTTCACTGAATTCCTTGTAGGAAGAAACTCTGTTGTTCAGTTCTTCAATCAATTTATCCAGAATCAAAAGGAACTTGATGTTACATGTCTATTTATTTTTTTATTTATTTTTTTATTTTTTATTTATTTATTTATTTTTATTTTTTTTATTTTATTTTTTTTTTTTTTTTTATTTTTTTGGTGCAGCTTTCCAGTAATTTTGCCGCCCCCTAAAATGTGCCGCCCTGGGCAGTTGCCCGGTTTGCCCTTACGTAAATACGGCCCTGTATGCATGTATACAATAAAGAGTAGAGGTGCAAGTCCTCAGTCCTGTACGTCACTCCCCTAGTATCCATGCCAGTTTGATAAGTAGTTGTTAATATTAACAGCTATTACATTGTTTTTACGGGGTAGTAAGGGGTAGTGATGCGCCTCCTATAGCCTCTCCTACCCAATTCCCATCCTCATCCTGCCCGTGGTGCACCCTGCTTTTAACAGATGAGGCTCTGGGGACCGAATCACAGCGGTATAACTGTTTCATCTAAAATGGAGGAAATGTCATTTACATTACATGCTGACCTGTCATGGCATGTAATACGTCTTCTGATTGGTAATCAGAAGATATGGTCGGTGAATTTATTTTGATAATTCTCCCGGTCAGGTCGGTGAGACCCGTAAACCAACGACAGGTGTGGTCCCCCAGACATTCTGGGGGTTGTGAGAGAGCGATGTGACCGCCAAAACATAAAAATATGGTGCTCTCTAAAAAACGGTTACTATTACTGCTATTGCTCTCTTTTTTATGAAAAGAATTGGGATATATTCTTCACCACTCTGTCCTCTATGTGATCTGCAAGAGGAAATGGATCGAGACCACCTTCAAATATGCCCGGCCACTTCTAGTGCCCCATCCATCAGTGAAAAATATTGGAGAGCAAGAGGATTAATGACTTCATTGTCAGAAATCCAGCATTAGCTAACAACAACAACAACATTGTTTTTACATATATTGTATATATTTTGTATATACTACTGTGGAATATTTTTTCTGCTAAAATTTGTGATGGTTTACTTCTATTAACGCTATCAAATGTTTTTTGGAAGTCGGCAGAATCAAATTCTCTGTCTTTGCACGCTTTATGTCACCTTCATCTTTAAGTATGTATGCATGTATGTGTGTAACGGAATATTTCGACGTAATTTTCAAAAGTTAAAAATTCGCACACATGCAAGGACAGATGATAATGCTACAATATCATGACTTTGTCCAAGAGACCTGACCAGGATCATCAGGATAAAAAACTGACTTTGTCCACATCCTCCCTCATGAGTACGCTATCACGGGCACCCTCTCACACTCTCTCTCACGGGCATCCTGTCTCGAGCAGCCGCTCACAGTGTCACTCTTCCAGGTTTAACGATGCCGCTGTGAAGGTACCTACCCTGTTGAATCTTGCTGTTCATTGTAACTGCCTAAAAGACGGAACATCAGCAATATTACTGCTCTTGCTAACTCAGTTTACATTGCATGTTGCAAAACACCAACAACTTTAACCAGAAACCATTTCTCTCTGATTTAAGTCCAGTAAATTTCAGTGATGTGACACGAAGATTTTGAAGAACATTCCCCCCCCCCCCCCCCCGAACTACCTTTTTCATGGATATTTTTTTAAAATTTTGATTTTCTCTGATTGGATCTAACGATTTTGATTAAAGTGCCAGATATGTTTGAGATATTTTTTATGGGAAATCAAATGTATATTTTCAATGTTGTGACTATAACTCATGTAGTCGTGTTTACTCTTAGTGACTTTTGCAGAACTGGTGAAACCTAAGAGATATACCAAATCTTAGCGATCTGCTTAAAACATACAAGTTATGTGGAAATACGTGGTTTTTTTTTTTTATAGTGAAGTATTTAGAAAATATTCCTTGTTATTTGTGTGTTTTGCAATACTGAAAACTTTTCTCAAATGGAATGTGGTTATTCACTTTTTACATGCTTTATATTAGCTTCACCATATTCATGTATGAACCATTAAAATATAATAACAAAAGCTTAACTACAGATAGGGAAATAGCAGAATCCCTTAACAAGTTTTATGCTCAGTCACAAAGAGTACCCCAAGCGTATAAAAAACAAGATAAGGCTATCCAAAAAACTATCAGAGAAACTAGTAAGCCAAAAGGTATACGAAATGATATTTTTATTCAGGATTTTAATGAAACAGAACTGGATTTAGCAATAGAACAATTACAGAACAAAAAATCTCCAGGACCTGACAAGATCCACCCAGAGTTTATTAAACACCTTGGCAGGAAAGGAAAAGAAATCCTACTTAAACTGTATAACACGTGTTGGAGAATGACTGTACCTTCCGACTGGAAAAAAGCCATTATCATCCCGATTTTAAAGAAAAACAAACCCTCAAACAATATTAATAGTTTCAGACCAATATCTTTGACCAGTGTTATTGCAAAAGTGATGGAAAGAATGGCGGCATCTAGACTTAACTGGTTCCTAGAATATTACAACTTAATTAATAGTTCACAGACCGGCTTCAGACAGAATCATAGTACAAGTGAAAATGTACTCCTACTAAGCCAAGACATCAAGGAAGCTTTCAATAGAAAGGAGGATACCTTGGCAGTATTCATTGATTTTAAATCAGCATATGACTCAGTCTGGAGAAATAAATTAGTTGAGAAGTTGCAATCAATAGGTGTGAAAAGTAACATGCTTAAGTGGATAACTCAGTTTATTTCACAAAGATTTTGTGCCACAAAATATAATACATACATTTCCAAATATAAACAAACACACCAAGGACTTCCACAAGGTGCTGTTCTGAGCACAACACTCTTTAACATATATATAAATGACCTTCCATCAATAATAAAAACTTTAGAAACCAAAATTGCTCTATTTGCTGACGATGTAGTCATTTGGACTTCAGGCTCTTCAAAAAAACCTGAATTAATTAAAGACAGAATAGAAACAGCCCTAAACAAAGTACATGAATGGAGCTCCAAAAACCTCATGACTATCAATGTGGAAAAAACAAATTATGAATTATTTACACTAAAATACAAACCAGTTAATATTAGCATAAATTATAATGGTAAACCACTCAAAGCAGTTGATGATGCCAAATACTTAGGCATCACTTTCGACAGAAAGCTAAGTTGGAAAAAACATATAACAAACATCTCAGAAAAGGTTGAAAAGAAATTGCAAATCCTGAAAAGGTTAGCTGGTGCTAAATGGGGCTGCTCAAGGAGAGTCCTTAACACAACATACAAAATGTATATTAAACCAAACCTCTTGTACTGTTCTGAAGCTTTAATAACAGCAGCAAATGCTAACATCAATAAACTTGAACAAATACAAAATCAGGCTCTTCGCCTAATCACTGGAGCAGTTAAATCCACACCTATTGATGCCATGCTTGCCTTAACACGGACCCCATCAATAACAACAAAAATAGAAGAACAAGCATTGCTCCAACACGAGAAAATGTTACGACTGCCAAACTCTAAATGGACAGAAGAGAACCTCCCCCCTTCAATCCTTAAAACTCATAGTAGTTTCCTAGAAAAGGTAACACAGATTAAATCCAAATTGAACATTCCTAACACCAGAGAAAATCTACTTATTAGAGAAAATCCATTGGAATTATTGCAACCTACCTTCAGTTTGGAATTAATAGAGGAAATAAGTAAATCAGACACACCAAAAGAAATACAAAAACTTCTAGCTCTGGAAACAATCAATACTAGGTATCCCACAGAAGAATGGCTGCACATATATACTGATGGATCCTCGAAGGAAAACCTTACTGGAGCTGGAGTTACATGTTCACATTTTTCCTTTTATCATTCTGTTGGCAGAGACACAACAAATTATGATGGAGAAATAGAGGCTATATACATTGCTCTCCGACAATTATTAAATCTTCCCTTAAATAAATTTAACAAGGCAGTAATTCTTTCGGATTCTAAAGCTGCAATTCAGGGAATATGTTCAAATACTACAAAGAAGTCAACAAAAATTAGAGAATGCTACAAAATGTTAACACAACTCCAAAAAGTTAATAAGACTGTTCATCTCCAATGGATTCCAGCACACTGTGGAGTCATGGGGAACGAAGCTGCAGACTCACTTGCAAAGAAAGCCACAACAATAACACAAAAGTCTAAATTCAATTTCTCATATTCCTCAATAAAACGCTTGATCATTAAAAATTTTTGTCATTCATACCTACAAGAAATAGAAACAAATGCCAAAGATAAAAAATGGATTACACTACTTTCCAATCCAGATATAATCCCCCAGGGACCAAGGAAAACAGCTGTTGCAGCCTTCCGACTATTGACAAATCATGACTGCTTAGCAAGTCATCTCTACAGAATAGGTATCTCAGCCTCACCAATATGTGTCCTGTGTAACGATCCAGCAGAAATGAACGAAGACCACTTGAAGACCTGTGAAGCATTAAGATCAGAAGAAACTACAGTTCAAAAGTATTGGAAAGCACGAATGCTAATGGCTTCATTGCCAGATGCAAGGCACTAGAAAACAACAACAACAACATATTAGCTTCACCTGTATGTGACGGAATGTTCACCAACTTCAATTGTCTGATTGACTTGAAGATTTGCACACGTGTCAAGGACCGATGACAGTAGCTACAATAGTATCATAACTTTGTCCTAGAGTCCTGATCAGGATCATCAGGATAAGAAAAATTAGTTACCTAAATGTATCAATGTAACGGAATCTTTCGACCTAATTTTAACTGTCAATTTTGAAAAATATTTGAATAAAAAAACTTGAGACTAAAAAATTAAAAATAAACTATAGTTTAAAAAACTAAAAACACGCTTTTATAGCAAACCGAAGTAAAAAGTAAAAATAATTTTTAACTATGAAGTGTTTCTTCTATAGCGATATAAAGTCAACTAGTTCATTATATTTCAAAATGCTCTAATAAGTTTAAAATAAAAACGAATTTATACTAACAAAATTAATAACTTTCATTGTTAAAAAGCGTGGGAGACTGATATCAAATGTTATAAATGCTTCATTGGTAGCTATTTATAAAAGTAAAGATATTATAAAAATATCTTAAAAGCATCCTTCGTTCACAGTGAGATCTATCATGATGAAAACACACACACACACACAAAAAAAAAAAAAAAAAAAAAAATGTAAATTTTGAAAACATAAATTAATGCTGCAATATTATAAATTTTGCCTCAGCAAAAGGTTTTGTAAAAGCAATCTTTCCCTAGGTTATAAATCAAGAACAACAGTTTAAAATTATATTTACACCCACAACGGCGGTAATTTGAGTTTATGATTGTATAACGCATTCTTATAGTTTTTTGTCAGTTCTATCTCTAGGTGCACAATATACATGATATTTTAATACTAGTCACAACTTTTGAGGAAAAATAAAATGTTTCAAAACAATTCAACATTAGCAATTAAAAATGATACTGTCAACAAACGAGCAATAATCCAAGGAAACGACGATGAAACTCAACCTAAACGGAATAAGAACACTTATATGTTGAAATGTTATTATATCAAAAAATGAATAACCGTTTTAAATTGGACGCATGTCCGTAAAAACGCTGTAACTTTGAAAATCAAAACGTTTTTGATTAGTGCTGCCATCTCTTGTTTGAAACAAATACTAGCACCAAAAAGATTGTAATTAAATATAACTATGCGATCTATTTGAGATCATCTTCTAAAGCACATAAATGGTCTAAAAGCAGAATAAAGTAACTAAAGTAGGATTGCCAACTTTAACATTGCTCCACCAAAAGTCAAATATGTACCTGAACTGCTCAATTATTGTTTATGAATATTGCAGAAGTGTATCAAACTGTTTGTAGGTATGCGAGAACGACATTCTTCTGGTGGACGTGGTGAACAGGGTGCCTGGTCAGGGGTTCGGTATCCACTGGCGAGGACAGCCCCAGAAGGAGACGCCCGTCATGGACGGCGTTCCCATGGTTACACAGTGTCCTATACCCAGCTCTACAACGTTCCAGTACAAGTTCAGGGCTTCCAGAGCTGGCACTCATCTATGGCACGCTCAAACAGGTGCGCGTTCTGCATGCTAAACTCCCTCTACTCCATGTGTACTGTATGGTTACACAGTGTCCTATACCCAGCTCCACAACGTTCAGGGCTTCCAGAGCTGGCACGCATCTATGGCACGCTCAAACAGGTGCGCGTTCTGCATGCTAAACTCCCTCTACTCCATGTGTACTGTATGGTTACACAGTGTCCTATACCCAGCTCCACAACGTTCAGGGCTTAAAGAGCGGGCACACATCTATGGCACGCTCAAACAGGTGCGCGTTCTGCATGCTAAACTCCCTCTACTCCATGTGTACTGTATGGTAACAGTGTCCTATACCCAGCTCCACAACGTTCAGGGCTTCCAGAGCGGGCACTCATCTATGGCACGCTCAAACAGGTGCGCTTCCTGCATGCTAAACTCCCTCTACTCCATGTGTACTGTATGGTTACACAGTGTGCTATACCCAGCTCCACAACGTTCAGGGCTTAAAGAGCGGGCACACATCTATGGCACGCTCAAACAGGTGCGCGTTCTGCATGCTAAACTCCCTCTACTCCATGTGTACTGTATGGTTACACAGTGTCCTATACCCAGCTCCACAACGTTCAGGGCTTCCAGAGCGGGCACTCATCTATGGCACGCTCAAACAGGTGCGCTTCCTGCATGCTAAACTCCCTCTACTCCATGTGTACTGTATGGTTACACAGTGTCCTATACCCAGCTCCACAACGTTCCAGTACAAGTTCAGGGCTTCCAGAACTGGCACGCTCAAACAGGTGCGCTTCCTGTATGCTAAACTCCCTCTACTCCATGTGTACTGTATGGTTACACAGTGTCCTATACCCAGCTCCACAACGTTCAGGGCTTCCAGAGCTGGCACGCATCTATGGCACGCTCAAACAGGTGCGCTTTCTGCATGCTAAACTCCCTCTACTCCACGTGTACTGTATGGTTACACAGTGTCCTATACCCAGCTCCACAACGTTCAGGGCTTCCGGAGCTGGCACACATCTATGGCACGCTCAAACAGGTGGACTTTCTGCATGCTAAACTCCCTCTACTCCACGTGTACTGTATGGTTACACAGTGTCCTATACCCAGCTCCACAACGTTCAGGGCTTCCGGAGCTGGCACACATCTATGACACGCTCAAACAGGTGCGCTTTCTGCATGCTAAACTCCCTCTACTCCATGTGTACTGTATGGTTACACAGTGTCCTATACCCAGCTCCACAACGTTCCAGTACAAGTTCAGGGCTTCCAGAGCTGGCACGCATCTATGGCACGCTCAAACAGGTGCGCGTTCTGCATGCTAAACTCCCTCTACTCCATGTGTACTGTATGGTTACACAGTGTCCTATACCCAGCTCCACAACGTTCAGGGCTTAAAGAGCGGGCACACATCTATGGCACGCTCAAACAGGTGCGCGTTCTGCATGCTAAACTCCCTCTACTCCATGTGTACTGTATGGTAACAGTGTCCTATACCCAGCTCCACAACGTTCAGGGCTTCCAGAGCGGGCACTCATCTATGGCACGCTCAAACAGGTGCGCTTCCTGCATGCTAAACTCCCTCTACTCCATGTGTACTGTATGGTTACACAGTGTCCTATACCCAGCTCCACAACGTTCAGGGCTTAAAGAGCGGGCACACATCTATGGCACGCTCAAACAGGTGCGCGTTCTGCATGCTAAACTCCCTCTACTCCATGTGTACTGTATGGTTACACAGTGTCCTATACCCAGCTCCACAACGTTCAGGGCTTCCAGAGCGGGCACTCATCTATGGCACGCTCAAACAGGTGCGCTTCCTGCATGCTAAACTCCCTCTACTCCATGTGTACTGTATGGTTACACAGTGTCCTATACCCAGCTCCACAACGTTCCAGTACAAGTTCAGGGCTTCCAGAACTGGCACGCTCAAACAGGTGCGCTTCCTGTATGCTAAACTCCCTCTACTCCATGTGTACTGTATGGTTACACAGTGTCCTATACCCAGCTCCACAACGTTCAGGGCTTCCAGAGCTGGCACGCATCTATGGCACGCTCAAACAGGTGCGCTTCCTGCATGCTAAACTCCCTCTACTCCATGTGTACTGTATGGTTACACAGTGTCCTATACCCAGCTCCACAACGTTCCAGTACAAGTTCAGGGCTTCCAGAACTGGCACGCTCAAACAGGTGCGCTTCCTGTATGCTAAACTCCCTCTACTCCATGTGTACTGTATGGTTACACAGTGTCCTATACCCAGCTCCACAACGTTCAGGGCTTCCAGAGCTGGCACGCATCTATGGCACGCTCAAACAGGTGCGCTTTCTGCATGCTAAACTCCCTCTACTCCACGTGTACTGTATGGTTACACAGTGTCCTATACCCAGCTCCACAACGTTCAGGGCTTCCGGAGCTGGCACACATCTATGGCACGCTCAAACAGGTGGACTTTCTGCATGCTAAACTCCCTCTACTCCACGTGTACTGTATGGTTACACAGTGTCCTATACCCAGCTCCACAACGTTCAGGGCTTCCGGAGCTGGCACACATCTATGACACGCTCAAACAGGTGCGCTTTCTGCATGCTAAACTCCCTCTACTCCATGTGTACTGTATGGTTACACAGTGTCCTATACCCAGCTCCACAACGTTCCAGTACAAGTTCAGGGCTTCCAGAGCTGGCACGCATCTATGGCACGCTCAAACAGGTGCGCTTTCTTACACATGTACCTACACACACTTTAATGGCGAGTTCTGCATGCTAAACTGAAACATAACTCCCTCTACTATTTTCATATATGTGTACTGTATGGTTACGTAAATAAAATAAAATTGGTCGAATGATTGATGGTCAATATGTGACCATATATTCTGTATATATAGAAACATAGAGCTTTAAAAGATGAGTTATTTTTCTTTTAGCCAAAAAACTATATTAAATAATTGGATTCCAGCGTCTCTATTGGAATAAATTTGTGGATATACGTTTGGCAAGCGCGCAACTTTGAGTTGTGTATGGAGCGGAAGATCAGTAATGTTGACAGTAAAATACTTGCAGTAACTAATAACAAACACAAAGGCAGTTTTCTAGGGCTGGTCTAGTTTGTGTGTAGGTGTGCACACATACAAGAGTCGAATAGTAAACAAAACATTTAGTCCTGCTCTTTTGCCATATCTCCTTTACCTTTCATGATAAATTCATTTGTTTTTGGACTGTTTATTCGTCATATTTGAAGCCAACATCACGTAAAAGCTATACATTCATACTTTTAACGGTAGATCAACACATGCGTTTGCTCCTAATTTAATATTTTCATTCTCTATAGGGGAGACAAGGACGTTCCACTGTCTCATTCAGGAGTCAAACCCGGGATATCTAGATTGAGAAGTCAGAAAAACGTGCTTCTATCTGAATATCACTTAGCTAAGTAGAGTGTATTGCCATAGTAGTTACAAGGAAGCAAGTATGTATGTGTGTGTGTGTGTATTTTTCAGGAGTGCAGTTGACGGACGGTATATTTGGTGCACTAATAGTGCGACAGTCGCTGAGAGCTGACCCACAGAGTCACCTGTATGACGTAGACGACATGTCCCACGTGGTCATCATCAACGAATGGAGTCACGGCTTCGCAATACAGCGGCTGCTGGAGCCTGGACCAGATGGGATAGGAGAGGCCACAAGTCTCCTTGTAAACGGACGGGCTTCATCTGAGGTACGTATCTCTCTGTCTAATTCACCTTCTACATGAGCGGTGCTGGAGCCTAGACCAGATGGGATAGGAGAGGCCACAAGTCTCCTTGTAAACGGACGGGCTTCATCTGAGGTACGTATCTCTCTGTCTAATTCACCTTCTACATGAGCGGTGCTGGAGCCTGGACCAGATGGGATATAGAGGCCACCAGTCTCCTTGTAAACGGACGGGCTTCATCTGAGGTACGTATCTGTCTGTCTAATTCACCTTGTACATGAGCGGTGCTGGAGCCTAGACCAGATGGGATAGGAGAGGCCACGAGTCTCCTTGTAAACGGACGGGCTTCATCTGAGGTACGTATCTGTCTGTCTAATTCACCTTGTACATGAGCGGTGCTGGAGCCTGGACCAGATGGGATATAGAGGCCACCAGTCTCCTTGTAAACGGACGGGCTTCATCTGAGGTACGTATCTGTCTGTCTAATTCACCTTGTACATGAGCGGTGCTGGAGCCTGGACCAGATGGGATAGGAGAGGCCACAAGTCTCCTTGTAAACGGACGGGCTTCATCTGAGGTACGCATCTGTCTAATTCACCTTGTACATGAGCGGCTACTGGAGCCTGGACCAGATGGGATAGGAGAGGCCACAAGTCTCCTTGTAAACGGACGGGCTTCATCTGAGGTACGTATCTGTCTGTCTAATTCACCTTATACATGAGCGGCTGCTGGAGCCTGGACCAGATGGGATAGGAGAGGCCACAAGTCTCCTTGTAAACGGACGGGCTTCATCTGAGGTACGTATCTCTCTGTCTAATTCACCTTGTACATAAGCGGTGCTGGAGCCTGGACCAGATGGGATAGGAGAGGCCACAAGTCTCCTTGTAAACGGACCGGCTTCATCTGAGGTACGTATCTGTCTGTCTAATTCACCTTATACATGAGCGGCTGCTGGAGCCTGGACCAGATGGGATAGGAGAGGCCACAAGTCTCCTTGTAAACGGACCGGCTTCATCTGAGGTACGTATCTCTCTGTCTAATTCACCTTGTACATGAGCGGCTGCTGGAGCCTGGACCAGATGGGATAGGAGAGGCCACAAGTCTCCTTGTAAACGGACGGGCTTCATCTGAGGTACGTATCTCTCTGTCTAATTCACCTTGTACATGAGCGGCTGCTGGAGCCTGGGCCAGATGGGATAGGAGAGGCCACAAGTCTCCTTGTAAACGGACGGGCTTCATCTGAGGTACGCATCTGTCTGTCTAATTCACCTTGTACATGAGCGGTGCTGGAGCCTGGGCCAGATGGGATAGGAGAGGCCACAAGTCTCCTTGTAAACGGACGGGCTTCATCTGAGGTACGTATCTGTCTGTCTAATTCACCTTGTACATGAGCGGTGCTGGAGCCTGGACCAGATGGGATAGGAGAGGCCACAAGTCTCCTTGTAAACGGACGGGCTTCATCTGAGGTACGTATCTGTCTGTCTAATTCACCTTGTACATGAGCGGCTGCTGGAGCCTGGACCAGATGGGATAGGAGAGGCCACTAGTCTCCTTGTAAACGGACGGGCTTCATCTGAGGTACGTATCTCTCTGTCTAATTCATCTTGTACATGAGCGGCTGCTGGAGCCTGGACCAGATGGGATAGGAGAGGCCACCAGTCTCCTTGTAAACGGACGGGCTTCATCTGAGGTACGTATCTGTCTGTCTAATTCACCTTGTACATGAGCGGCTGCTGGAGCCTGGACCAGATGGGATAGGAGAGGCCACTAGTCTCCTTGTAAACGGACGGGCTTCATCTGAGGTACGCATCTGTCTGTCTAATTCACCTTGTACATGAGCGGTGCTGGAGCCTGGACCAGATGGGATAGGAGAGGCCACGAGTCTCCTTGTAAACGGACGGGCTTCATCTGAGGTACGTATCTGTCTGTCTAATTCACCTTCTACATGAGCGGCTGCTGGAGCCTGGACCAGATGGGATAGGAGAGGCCACGAGTCTCCTTGTAAACGGACGGGCTTCATCTGAGGTACGTATCTCTCTGTCTAATTCATCTTGTTAATGAGCGGCTGCTGGAGCCTGGACCAGATGGGATAGGAGAGGCCACAAGTCTCCTTGTAAACGGACGGGCTTCATCTGAGGTACGTATCTCTCTGTCTAATTCACCTTGTACATGAGCGGTGCTGGAGCCTGGGCCAGATGGGATAGGAGAGGCCACGAGTCTCCTTGTAAACGGACGGGCTTCATCTGAGGTACGTATCTCTCTGTCTAATTCACCTTGTACATGAGCGGTGCTGGAGCCTGGACCAGATGGGATAGGAGAGGTCACGAGTCTCCTTGTAAACGGACGGGCTTCATCTGAGGTACGTATCTCTCTGTCTAATTCACCTTGTACATGAGCGGTGCTGGAGCCTGGGCCAGATGGGATAGGAGAGGCCACGAGTCTCCTTGTAAACGGACGGGCTTCATCTGAGGTACGTATCTGTCTGTCTAATTCACCTTGTACATGAGCGGCTGCTGGAGCCTGGACCAGATGGGATAGGAGAGGCCACAAGTCTCCTTGTAAACGGACGGGCTTCATCTGAGGTACGTATCTGTGCTGCAGCAATGCAGATACCTATATAATTCCCGACCTCCTTTCTCACGGTCGTGGAATTCTGCAATGCAAGTACTTCCAGTAGCTCGTATACATGGAAATTCAGAAGAACTGGTGCGCTTTTTTAAAACATGTTATGAATGGCTTTGTAGTTGAATCTTACGTTATGATAGAAGCTGTTGATGAGACTCTTACTATCTCAGGTCAGGGCACAGGGCGAGATGAATATTACACTCCATTTCTTTGTTTATTGAATTTTTATTCGCACTTTCTACATTACCACAGCTGATATTTGTCTTAGCATGATCGACATTCTGTACTGAAATATTTAGCGAAGTTTTGCTAAATGCCTCACCTATCTTCTTATATTTCGTCGATTAACTGTATTTTATTAATTAACACGGACCAGATAATTTAACTCTTCGAAATCAAATTAGTGAATAATTATTTCCTCACTTCTAAACCTTGGTTCACTAATATTCAGTTATTATTATTAAATAATCATTTAATTGAACCACACATAAAAGTTTAACATCACAGTTTCGCTAAGGTGACGTTTTCGATTTATGCTTAGTTGTGACGTCATTTTATGACGTAGGTATTTCGCGTTTCGCTATAATCTCGAATTTGCTAAGAAAAAAATTGACTTTCTAACATGAAATATATACAAAACGATCCTTAATTACATAAATACAATTGAAAAATAACATTTAACAATAATTATCATCCTTATAAATAGGTAATCTTCTTGACAATGAAGGAATGATATAGAACAGAGTTAAATACATAATGCAAATCAATAAACTCAAGTTCAGGATTAATTGGGGACAAATATATACTGTTTCAGTACAAAATAATTTTAGGTATTTATATTGTGAAGAGAATGTGTCGTTCAATTGCTTCAAAAGTTGGTTGTATTTTTCCAGGAGAATAACGTTTATCATGCACACAGAACGTAAGCAAGGGAAATGGAGTATGTAAATTTGCAACTACCAGTTCTACATATCAAACACTTTACTTTATCGTCTTCATCTCGAAAACAAAAATAAACTGTATGTACTACTCCACGCCATCCGCCTCTGACTAGCTGGTCTGGTTCTGCTTACCTTGGTCAGTGGTACACACACACACACACACACACACACACACACACACACACACACACACACACACAGGTCGAGTATTGCACGTATTCATATCTGTTTCTTTTGACTTGCCACTCGTTCCTTATTCACTACCTAATCTGTTTCACCGGTGTCCAAGTTTCTGTGCCTGGCAAACATTTACTGCTGATAAATATTAATCAAGATATGGCATGATTATAGAAATGATCCTATTATCCTTATAAGTTATATATCCACGTCATATGAAAATGTCAGTCTGAAGTCATATTGCATGGCACTTCTATTACTTTGTGTAAAGAAAGCTGTTTTTATCAAGGTGTTTGAATATATTAATCCCAGTTTATTAGTTTTACATAGAATATCATTTTGTAATAAATACAAGCGTTTGTAGTACTACACATATCTAAAATATTCATTTATTCGAATACTATTGTATAGTTATTTTTTAGAATGAAAAGAAAACTTCGTGCAACCCTGTGAACTTTCACGCATGCCATTTCACTGTTTACTTCATATACATCCTCCCCATCCTTTACCTTGGGGACATTCATATCTCATTGCACTGATTACTGTATGTGGGCCCTCCCCATCCTTTATGTTTACCTTGTCTCAACTTGGCGATCACGGCTATCCTGTGGGATGTGTTTAAGAAGCTGCAACATCGGCATATGTGAGGTTAAGACATTCACCTTGGTGTTGTTTTAGGGTAAGGATACGCCGTTGTCTACGTTCACTGTGTCCGCTGGTAAGAGATATCGCTTCCGTGTGGCGTACGCTGGTGGAGGAAGAGGTTGCCCCATAGTGGTGCATGTGGAGCATCACCAGATGAAGGTAATTGCACTAGATGGTCACTCCGTCACACCCCGGGACGTGTCTCATCTCCAGCTCACCACAGGTATGTTCATTCCCCACTTTACTTTCTCTACTACATATTTACAATATGTAGAACAGGCATGGGCACGAGAGGAAAGGTAGAGATTGAACTTGCCTCACTCGCCCCACATTCTCTTGCCGAGTGACAAAGCTTGTTTGCATACAACACGTGCAGTGGTGGGCTCGTTCCACCTGCGTGGTAGTAACACTTTCTACACTGTTATTAACTATTTTGTTTGTATTAAACATATTTTGCAGACAATAATTATTACTGTGGTTAGGCAAATAACATAATCTTGACGTTAACATTCCTTTATTTTATACATGTAATATCCTTACACTATCTTATGATTAACATACTACATTGTTTCTCTTTCACAATAAATAGAGTAGTAAAGTTCCATTGCTGCTTAGCCTAAAAAATATTTCAAAACTATCTGATCAATTTAATAAATTCTTCGGTTTTAAATTATAACATTGTAAATTTCAAACTTTAAAACACGAAATACAATAGTTTATATTAAATAAACCAGTAAGAAACTAAACCACTAAACTTATATCCTCCCTTTATATGTTTACAAATACGAGTATTCAGAAAGTACCTGTTGAAACTGTAAATAAATATATGTAACATCAACAAAGTTTGATTTATGCTCTTGATCAAAATTGCGTTTGATATTGTAACATTTAATATTTGCAAATTGAAATCCGCACATTAAACAGCAAAATTTCCTGTTTTTGAGACTTACAACAAATTCTCTCTTCCACTCTTCATGAAACAGCCATACTCGCCACTGAACCTGAACAGCAGTGGAGCGGAGAGATGGCAGGTGGAGTGAGGCAAAAACATATTCTGAGTCTCACTGGATGCAAAAAATTGTGTAGGTGTATGTGGGTGGGGTGTAGGGGTGGGGATGTATGTTTTTTTTAAATTAACGTCCTCCAACATTGTGTCATATCGGAGGTGAATGAATGAAACGGGTAAAATGATGCTCAAATGAGCCCGAGGTCCATGGAGCTTTCAGTTACCCGACATTCGTCTTGTCAGGATAATAAGGGGAAAACCTCGGTAAAAACCTTACCCGGATAACTTACCCTACGTGAAATTGGAACTCGCGACCTCTTGAACGTGAGACAAACACGCTAACCATCACGCTACCGAGGCGCGCATGTGGGGATGTGTGGTGTATGTGGGTGGGGTATAGGGGTTTGGGTGTGGGTGGGTGGGGACGTGAGTGGCTAGGGTGTGGTTTGACTGAGGGTAGGGCGTGAATGGGTTTGGGTGTGGGTGTAAGTTAGGTGTGGTTAGGAGTGGGTGGGAACGTGAGTGGCTAGGGTGTGTGTTGGGTGAGGGTAGGGTTTGAATGGGTTTGGGTGTGGGTGTAAGTTAGGTGTGGTTAGGAGTGGGTGGGAACGTGAGTGGCTAGGGTGTGTGTTGGGTGAGGGTAGGGCGTGAATGGGTTTGGGTGTGGGTGTAAGTTAGGTGTGTTTAGGAGTGGATGGGGACTTGAGTGGCTAGGGTGTGGTTTGGCTGAGGGTAGGGCGTGAATGGGTTTGGGTGTGGGTGTAAGTTAGGTGTGGTTAGGAGTGGCCGGGAACGTGAGTGGCTAGGGTGTGTGTTCGGTGAGGGTAGGGCGTGAATGGGTTTGGGTGTGGGTGTAAGTTAGGTGTGGTTAGGAGTGGGCGGGAACGTGAGTGGCTAGGGTGTGTGTTGGGTGAGGGTAGGGCGTGAATGGGTTTGGGTGTGGGTGTGGGTGTAAGTTAGGTGTGGCTAGGGGTGGATGGGGACGTGAGTGGCTAGGGTGTGGTTTGGCTGAGGGTAGGGCGTGAATGGGTTTGGGTGTGGGTGTAAGTTAGGTGTGGTTAGGAGTGGGTGGGAACGTGAGTGGCTAGGGTGTGTGTTGAGTGAGGGTAGGGCGTGAATGGGTTTGGGTGTGGGTGTGGGTGTAAGTTAGGTGTGGTTAGGAGTGGGTGGGAACGTGAGTGGCTAGGGTGTGTGTTGGGTGAGGGTAGGGCGTGAATGGGTTTGGGTGTGGGTGTGGGTGTAATTTAGGTGTGGTTAGGAGTGGGTGGGAACATGAGTGGCTAGGGTGTGTGTTGGGTGAGGGTGGGGCGTGGATGGGTTTGGGTGTGGGTGTGGGTGTAAGTTAGGTGTGGTTAGGAGTGGATGGGAACGTGAGTGGCTAGGGTGTGTGTTGGGTGAGGGTGGGGCGTGGATGGGTTTGGGTGTGGGTGTAAGTTAGGTATGGTTAGGAGTGGGTGGGAACGTGAGTGGCTAGGGTGTGTGTTGGGTGAGGGTGGGGCGTGAATGGGTTTGGGTGTGGGTGTAAGTTAGGTGTGGTTAGGAGTGGGTGAGGACGTGAGTGGCTAGGGTGTGTGTTGGGTGAGGGTAGGGCGTGGATGGGTTTGGGTGTGGGTGTAAGTTAGGTGTGGTTAGGAGTGGGTGGGAACGTGAGTGGCTAGGGTGTGTGTTGGGTGAGGGTAGGGCGTGAATGGGTGTGGGTGTGGGTGTAAGTTAGGTGTGTTTAGGAGTGGATGGGGACTTGAGTGGCTAGGGTGTGGTTTGGCTGAGGGTAGGGCGTGAATGGGTTTGGGTGTGGGTGTAAGTTAGGTGTGGTTAGGAGTGGCCGGGAACGTGAGTGGCTAGGGTGTGTGTTGGGTGAGGGTAGGGCGTGAATGGGTTTGGTTGTGGGTGTAAGTTAGGTGTGGTTAGGAGTGGGCGGGAACGTGAGTGGCTAGGGTGTGTGTTGGGTGAGGGTAGGGCGTGAATGGGTTTGGGTGTGGGTGTGGGTGTAAGTTGGGTGTGGCTAGGGGTGGATGGGGACGTGAGTGGCTAGGGTGTGGTTTGGCTGAGGGTAGGGCGTGAATGGGTTTGGGTGTGGGTGTAAGTTAGGTGTGGTTAGGAGTGGGTGGGAACGTGAGTGGCTAGGGTGTGTGTTGGGTGAGGGTAGGGCGTGAATGGGTTTGGGTGTGGGTGTGGGTGTAAGTTAGGTGTGGTTAGGAGTGGGTGGGAACGTGAGTGGCTAGGGTGTGTGTTGGGTGAGGGTAGGGCGTGGATGGGTTTGGGTGTGGGTGTGGGTGTAAGTTAGGTGTGGTTAGGAGTGGGTGGGAACGTGAGTGGCTAGGGTGTGTGTTGGGTGAGGGTGGGGCGTGAATGGGTTTGGGTGTGGGTGGTGTGGTTAGGAGTGGGCGGGAACGTGAGTGGCTAGGGTGTGTGTTGGGTGAGGATAGGGCGTGGATGGGTTTGGGTGTGGGTGTGGGTAAGTTAGGTGTGGTTAGGAGTGGGTGAGGACGTGAGTGACTAGGGTGTGGGTTGGGTGAGGGTGGGGCGTGGATGGGTTTGGGTGGGTGTGTGAGGCTGGGTGTGTACGTGTGCGCGTATGTGTGTGTGTGCGTGAGTGATATGCCTAATAAGGAAAAGCCGGTTATACATCAACCTTGGTATGTTAGTTCGACATCTTTCAAGGAACTAATGTGAAGTTTTATCACTCCATCACAAACTACCCTTTACATGAAACTTGGACATTTTCTATTTCCTCAAAAATAGCTCTAATTATTTTGATTAATTTACCTTGTACGTATTTAAGATATTTTCATGAGAGATGAAATGCATATCTTGAATTTTCTGGAAATAGCTTGCAAGGAAGGAATAAACGTTAGGACATATACAAAATCACATATCTCTTTAAGGACATACTTTATTTCAAGTAAGTTTTATTGTAGCAACAGCTATTTCCGACATATACGTTAATATTGATTTGAATTGTTCAATACTTTGTAGTTTATAATTGTTATCACTGTTTACTTGTTTGTCGCAATTTCCTGCAAACAAAATGGGAAGTATTAAAACCATAAGGGAGTGTTTTGAATGGTTTACGCACAATGAAGAGCAGTTCTGAGGAATCGTTGAATCTTTATTTATGGACGTTCTTTAACTGCTATATGGTCGGGACTACCGGCTTTACTTCCCTTCTCAAAGAAACTGCTGAGGATTTTTACAGCCGAAAAAGAATGCATCACACACACACACTGCTGGTTTTGAACTTGCGATCTCGGAAAGCATTGCCTGAAAACCCTAGAACACTGTGAACGTCAATATCTGTCTATATGTGTGTATGAAGCTTCACAGTAATAAGGTTAATTGGTTGTGATCGATATCTGGGCAGTTGATTGGTTCCTCATCATCATGGCAATGGCTCTATCTTACAGCTAGTGCGGCGGCGGCGGCGGCAGCGGCAGCGGCGGTTTCATCTGCAGCCTCTTACCGCTCCTCAAACATACGCCTAACTTATGTACCAAATTATAACTATAAATGAAAGAATTTTGATTTAATTATTAAATGTCATTTATAACTGTATCACATACACACTTTTACAAGAACCTATGGTTTTCGCCTTTTTACTTTCTCTGCTACGTATTTCACTCAAAACTTCAATATACAGATTTCACCGAAAATATGTTTTGAGGCCCCCTGAATAAAATAAAAGCATTTTTATAAAAAGTTTCGTGTGTATCTATTTCGAAAATTTTGATTTTCTCGAAAATGCCTGTAACGATTTCGATTAAAATGTCATGTTTAAGATATATATACAAATGAAATGTATATTTTGAACTTTCTGGCTATAGCCTATGTAGTCCTGTTTACTCTGGATGACTTTTGAAACAGACAAAATCTTAGTATACAAAAATATAGATCTTGCTAAAACACACAATTTACGTCTGCATTTTTTTTTTTTTTTTTTTTTTTTTTTTTGTAGGATGAACCATTTCGGAGATATTCCTTGTAATTTGTGTGACTTTTGCAAAACTTAAAATTTCGTGAAATGAAACATCGTTATTCATTTTTATATGTTAGCCGTGCAAGGAGAACGGATTCAGAAAGCTTTAAAAGATTTGACTATCGCACAAAGTCTACTGTATTCCCATATTCCCCTTGTACCTACAAGGAAATAAGCAATAAGATAATTTGTACAAATGTTTATCTTAACTAACACGAAGAAGATATAGGAACAAGAGTTTGTAAGAATGGTTAGTACAAGAGTAGAGAAAGTCATGTGAGTGCAACACATCAGATTTTTTATTAAAATAAATATTTTCATAAAGTGGTATCCATAACATCGTAACATGTTTCTTTCTTGTGGCAACTGCAGCTGGAATCTACCAAATAGAATGCAATAACTGCAACCAGATTTATATAGGAAAAACTACGAGAAATTTGGAAAGAAGAATTAAAGAACATTTCAGATGTGTAAATACAAACACTTAGAAAAATCAGCAGTTGCTACCAATTTTTAGAAAGAAAATGACGACATTAATCTGGATCCGAAATGATTAAAACACATATTAGGAAACCAAGAATTGTCAATGTGGGAACATGTTCATCTGGAAAAACAAAGAGCGAGTCTTCAATTTTGATATAGCACAAGACAAACCGTTATACAAATTCCTAAAACCACCACCAGAGCAGTGTAACCAGCCTCTACAGTTCAGTCGATGTCTGGTTGATAATGCAGGAAACTAGCCCCTGAAACATGTACCGGGAACATTTAAAAAGTGGCTGTTGTGAGTGAGTGAGTGTTATTAATCGACTCAAATCCTATTTTAATCCAATTTGATACCCCTTTCATTACACAGTTATTTTAATACATGAAATTATTTATATATCCCACTATCATATATCGCTGCCCCGCAGGGAGTATAGGGCGAGAGGTGTTGAGGGGAAACGGAGTACTTGAGCCTGCCCTGGGGGCGGGTTATTGCTCGTGTTTATTTACGTTCGCATGCAGTCGTCTAAGCCCTAAGGTGAGACAAGTGGAGCAATTTCTGTTGAGGAAACAACAAACCAAATAGTTCGTTCTATACGTAATTATTGCGTCCAAACAAAAGAATCTGCATATTCTTTTTCCAGTTGTTTAAACAAATTAACGTTGATATTCCAATGGTAGTGCTTCTATTCTAGAAACATTTCAAACTAGTTTTTAAAAACGATAATGAGTATAATCAATTTAGTTAGTAATAATAATGATAATCATAATGATGGTGATGATGATAATGTCATAAGTATAACACTGCACTATTTCATGCAAAATCGGATGGGAAATGAGGTTCATTAATTATTTTCGATATATAGTTTCTGTATTGACAAATCTTCTTATTGTTGTAACTTATGGTAACATGTTTGGATAGCTTTGGAAATAAGTTGGACACAACTTGAAACATATCAGCTCTGACACATCTTGCAATACTACTAAGATAAGTGAAGCTTTTCTTAAACAGCATTTGTATGTTTTCCTAGATGTTAGTGTAGTTGCACAGTTGTATCAAGTTTGACGTTACGAATTTGCAGGTGAGAGAGCGGACGTGGTTATAGTGGCGGACCAGCCAGTAGGATCCTATTGGCTGAGGGTTGATACAGCTGCAGACTGTGACACTCACCCTGTCCACGGAGCAGCCATTCTCCGCTACGAGGGTTCTGATACAGACAAGCCAACGTCTCACGAGTCCAGTGACAGAGGGGACAACCTGGTGGACGGCGATGCTACTATCCCAACCACGGTAAGTCTCACAACTCATACCGTGCGTTCTCAGAGCGCCAGAGTTACGCGTAAAGAACCGGCAAGTCACATCTTCTCTCTTCGAAACATGTAGTACTTCTAGTGAAATATTAAAACCGCAAAGCTCTGATACGTAAAAATAAAAGTCTGATCTGTTGCATTCACATGACTTTCTCTACTCTTGAACTAACCATTCTTACAAACTCTTATTCCTATATCTTCTTCGTGTTAGTTGAGATAAACATTTGTACAAGTTATCTTATTGCTTACTTCCTTGTAGGTACAAGGGGAATATGGGAATACAGTAGGCTTTGTGCGATAGTCAAATCTTTTAAAGCTTTCACATTCAAGCTATTATTTCAACTGACTACCCTAAAATGGGAAAAATAAAGGAAATTCATAGTATGATTAAACGTCTCTAAATTTTAAATAAACGTATTGTTTTCCAATGGATCCCATCCCACTGTGGAATTTCTGGAAATGATCAAGCAGACATGTTGGCCAAGAAGGGCTCCAAAATTGCTCAAACAACAAAACAAAATATCCCCTATGAAATAGTTAAAAGGTTAATCAAAAACATCTTCACAAAAAAATATAATGAATGTGTTACTTCTTCTAAAAAAAACTTAACTGCAAGGATCTGCAAAATAAACTTAAAACAATTCCAGATCTACCAAGAAAATCAGTTGCAATGTTCACATTAATCTCAAGCCATGATTGCCTGAGTGGACATTTGTTCAAGATTGGATTAATGACTTCCCCACAGTGCTGTTTATGGAAAAAAATGACTTAACGAACATTGATCACGTAATTGTATGTAAAATTCTCCAAAATGAAGAATATCTAGTCTCTAAATATTGGGAGGCAAGAAGAATAATGATTTTATTATCAAATTCTGAACATTAGACACACACACATTTTTTGTATAGTAAGATTTGGTCTATCCCTTACAGTTTACCAGTTATACAAAAGTCATCCAGAGTAAACAGGACTACGTGGGCTATAGCCAGAAAATTCAAAATATATATTTAATGACCATAAAAATCTCTTGAACATACAGCATTTTAATCAAAATCGTCAAGAGCCATTTTCGAGAAAGTGAAAATTGTCGAAAGATTGTCCATGTAAAGCGTAATTTATGGTGCAGGAATTTTCTTCAAAATCTTCGTGTCGCATCCTTGAAAGATATTAAACTTAAATACCAAATTTGGTTTTTAACCGACTTTTCGTTTTTGGGTTATGCTGTCCACAGACTGACAGAAATATACACACACCCGCGCGGACCTTTTTATAAAAATGCTTTTTATTCAGAGGGCCTCAAAACACATTTCCGTTGAGTTCTTGACATGAAAGTTTTGGGTGAAATACAATATTTCCCCTACTTACTATACGAAGTAGAGAGACAAAGAGAGAGAGAGAGAGAGAGTGAGTAAGAGAGAGTAAACAGGTGTTTATTGTGCAGGTGCTAACGACCACGAAGGTGCAGTGTGGAGCTGGTGAACTGGATACACTGTGTCTGTTGGATGTGAACATCCCGGACGTACTCCCAGCGGAACTGTCCAAGCAACAACCAGATGTCACTCTCTACCTGTCCTTCAGCTTCAAGCACCTAGCAAGTGAAGGCAGGCTTCATCAACCAGGTAAAAGGACCACTTCACTGCATACGTGTTGCCGCTATCATAGAAAGGCGCGAATGAAACTATGAAACTATCCATCACTCGCCGTAGTTCACGTTGAGAAATGCTGCCAATTTCCTGGCACATATGTTGTTTTAGCTTCTGTCAAATGGAACATCGTTGTTCATTTGTTATATGTTAAGCGTGTAAAAAGAACCGGATCTGAAAGCTTTAAAAGATTAGACTATCACTCAGAGCCTACTGTATTCTAATATTCCCCTTGTACCTACAAGGAAATAACCAATAAGACAATTTGTACAAATGTTTATCTCCACTAACACGAAGAAGATATAGGAATAAGAGTTTGTAAGAATGGTTAGTACAAGAGTAGAGAAAGTCATGTGAATGTAACACATCAGATTTTTGAATAATAACATTCTGCAACAGGTCATACGGCCAATGTTTCGATAGGTAGAAACGAAAGTGTGTTTCAGGACAGAATTATTATTAACGATTTGTGATCTCTCTGCGATTTTTATCTCTGTGGTAGTTTGAAACATAAAGTGAATATGCAAAAATTTAAAAGTAGTTTTAAAACTGCTTTATGGTTTCATGCGCGCCTTTGTATGATAGCGGCACACCACAACGAATGTCAAGAGCGCGGACAGGCAAAACACCGTGCAGTTGTTTTGCAGCTTTTTTGCTATCCCGTTATTATGTCCGTATGTTAAAGTGAATATGTAATGTGTGATGTGATTTGTGAGTGGAGCATGCGAGTTAATACATTCGGTATGAATAAACGTTGGTGCCGAGTTAGTGAGACTCCGTCCAGGTGCATTGAGTGTCTCGTTTGTCCCGACTACTTGGAACCAAAGGCAATCCAGATAATCCGGCTAATAAGTAAAAGAAATTTCCTAAATCTTTAGATAGGCAAACTTGCAGTTTATGACGACAAAAACTATTTTGTAAGAAAATTATGTACAGTACATAGTATGTATTGTTTACAAGACACTAAAACATTTAAAATTCTTAATCACGTAAAATCAAGTCATTTCTTAACAACAACAAAAATCACACAGTGTTCTATTTGAAACACGTGTGGCGTTTGGACGAAGTACGCTCATTTACGCTAGTTGTTCAGCTGGAGTGGTGTCTAATTACCATCATATTTGTCAGCAGCTATTTTCTTCAATGTTTCTCCTGCATCAAGTCCATTATTCATTAAAACCACGACCTTGTTTCACTTTGATGTCATTTTAAATTTGTACTCTGTGATAAGACACAAAAACAATCACTCGATGACTCGTGCCGTTTGAGAATTGAGGACATTGAGAGAATGTAGTGATCAAGGTCAACTCTTTCTTCCAGCACTGTTTATACACATACCGCGTCAGCACCGTGTGACACTGTCTGAAACTCAACAGGTAGCATTTTACACTAGAAATTTGAAAACCCAGCTCACAACAATATCGCAACAATATTTTTAGTTTTTGATAACTAGATAACACATTACCTCGTTTTAGAATTTGTTTACCACATACAAGCTAAAATTCGATTCATAGATTTCAGTGAAAATGCACGTTTTGTGGTTCCCTGAATTAAAAAAGAAAGAAAAAACGCACTTTTAGAGAATAGTGCGCGCCCGCCCACGTTTTTGTTTGTGTTTGTTTACCTCTAAAGAGCACAACGCAAAATGAAAAACATCTTCATTAAAATACCGCATGTTTAAGGTACTTCGATGAAAAATGAAATGTATATGTTCATTGTTTATTTATGCCAACAAACTTACTGGTAGTGTTTTTAAGCATACAAGCCGTGTTATTGGTATAAATAAATAATAATTACCATCTGAAGGTTATTTAATCCTGGGACATAAAGTACTTTCAATAGTAAGTTACCATTGGGGTAATTGTCTCTGATGTGGGACTGCCTTTGTGGTTTAAGAACTGGTTTGAGAATTCAATGTCACAGTAGCTTAATTCTTAGAGCACCTGCCTGGTAAGTGGAGAGTCTGTGGTTCAAATCCCAGCTGTGGCATTGAATTTCTAAGTTCCAGTTCTACCTCTCATAAATATATGCTGAACTTTCTGGGAATCTCTGACGTTCTCTATTCTGGATGACTTTTCTGTAACTAGTAAATACTAAAAGAGAAAATCTTAGTATAGATAAGGAGGTCTGTGTGTGTGTGTGTGTGTGTGTGTGTGTGTGTGTGTGTGTGTGTGTGTGTGTGTGCGCGCGCGCGCGCGCGCATGTCTGACGGTGTCTGCGTGTGGTTTGAACAACAAGAAATCTCAGTCATTCCGTATCTTTACGGAATTAATCTTGAATCATCTTGTATATTGCAGCCTTAATTCAGATTTATAACCTATACCATTATCGTTCAGCAATGTTTTGCCGAAATCGCACTAACAACCTGCAGAAGAGTGAATAGAGAAAGTCATATGAGTAAGTTGCTACAAAAATCATGTTTGCTCGGCCTGTGATGGAGCCTAGTGGTGTTGAGAGTTGTTTGTGTATGTGTGCAGGACGAGTGCTGGTGCCCCAGATGAACAACATCACCTTCACATTTCCTCCGTCGCCGCTGCTGACCCAGGCGGACAGTGTGGCTGCAGACTTGATGTGTTCCCGAGGAGATGAACTTCCTTCCCGCTGTAACGGACTGGGCGTCTGCGAGTGTGTTCACGTCATAGACCTGCCTCTGGGGGCCATCGTGGAGATTGTGCTGGTCGATCAAGGTACGTACTTACGGGGTATCACAAGCATTGGTACGACCTCCAGCGAGAGGAGACAGAGAGTAGGGCCCCTTCAGTCCTGGTAACACCTGCTACAACCATATCTCCTCCCCACATCCCAGGAGGTCCACGACTTGCAGAGTCGGTCTGGTCTACTGGTCCCAAGGCCGGAGATTCAAACACGGCCCTAATAGTGGATTTACTGCAATGTAAAACAACTCTTGTACGACGAAATTCCGGTACACCGACGCCACTGATCACATGACCTGGAATTGATAACTTTAACCTACATATTCAGACTCTGAGACAAGCCAAGGTTAAATGAAATGAAGGAACAGGAAACGACCTGAGAAAACTCCCCCCATTTAAAATGGAAAGACGCGCACAGTTCTGTCGGATGTGCTTTCACTGGAATTGAGTCTTACTTTATCCCCTGATGATAATCACGCAGGCGTGTGCTGCGTTCTTTACCCCCTACCTACCTATAACTCACTTTTACACCAGTTTAATGAAATGTTTAGGTTGATATATTGTTGGTATAAGTTTCATTGTTGTACATTAAATACTTTTGTAATTAAAAGTGATTTATTATATTTCCAAAAAAAAAAAAAAAAAAAAAAAGTCGGCCGTTTGGAGTAATTTCCTTAGTGGTCTAGCAGTAACATAGTAGCCTCTGCTTTCTGAGGCCCCGGGTTCAAACTCGGTGGAGGGCGATAGCATGGTTTCCTTTGGAAGATAGGTAAAGCTGGTGGTGTGTTAAACAGCAATTTGAGATAGGAGACTTATGACCTATTTGTTCAAATATTGAAGTTAAGGTCGTCATCGCTGCAGTCTCGTTCGCTTTTTGTTTGTTTGTTTCTTTGTTTGTTTTTTTTTTTTTTTTTACTTTTTTCTTCGTTTCTTTATCTTAAGTAGAGTATATTAATGCTGTTTTGGTGTATAATACATTAATTAGTTCAATGTATGCAGTTTTATTTGAAAATGTCAGTACATTTAATTACAATTGTTGCTAACAAACGGTTGAAACCTACTTAGTCGCGCATATGCAGCACTTCAGAATGGAAATAACTTTAAAGAGTAACAGCATAAAAACATCTAAGACTTTACGTCAGTTTCATAGCAATTGCTCTAAATTATGACCTGAATTTTCATGGCAAAATTGACAGCGACAAAGGAACGATAGTCATACCCTATCCAAGACTTGTGGTCTGAGCCGAATACGGAGAGGATAGTAGTGTTAATGCTCTTCTTCAGATGGAATAAAAAAGAAAGCAAAAATAGTAACTGCATAATAGGGAACGAACCCACGACCTTTGTGACTACAGCATTTCACGTTACAAATTGCACCACAACAGTAATCAAGGAAACGTAACGCAAGAAGGTAACTAAGCATTGTTCAGTGTCGCACTGTCAGGTGATTTGGGAGTTCTTTGTGGCACTAAGGCTTGAGAATGATGAAAATCGATATTTCTATACTCGGTCAGCAGTTATAAAGACATTTTAACCAATTTCTCGTTGGGTTTGCTTTAACACCGACTTATCAGTATTTGATATCAATACTTTAACACATATAACTGCGTTATGTTTGGTCGCGGACCATACGTTGCCTATCTCAAATTATTTATATCAGTCACACCCACAATCTCTGTAGCTGTTGTTCATGAACACACTGAATAATGGGACGCTGCAAACCATAGCAGCGTCCATATATAAACATCAGTAATATGGATTAGAAAGGCAGGTAATATGCAAGAAATACCTGCTGACGCAAAATGCGCTCTATTTATCACACCGGCCGTGCTCGGAAATCACTCTAACTTCAGTCCTGTCATCTATCTAGCCCCTAACTACATGCAACACTCACAACACGCCCGCACTGCCCGGCATGGCTATGCTCAGGGGAACCAACTACGCACGTCACTAACAAGCACCAACAGTGTGTACATGGGAAAGTGATGGAGCTCCTGGGGGCGGCGGTGCCCCCCTCCCCATTAAAATTAAATAAAAAATATATAACCATGTCCCATTCGACAGAAGCAGGTATAAGTTCTCCAAAACACAAATAACAAGACATATCTCCGAAACGGTACACTCTAGAAAAAAATGTTTAGACGTAAATTGTGTATTTTAGCAAGACCTACAATTCTTTTGTACAGTGACCCGTTATATGACGCTCAAATTGAAGCAAACATAATAATCGTAATTCCCGCTTCAAGTTTCACAAGGAGTATAGTGCACCGTCACCTTCAGGTGCTTAGCAGAGTAGCGGGGCGAATTAGCTGCACTCCCTCGGCAACTAGCCGAAACTTCCGGCGCATACGCATCGACCGAAAATTCTTCTACATTGAAGCCAGGCCTGTGACCTCTTCTAGCTTTCGTACTCACCGGAGGAGGACGTTCGACCGTCTGATTGACCGGAGAGCGATTGCCTCTAGTACACGAAGTTTAAGTTTTTTTCTAAATTTATTTGCTTCTCGTTTGGCTTATACACGTTTAAGTAATTTGGGTGAGTATATCGTATTAGCAACTACCCATACTAGCAGCTGGGGCTCAAGAAAATTACTAGCATAAGTGTGTCTTGTTTCTTGTTAATGAAAATAATTTTGTTATCAGTTAAAGATGAAACAATAGTTTCACGGAATACACGTCTTTTGAACAAATGCCACAATCTGATACAATGAGTGTGTTTCAGGAGGGAGCGACTCCGGTCATGTGTTCCATCTACATGGATATAGTTTCTACGTGGTCGGTGCTACGGCGCTGAAAACACCCATTCCTCTGACACTTCTGAAGGACATGGACCGGCGAGGAGCACTGCTCAAGAGGAACCTGCACAATCCTCTACTGAAGGACACGATAGCAGTGCCACGTAACGGTATAGCAGCGCTCCGCTTCAAGGCGGACAATCCAGGTATAGTATTACTTACAGCGAACATTCAATACAGCTGTTCTTTATCTGATTACCCTCCCCTTATGTAGGACTCACAAGCCAGTGCCTAGAGTCAGACGTCTGTCAGGGAACACAGGAACCTATGTACCAGACAGAGTGAACACCTGCAAGTATGAGAGTGAGGAAGTGATTACCCTCCCCTTAAGTAGGACTTACAAGTCAGTGTCTAGAGTCAGACGTCTGTCAGGGAACACAGGAACCTATGTACCAGACAGAGTGAACACCTGCAAGTATGAGAGTGAGGAAGTGATTACCCTCCCCTTATGTAGGACTCACAAGCCAGTGCCTAGAGTCAGACGTCTGTCAGGGAACACAGGAACCTATGTACCAGACAGAGTGAACACCTGCAAGTATGAGAGTGAGGAAGTGATTACCCTCCCCTTATGTAGGACTTACAAGTCAGTGTCTAGAGTCAGACATCTGTCAGGGAACACAGGAACCTATGTACCAGACAGAGTGAACACCTGCAAGTATGAGAGTGAGGAAGTGATTACCCTCCCCTTATGTAGGACTTACAAGTCAGTGTCTAGAGTCAGACGTCTCTCAGGGAACACAGGAACCTATGTACCAGACAGAGTGAACACCTGCAAGTATGAGAGTGAGGAAGTGATTACCCTCCCCTTATGTAGGACTTACAAGACAGTGTCTAGAGTCAGACGTCTGTCAGGGAACACAGGAACCTATGTACCAGACAGAGTGAACACCTGCAAGTATGAGAGTGAGGAAGTGATTACCCTCCCCTTATGTAGGACTTACAAGTCAGTGTCTAGAGTCAGACGTCTGTCAGGGAACACAGGAACCTATGTACTAGACAGAGTGAACACCTGCAAGTATGAGAGTGAGGAAGTGATTACCCTCCCCTTATGTAGGACTTACAAGCCAGTGCCTAGAGTCAGACGTCTGTCAGGGAACACAGGAACCTATGTACCAGACAGAGTGAACACCTGCAAGTATGAGAGTGAGGAAGTGATTACCCTCCCCTTATGTAGGACTTACAAGACAGTGTCTAGGGTCAGATGTCTGTCAGGGAACACAGGAACCTATGTACCAGACAGAGTGAACACCTGCAAGTATGAGAGTGAGGAAGTGATTACCCTCCCCTTATGTAGGACTTACAAGACAGTGTCTAGAGTCAGACGTCTGTCAGGGAACACAGGAACCTATGTACCAGACAGAGTGAACACCTGCAAGTATGAGAGTGAGGAAGTGATTCCCCTCCCCTTATGTAGGACTTACAAGACAGTGTCTAGAGTCAGACGTCTGTCAGGGAACACAGGAACCTATGTACCAGACAGAGTGAAGTGGTCAGTATGAGAGTGAAGAAGAGGATGATATGAAATGTAGGTGATGATGGAGCAGTTGGTGGAATGAGTGGCGGGGGAAACCGGGGAAAACCTGCTTTGACGCCGCTTCGTCCACCACGAATATCATATGCTGGTCCCTAGGATGTGGAAGTGGATAGAACAATAAGCGTTTTTAAGCGTCTACAAGTTTGCGTGAATTGTCCCATACGTTAGAAAGCGCACTAGGTGAGATGAGGGCATATGCATGTGAAAAGCGCCCTCTATTGTGCAGCTGTGGTGAACACTGGGACTGAGCTAACCAAGACAGTGGAGAACTCGTATCGTTCTTCATAAACATTAATTGTACCTAGTGACAGACGAGCAGGTTACATCCACATGCATGTCTCAACGGAAACGCTCATCATAGGAGATGGTCAATAAGATACGATATGAAGACTAAGCGATAGTTAATGACATAGTATTCATGTGCATTACCTGACTAAGTGTAACATTAAGACGATATTGATCATGAATTCTTATTTTCTATTCGAGTTATCAGAGGACTACTGCAACGCATTTGTCGGTTTCGTCTCGAACTGTTACGGAGTGCACAATAGAATTTTCTCCTCAACAAGCACTGTCCTCATACTGCTATGTGTTCCAGCCGAGCTGCTCGCCAGTAAGCAGCTTGCGTGAGTAAGTCTGCAACATGCAACACAGCTCTGGTTTGGAGTAAGCTACCGTTACGGCGCGCTGGGTACCAGTGGAATAAGTAAGAGTGCTACGACCTTCCCCAGTGACGTTATTGGCTGCCATTCCCTCTACAGCCGTGCTCCGTGCAACGCTGCTGCGTACTCATACTCAAACTCGTGGATTTGGAACAGCCTCGCATGTTCTTTTTGTTTCCATATCTTAAATTAGCCCCAAAAGGCTTACGTATACGCCGAGATAATCCTGGCAGCACTGTTTGCACGATAGAGGGCGCTCGTTGGCATTTCTTTCAACGTCTATGCGCGGGAACGTCATCTTAAGCAGCGTGGGTTTTAACGTATGGGACCATTCATACAAGTTGTTAGACTCAGCTGGTACAATGGCTGTGCAAAAATGTAGGTTGTTTGTGGTTTTAGGTTATTGGCTGCTACACAATCAACATGCGTCGTATTGGACGAACGGTTTTGATGTGATCCTGCACGTGGGCCAGCCCAGCGACGTGCCTGCTATCCCCAAGGACTTCCCAAGATGTGGCAACTGGATAGGACCCGAGTTCTTCCTCATCTGAACAACATCCACCTGCAGTCATGGTCAAGCGATCCAATCTTCACTACACATAGTCTCGCACAAATTCAACAAACCGGTTGGAACCGGTAGGAAAAGAATTACTCTGGAATCCACATACTCCCTGCGACCAATCTTCCTGGCCAAGGGTTTCCCCTTCTCAATAGGAACCGCTGGTAAAGTGTAATCTCTGAAATTTCCTATTCCTACCTTTCACTTCACCTTTTCATTTTGCTTTGCTGTTTCCGTTTCGGCGAGAGGCTCGACGTTGCATGGAAGGGAAAAAGGATGCTTCATGTTCAGGATCTGGCACGGTGTGCGAGTCTCAGTGGGATGTGAGAGCTGCTAGCTGTTGCAGATCTGCCAGGCCCGGCCACTCTGTCTCCTCGCACCTCGTCCCTCGTCCCTCCCTCCCGGGGGCCCGCCACAAGTGTCCCCTGCGAACCTTCTCATACCTCAATACGTGTACACTAAGCGAAGTTGTTAGGCCCAGCTGGGTCTAAACCGAGTACCACACGGCCCGGATAGGCCGTTAGGATGATATATGAATTTACAATATCTTTTTTGCCTATCGCTAATTTTTAATTTGCTGACATCATTGATAGTTTGCCATCATCTATGTTTTTGATTAATCTGGTTACGAAATTTGGTTTAAATTCATTCAAATTTGCAACAAGTTTAATATACTCCAGTACATTATATTGTCTATTTGTACCTGGAATATTGGTCAATCTGTGAATTAACGTATGGAAGATTGCATACTGATGTGCTTCTGGGTGGAAATTATTGTTTTTGAAGTAGTTCTCTATCAGTTATTGTTATCAGTTTTCTATTTCATACGACTACTTATACTCGAGCATGTGTCTAACTTTAAAATACATGGGGCGTTCGGAAATGGTTTATAATTGTGTTGTACGTCCTCTAGTAGCAGCATCAACAGATATACGCTTGTCTTATAAGTTGGATCGTTTCTCGTTACGTTTCAGTCACTGAGAGCGACTGGGAACACATCTCACCGGTAGCACAGCTATCACAGAGTAGTTGACAAACTTTCAGTTTTAGGAAGAAATTCCCAATTAAACCACTTCTTCATTAAACAGCTATACTCGACACTGAATGAGGTGTGTCGGAACCTGAACAATAGTGAAGGGGAAGGTTGGCAGGTGGAGAGAGACAAGAATGAGTTTCAGTGGAGTAGCCCAGTTCAGTCGATTTTGCCCATTGTTAGCATAAGATATCGGAATAACACAAGTTCACACAAGGCCAGTCAGAAACACACACTGACGTATCCAATAGCGAGTCTACAAGTGGTAGGGGTGCCTAGTACCCCAAACAGTGGTTCCGTGGTGCAATAATGAAGTTGGGAGTGGTGTATTGATATTGCTGGGGAGTATATTGCACCAGGTTTATAAATAAATAAGGAACAAACATTATTTATGCCAACAAGCTTACTGCCGGTATTTTTAAACACACAAGCCGTGTGTAGGTAATGTTTAAAAGGTGAAATCAGGACTGGAAAATTCAATGCCATAGCCGGGATTTAAACCCGGCTATGGCATTGAATTTAAGGTACAAACATGTTATAGTAAATAATTTCCGAAAGCCTCTATATATTTTACGTATAATATTCTACGCTTGCCTGAGTCGATAAGTACATTCACCTTGGCTTACACAGTGAAACAGCAGGTAGTGTAGTGATATGTGCGCAGACGTGAAAGTATTGATTTTATTCTGATCTCGACCTTGAACATTTGATTTCAAAATAGAGTGGTGGGTACACAAGGTCGATGTATTCACCAGCAATACATTTAGTGAAATTGAGGTTATGTATTTTGATTTTCTCTAATCTATGAATTGTGTATACAATTATTTTTCAAACGTGTTTCTTTATTTTTGTGGCAATAAGTCGTTACTGACACGTGCCTTTGCACAAATTTCCTGCGGTGTAAGTTGCATCTCTCCGTTACCGACATGTTTACTTGTTCTAAACTCGCGCTAGTTGTTCTTCGATTGAACTTACGAATTGATAGTTGTGCTTTGTTCTGATTGATGTAAGGCAACTCTTTGATGAAGAAGTGCACTTTAGTGAGTGCATTGAAGTGCGGTTACCAGATGTACAATTGCTAGATAGACGCGTACTCGAGCACAAATACAATTATTCAGTATTATGAGTCCATCAAGCGTTGTTCCCTGCGGTACGGAAGTTTCCTAGTTGACTTGACGATAGCGGTATGGGGATGCTTTTTGCCTGCTGAAGGTAAAGGTACGGACGAATGGATGGGCCTCCGGAAACCCAAGAAGGCCACAGTGGCCCTTTTTACTTCCGCCATCATGACATAAATAACAAGAAAAGGGGACGAAACCGTCGCGTTATTAGCAAAAGCATCTTATGTCATAAGGGTGGGATAACGAACCCGAGGGATGGAAGAGGAATCGGTGCTTCTAACTCGGAAAATGTAGGGACCCTGCCCTCTGCTGTGTTGTGGTAACGTTCCGTACGCGCGTAGGGTTCCGCGTCAGGGACAGAGACACGAAAGATCACCTTTCGCCCGAGGTGCTAAGTCCCTCTCCGCAAGTTGTCATAGTCGTAAGGGTGTGTAATGTATGTCCAATTTCTACTCGCATCCACAACACACGGGACAAGTAAATATCGCTAAGGGACAGTGGATCGGCAGGTGGCAGTTGCCCCGCTACAGTTCATTGTTGTTTATTGGTACTTTAATTTATTCTTTAAGATGCAAGTTAGAGCAACATTAGTTAATTCATCAGTATGCTTCGAACCTTTATACAGCTATCGTGAAATGAGCGGATCGCAAGTTGCCTGCCACATGGGCAGAACGTGAGATTATTGCACGAGTACAGTGACAGCACAAACAGCTGGGCTCACTGCCTATAGTGCATAGTGTTTGTCGAGTGTGTTCACAGAGTAAAATGCCTGCAGCACGAAAATCGGAATATTCACGTATTGGTGAACTTGTACTAGAACTTGGGAGTGAATATTTGCTGCAAATGGTGACACAAAGTTATGCAATAACGTTATCTCGCCTCCTCTGTGTTGTGATCATGTGACAAACTGACCCCTTCCACTTCCTATAGTCCAAACTCCGCAACCTTTTGTTTCCTGTATGAAGGGTCGCTCCCTATTCATCAGCGTGTTATACGACTGAACTAACAGTAGCAGATCAAGTACTCCTGTTGTGGTAGAACACGATATCATACTGATTCTAATAGTTATTTCGCTCTCTCTCCATCTCTCCTCTCTCTCCCCCTCTCTGCTTGTCTACCTCCTCACCATCTCTCCCTTCCTGACATTCACTTCCTTCCTCCCTGTCTATCCCTCTCTCTCTGTTCATTTGTTTCAGGTAGTCTAGTGCAGTGGGAACGTTACCGGAACGTGATGTGATCATGTCTGGTAACATCTGCACGTTATGTCGATACTATGCTCCATGCACTTACACTTGCTCCAACTCCTTCTCTTAAAGAATACAAAACTCTGGTTGATGTCGGATTTGGGCACCTCTATTAGTCACACGCTCTTGTAACGTATGCACCAATGCCCCTAAATGTCCCCACAGCTAAAAGTCTAATGGATTCAGTTCCGGCAAATGGGGAGGCCATGCTCCTGACCTCTTTGACCAATCCATAGTCTAGTGTAAATAATCAACACAAGTAAAATGGCTCTAACTCAACAGGTATCTGATTCCGGACAAATGTTTACAGGAACATTTATTCTAGTTTTGACCAATCTCAACTCCTGTTGCAAACACCCTGTATATACATGCGGGAATGTAAGTGTGGGTATAGTCCCGGCTTGTATGACAGGGAATTTGCTCCCTGTAAACGTTGCTCTTCCGGATCGTGGGTGGTCTCAAAGACCCATTGGGAAAGGGGCTGTCACCGGGGAGTTTCATTTTATAAACTAGTAGGGATCCTGCCCTCTGCTGCCGTGTCTCTTAAGTCTGGCCACCCTTAGTACTCTGTCACCTCAGTCCTCCCTTGTGGGGCACAGACACAGATGGTCTTCCATTAGCTGTAGGCAGCAAGTCCCCTCCAAACCCTCCAATACCTCATACGTCATAAACTGAGACAGCACGGACCTCTGTTAACACGTGGTTTCAGTGTAATTCAGCCAAGCAACCTGAGTGAGTGGTGAACCTTGTGATAGTAGCACGTGGGTTTGATTCAGCTCACAGAACCATGGTGTAAACACTTCTGTTTGTGATATATGTATGTGCTGTAAATAGTGACCGTGTTTCATTTGTTAAACTATTTTTTATGTTATTGGTTTCCAACTAAAAAATAAAAATGTTATTTTTTCTTTGTTGCCTTTAATTTATTCTCCGATTGAGTGATTTTTAAATATTTTTACTCTCTCTACTCTTCCCTATTGTACATGGATGAATTATTATATTCCACTCAAAAATTCGATGCACATATTTTGAAGTACCTTGAATTCAAACAAAGCATTTTTAGGAAAAGGTGTATGTGTGTGCCTGCCTGCGTGTGTGTGTGTGTGTGTACAACACAACTGAAAAACGAAACGTTCAGCATCTTTGAAGGTTGTGACATGAAGACTTAAAGAAAATGCCCTGTTCTTAGATTACCCTTAATTTGGAAAAATTTTGGAAAACTTCAATTTTCTCAAAAATGCATCGAATTATTTTGATTAAAATACCATATATTTAATATATTTTCACGAAACGTATATGTTGAATTTCTTGTGAATATTCTCTGAAGTGTTCTTTATTCTGAATGACTTTTGTATAACTGGCAAACTGTAACAAATAGACAAAATATTATTATTTATTTATGCCAACAAACTTACTGTTGGTGTTTTTAAACACACAAGCCGTGTGTGGGCAAAGTTTGAGAGGTAGAACTGGAACTTAAAAATTCAATGCCACAACTGGGATTTGAACCACAGACCTTCCGCTTACCAGGCGGCTGCTCTACCACTGAGCTATTGTGACAAACTGGTTTGAGAATTTAATGCCATTCTGGCAGTTTGTCACAATAGCTCAGTGGTAGAGCGTCCGCCTGGTAAGCGGAAGGTCTGTGGTTCAAATCGCAGTTGTGGCATTGAATTTTTAAGTTCCAGTTCTACCTCTCAGACAAAATATTACTTCACAAAAACATACATCTTGTTAAAGCACATAATTTATGTAGAATAAAAGTATATTTGTGTAAATTTTTTTTTAGATATTCGTTCTTATTCCTTTAAATTTGTAAATACTTGAACTGTTCTCAGATTGAAAGTGATGCATTTTTATTTCTACTCTCATGACATGCAAAGAGAACAGAGTTTCAAAGTCATCGTATAGCGACAAGCTCTATTAATAAGGTGTGGTATATTTCTATATTCCCGTTGTATGTATAAGAAGATATGTAAAACGTAACCCCGTAATGCCAACACCCCATCCCAGCCAAGGCCCATCGCCAGACCATCTCTGTTCACCACGGGCGTCATGAGTGGGATGCAGTACAGGACGTGGGACGTGATCCCTTCCCCACGTCAAGAAAATATTTAATAAAACGATTTCTACAATTATGTCCATTAATGTGACGCAGATAGAAGAATAGGGTTTCCAATGGTACTCGGTTGAAGATTGGGCAGAGAAAGTTATATGAATTTAACACATCAGATGTTTTAATGGTTACTTTTAAAAATGACAGATTAACTAAGGTGGTGAGATCAGATTTGTGTGGCTCTGAATATACGGTATCTGACAGACTACGGCGCGAACTGCACTGACGTAATTGATCATGGCGCAATGAGGTAAAACCACAATCGCCTGATACATCCATATTCTAAACAACCAAAAACTTGCTCTTTGAGTTCATACAAAAGATAGTTTCATCATGTGGGATTCGCGCCGTAGTCTGTGTTTCTCGTTGGCCGCGTTCAGTAGTAGGTAAGTATATCCACAGCCGTACAACAATATTGCATCCTAGCGCAGGGACCGGGACAAGGACTTCCGTGCAGTAAAATACTGGCGAAAGAAGGTATTGTGAAGAAGAAGGGTTCATTTAAGTATTATTGCATGAACTAAAGAACAGCAGCCATCCAATATCCCTTTATTCCTGTCTTTAACATCTAAGCTCTTACCCGAGGCTTTTAACCTCAACAGCAATGACGTTCACTCGCTAACAGTGATGTTAATATTTGGGTTTGTATTATTAGACAAAAAGCTGTGAGAATTACAGAGCAATCACTTTACTCAATACTGGATACAAAATGTATGCCAATATAATGAAAAACAAACTAAACGAACATATTAACACCCTTTTAGAAGAACAAAATGGCTTTCGTAAAGCTCGATCTTGTTGTGATGTCTATTTTCCAATGAAATTATTGATAGAAAAACAGAGAGTTTAATACAGAAACACACCTTGCTTTTATAGACTTCCAGAAAGCCTCTGATAAAATTAACAGGAATAAATTGTTAGAAATTTTAGCTGACTACAATATACTACAATAGTATATTTTAAATGTTTACAATATCTACAAAACAAATTTATTTCAATTCAACAATGGTGACAAATGAGACATGGTTCCATTCAAACTAATAGACCCCTGGTTTTTGCAGATGATTTAATGTTAATATCACACACAGAAACAGTTTTGTGTATATAATTTGAATATTGCCGGGAAAAGACATCAATAAAAATAAAACTACCCAGCAAAATTGTATTGGACAATGAAATTTTAGAACGAGTAAACGAATTTAATTATTTCTGTTATAATCTATCATTTGATAATGAATTAGATATTGCAAACAAAATTACAAAATTTACAAAAATAATGGGGATGATTAATGATATCATGAAACCACAAATGAACACAAGACTACGGCTCTATAAGAAATACACTTGCAAGACCAGTTTTAGGTTATGGTAATGAAGCATGGTCGGTTAACAACTGAGGAGATGAGATTTATGCGCCGTACAGCGGGTTATTCAAAGTGGGACCTCATAGAAGACCTAGAAATGGAACCTATTCTATATCATATAGAGGATTACCAGAAGACCCACTTGGCCCATGTTAAATGAACGCCATTTCACAGAACTTGAAGAACTTACTACCAACCTCAAGCCAAAAGATCGCTGGGACGTAGAAGAAGTATTTAAAGAGAGTATGTGAAATGCATGCGCCACAAGTTGTGAAAGTTGCTTGTTGTCGTACACAGGAAGGGACAACTTATGTACCTACGTATATGACGGAAACAGACAAGACAAAGAGTAAGGTCGGCGGATATGACGAGCATGCGCATTAATGAATACAAAATAAATATGTTCCTTCTTCAATCACTTTAATCAAACCGTGCATGCTATGTAAATTCCATTTTTACTTTCTCCACTACGTATATTAAGTAGGGAATACTGTTTTCAAAAACCTAAGGAAGAAAACAAAAAGAAAGGAAATCATGGTAGATGATGAACTATCCCAGCATTCCCCTATGTGACAAGAGGAAAATTCCAAATAGTGCGCAACCGTCTGGAGTCGATTTCACGACTTCCCGTATACGAGCCACCTCGTCCCGTGGTTTAACTGGGGGACACACGCAACCTTTACAATATGAAAGTGGGCGAATGCCGCAAGAAATAACCTCAACTACCTACCAGTTTAATACTCCAGGAAACACTTGATACCTTTACATGTATGACGCATTTTATTTTTGCTGTTTAGCAGAGTGAAAGTGCTTTCTCTTCCTAGTCGTATTTTTAAACTCGTATTAATTGATATCGCGTTATTTTACACGACATCATAATAACCACAAACTGAAATAGAGCAAGGAAACGTTAAAACAACTCCTTTCTCATCTATAGGCCCAATATTACCCGACGCTGCACAAGATTGTTAAAATTTAATTGATCGACTTTAAATATAGATCGACTTACCAACTGAGGAAAACGAAACACAGGACCTACTAGTATTTGTATCTTTTCTTGTTCTCTAACAGAAAACCGTTTTATAATCTCAAATAAATCTCACTTATTTTTAACATTAACAAATAACTTTTTTTTTTTTTTTTTTTTTTTTTTGGAAAAATACGTAATTATTAAAATAATAATAGTTAAAAACACAGATGTCAAGTTGAAATGGAGTGCAATTTTGATTGTGTAATAAGTTGTTTTTCAGCGATTTATGGGATATACACTTGGCAACACTGATTAAACAAAACAATCCTCTAGTGATAAATGGAGCAAAACGAAAGCTTCTATGTATTTATAATTGGTAGATTCGGAAATTTACATGTATCTTTCGAAAGACGAAGTGTAGACATTATCAACGCTATAAAGGTTTGTAATGAACGTGTTAAATTCACAGCAAGAACAGGTTTTTAGCACGCTCAAGGTGAATACCAGAGACGTAACGTGTCTTAATGGCTAGATCCTCCAAGAACATTAACAAATACGAACATTAGGCAACCTTGGCGTTATGAAATTATTTCGTTCTGCCAGAACATTGCGTGCGGAAGCAATTTGCGGCACCGATTTCTCTAACTGCGGCATAACCAAGAAAAGACAGAGAGAAGTAAACAAAATGCGGAAGTTTCTCTCGTAAATCCTAATATAGGAGTATATTAATTAGGAAGCGTTTACTTTAATGGTGCTACATAAGACCATATTAATTACTCTTGAAAGAGCAATTAATGGTTGTAAAACGTACTTAATCCTGTCAGGACTATAAACGCGTTATTGCAGGTTAACAAAAAAGAACTTGCAGTCTTGTGGAGCCTTAAACTCGTATAGAAAGCGCTACAACTACCAGCATTATAAACCATAGCTGTTTATATACTCGTACAACGGCTGGGGATCAAAACGTTCTATACCAAGTCATGTTGCACTCACATGACTTTCTCTACTCTTGTACTACCTATTGTTATAAACACCTATTCCTATATCTTCTTCGTCTTTGTACAAATTATCTTATTGCTAATTTTGTTGTAGGTGCAAGGGGAACATGGGAATACAGTAGACTTTATGTGACAGTGAAATGTTTTAAAGCTGGTTGCATGTCATGACTTGGAAATTCCATTCTCTTTGTATGACGAAAAGATAAAAACGACTTCCTGTTTGACAAAACTAGAAGTATTTGAAAATTCAAATAAATAACAAGAAATACAAGAAATAAAAATGTATTTAACGTAAATTGTGTGTTTTAACGAGTTGTACATTTCTTATACAAAAGGCATTCTGAATGAAAACTTCAGAAGCATTCCCAGAAAATTCAAGAAAAATATTTTATTTGCCATAAACATATCTTAAAAATAAGTATTTTAATCAAAATCGTTGTAGCCGTTTTTGAGAATATAAATTTTTTCGAAAAATACTCCATACAAAGGATAGTTCAGTGTTGGATTTTTTGAAAATCTTCAAGTCGCATCCTTGGAAATTGTCAACTTAAACTTCAAGCATGGTATTTAACCAACTTTTGGATTTTAGATACACTGTTCACAGACATACATGTGAGGACATTTTTTTTTTTTTTTTTTGGTATATAGGGAACAATTTAAGGAGCATTTTAGAAAGTGAAAAATGATTTAAAAAATAACTTTGTCTAAACGGTATAGCAACGATTAAATAGCCATTTGTGGCTTTACAATTGTTGATATTAAAAAGACTAATTGTGTAGTATGGAAATTCATGTATTAGGTATATTAAATGGTTTAAAAATCTAAATATTTACCAAATTTCATCGACGCATTGTCCTAATCAACGGAAAAGTACAAGAATTAGTAGGCAAAAAGAAGACGAAATAATTTTGTGTTACAAGGAATGGAATATTTATTACTAGCGTTAAATAAAAGAAATGCTGCACAAACGATATCGAGTCAATGTCCTCATTGTGGGACCAGTGACGTCAGTGACCCACTAGCCTTGTTGGGAGAGGAGGACCTTGAATTCTCTCCTTCCTTCCTTCTTTCTTCAAATGGAGGAGAATCAGTTGCTTGCCTGGTGTCGACTGTGCTTGCGGCAGCAGGGATAAAGGCAGGTAAGTGATGTGTGCCGATCGTCAGTCATGATCGCTATAGTGTCTTCAGGCGAAAGGTTGGTAATACTTTCTTTATGTGCGAACGGTAATGGAAATTTCCCAAGCTTTTCTGTTAGGTACTCTGGAACAATATACAGTCGCAAACGACACCGAATATTGTTCCTTAGTAGAATACATATCGTTAATTACCAATGTATTTGCAAAATGTGTGCCTATTTTGCAGTAGTTGACTGTTAATAAGTTCATTTGTTGCAAACAGAAGAAAGTGTTTATCTACGCTAACGACATTGTTGGTAAGCATGTCACCAAATGTTTATCCGCTAAAAACAAGCCGCTGTTACAGATTAAAAAGTGTTGTATAATTATTTTGTTGTGTCCGATGTGTTATATTGGTTTACGTGTTTCATGTTGTGTATGTCGTTTAAAAGAACGTTCAAACCGTGTGCTAAGGGATTCTTCAACACAAACACCCAAAATACGAATGAAGGAGAACATGTTTGTGAAAGAGATGTAAGTCCTTACATTATTTAACATGAAAACTTTGTTGTGGATTTCAATGTAGGTCTGCGTAATGATATATGAAACCATTGTGAAGCAAACCAGTTTAAGAATGAAACTGTGAAAGAATATTTCAATTGGTATAATGTTCAATCTCCGCGCAACAGATGAACAATAGGCATTTTTAGAGCTCAACTTTAGATTAGGCTACTTGCCGGCCAGATTCTAAGTCCGAAGTTACTTACTGCGCATGCGCCGACAGTGGTTTCGGAATCGCCACTGTTTTTTTTTTAAGAATATAAGGTTAAAGGAAACTACATCCCATTAAGCCCGTTTTTCGGGGATTGAAGGGTATTTCAGAAAGGATATTTATGGCAAAGTGGAAAAAGTGAACTGTGTTTCATACAGCGAAGTGTACTGGATACTGTAGGATGATAATAATTAATAATAGTAATAGTTAAAGTTTAGTATAGTGGCGAAACTTTTTGTCACTTATTTTGTTTTTCACGGAGGTTATCGAGGTTAGGTTAGGTTAGCTCTAAACAGGCAACTGTAAAAAAACTGCGGTTTTATATATTGTAGCCCAACGTTTGTTTTATTAATAATATATGTATTCATAAAATGAGCTAGATCCAAGGTAAGGTTAAGTTAGGTTAGCTCTCTATAAGCAGTATTAAGAAATCTGTGATAATGTATATTGCAGCCCACTAAGAATTAGCGGACCCTGGACTGAAATTTGAATTGTCGACATTTTTATAGCGATGAAGTCAACACTTTGCACACTTAAGGTTATTTATGTTATAAATTGCCACACAAAGTTCCAGCACAATCTGTTTTATAGTTTTGAGGAAATTAAATATTCAGTTTACTGACAATGGGAAAATACCTTAATGTTATAAATATTCAATGCGGTCAAAAACTAGAATATCGCAACAGTTTTATTAAAAAAAATTAAAAAAGTGTGGGGTGCCCTTTAGATATTTTTTCATATCTTTACTTTTATAAGTAGCTACCAATGAACCAGTTGAGTATCCTATGGTGAATGCATGTATTATGCGAAGACTTGTCTGAGATGATGGTTCGCTTCCATCCACTCTCTGTATATAACGGCATCTGTTAAATGCACATTCTCTTGCATTTCGGCCATATTAATGGTAGGCCGTAAGTATACTTGAACTAACGTTACCTGCGCATGCGCTCCACACGTGGTGTATGGGTGGCGGAGCGGTCTGTTGTCATGACAATCAGGTTTAACGTTAAAGTAGCCAATAACCTTCGTGGCCACGCAAATGTGGAGTGTAAATTTGAAGAAATATATTTACGCTTTGAGTGAAAGAGGTTTCAGACTCACAACGGAAGCATCAACTGAACAGACGCTGGCCTACCGATCCCAAGGTCGCGGGTTCAAACCCGGCCCAGATCGATGGTTTTTAAGTGTGCTTAAAAATGACAGCTCCATGTCAGTAGATTTACTGGCATGTAAAAGAACTCCTGCGGGATCTGAAACTGGCCAAGGCGCCCTGCGTGGACGTCTCACCTCTTTAGGAATTTTTTTAAAACTCCTGCGGGACAAAATTCCGGCACACCGGCGACGCTGATGTGATCCTGGCAATTGACAGCGTCGTTAAACAACAAAATATTTTTTTTTAATTTTTTCCAACTGAACAGATTGCTAATATCATGAGAGATTGGGCTGTAAACATGAAGAAATGAAACAGTGATGAGTAAGCTTGGTAGGTGAGCCAGCAATAGATGGCGTTGTGCACGCTTTGCCTCTACAGCACACGGAACACGGTGACGCATCAGTTGCGGATGTAAACAAAACTGGCTATCGTGCCATGTTCGAGGCGTATAGTCAACACACTATGAAAAGTGGACCACTGCAGCATATTCTATTTCCTAATATACTGTTTTAATCTGCGTGATTTTTTCATCATATAGTTGATCTTACAGGTATTTATTTACAATTTAAAAAGGTACTTTCTGAATACCGTTTTTGTAAACATATAAAAGGGACAATATGATTCCACTTTTTAATAGTTTGGTTTCTTATTTAATATAAACTATTGTATTTCGTATTTGAACATAATTTTAAGTTTGAAACCAAAGGATTTATTATGTTGATCAAATAGTTCTGAGATATTTTTAAGGCCAACTAACAATGAAACATTGCTGCTTTATTTATTGTGAAAGAGAAACAATGTTCATGTTTTATATGTTAAATGTGCAAAGAGAACAGAGTCTCAATGGCTTAAAAAGTTTGACTATCGCACAAAGTCTACTGCATTCCCATATTCCCCTTGTACCTACAAGGAAATGAGCAATAAGATAATGTGTACAAATGTTTATCTCAACTAACACGAAGAAGATATAGGAATAAGAGTTTGTAAGAATGGTTAGTACAAGAGTAGAGAAAGTCATGTGAGTGCAGCACATCAGATTTTTTGAGTTATGCTGTCCATAGAGCGACACATACGCGCGCGCGCAAACACACACACACACACGGACCTTTTTCTAAAAATGCATTTTTTTGATTCAGGGGGCCTCAAAACATACGTTTCCGGTGAAATCTCGAGATCGAATTTTTGGGTGGAATTTTTGGACAGTAAAAAATGTTGCACAAAAACTTCAGTGAAATACAAATGCTAGAAGCGGTACACAACGCCCATAAAATAACCCAATTTTGAAAAATTTCAAGGCCCTTTATTTACTTTTTAGGTTCGAAGTCACTTTACTCTACCATATTTACAATAAAGTGAATATTCCACTTGACTATGGCAGTGTTCAGTTTTTGGAAACATATAGCCTGTGACCATCTGGAAGAATAGTGATTAGGGTGAAAGAATTTAAACATCTATTGAGTGGTTTTTGAGGTTATACTACGTGTATACAGAAACAAGTTTCTTCTCTTTATTAGATCAGTACAGTTAGAAATACCTCCTTTGTACAATAAAAACGTCTTTGTGTCACTTCTGTTCTGTAAGACTTGGTGTTCTCCAAAGTGTAGTTTATTTATAGGTTATTGAAGACTTGCACGAGCAAGCTGGATTATATAACAGAATAGTGATAGAAGATATATACAAGGCCTTCTGGATAGCATGTCATTGTTTTCTGAGTGAAGTCTTAACGCTGTAATATTTCAAATCGATAGCAACATCGACTCGGCATTAGGATGGTGTAGGCAGGTCACGCGAGTTTTAGTGCTTCTTAATTGCAACGTGAATATTTCTTGAGTATATTGTAAATTCCTAGGTCTGCATCAGGAGGGGAAAAAAGAAAATAATAATAATAATCTGATGTGTTGCACTCACATGACTTTCTGTACTCTTGTACTAACCATTCCTACAAACTCTTATTCCTATATCTTCTTCGTGTTAGTAAATATAAACATTTGTACAAATTATCTTATTGCTTATTTCCTTGTAGGTACAAGGGGAATACAGCAGGCTTTCTGCGATAGTCAAATGTTTTAAAGCTTTGAGATCCCGTTCTCCTTGCACGGTTAAGATATAAAAAAATGAACAACAATGTTGCATTTGACGGAAGTTTCAAGTTTTCGGAAGCTGACACTAATAACAAGGAATATCTCCGAAATGGTTAACTCTACAAAACATTTATTTAGACATTATTGAGTATTTTAGCGATATCTACATTTTTTTGTATAGTACGCTTTACCAGTTATTCAAAACTCATCCAGACTAAACAGGACTACATAGGTTATCTTATATATTTAAACGAGTAATTCTTGTATATATGTATTCCGAGCAACTTGGAAACGGCTCTAATGATTTCCATCAAATTTTGTACTCACATAGGGTTTTCCTTTTTAAGTTCACCTATATAGGTGTAATTCCCGAAAAAACGCGATTTTACATAAAAAATAACATTTTTTATTCCCAATTCTACATTGCAATTCTTCTATATATATTCCCGGTATTTCAGAAACGGCTCTAAAGATTTGGTTAAATTTTTGTATACATGCATATTACATTCACAGTGTTTTCTCTACTCACTTTTAGGTAACACATTCACATCTCTTTCTCTACTCACTCCTCTATAAACAATTTTCCATAAAAAACCTGATTTTACACCAAAGAACATTTTTATCTCCGCTTTTATAATAAGTCATACCATGTTCTGTGTATTTGAAATAGAAATACTGTTACATTCACACTGTTTTCTCTTCTCACTTTTAAGTAACACAATTCACAGTGGTTTCTCTACTCACTCTTCCACAAAGAAATCATACAACTTTCTGTATGTTTAAGTAGAGATGCTGCATATTACATTCACAGTGGTTTCTCTACTTACTTTTAGCTAACACATTCACATCCCTTTTTCTACTCACTCTTCTAAAAACAATTTTCCATAAAAACGTGATTTTACACACAAAACATTATCCCCACTATTAAATTAAGTAATGCAATTTTCTGTATGGTTGAAACAGAAATGCTACATATTATATTCATACTGTTTTCTCTTCTCACTTTTAGGTAACACATTCACATCTTTCACATCTCTTTCTCTACTCACTCTTCTATAAACAATTTTCCATAAAAACGTGATTTTACAACAACAAAAAATGTTTTTTCCTCGCTTTTAAAATAAGTCATACCATGTTCTGTATGTTTGAAATGGAAATACTATTACATTCACCCTCCTTTCCCCTCTCAGTTTTAGGTAACACATTCACATCTCTTTCTCTGCTCACTCTTCTACAAATGTCATACAATTTTCTGTATGTTTGACATAGAAATGCGCATATTACATTCACAGTGGTTTCTCTACTTACTTTTAGGTAACACATTCACATCTTTCTCCACTCACTTTTCTTTAAACAATTCATATCATATCACCGCGAAATTCGGCACGTATATGTATTTTTCCTTGAAGAAAGTTTTTATGATAACAGTTTTACTACACAATATATTACTTTCAAATGGCTTTCTACTCGCTTTTCTTTTACGTAGCACATTCATATATCCCCTGTTTGCCCTTCAACATACAATTCATATAATTTTCTATGATTGAAATATAAATGTAACGTATTAAAAAAAAAAAAAATCACAAAAACAGAGGCAAAAATCGCCGAGCGAAGCTCAGTCACCCAGGTAATAGCCATAAAATTCAAAATATACATTTTATTTGTCATAAAAATAACTCAAACATGTGGAATTTTAATCAAAATCGTTAGAACCATTTTCAAGAAAATAAAAATTTTAGAAATATTTTCTATATAAAGGATAGTTTAGGGTGGGTCTATTTTTTTCAAACTCTTTGTAACGCATCCTTAAAAGACATTAAACGTAAATTTGGTTTTTAAACGACTTTTCTTTTTTGAGTTATACAATCCACACACACACACACACACACACACACACACACACACACACACACACACACACACACACTCACAGAGAGAGAAAATATATGAAGTATTGAAATTTCATTCCAAGGGTACCTTAAAGTGTAGGAAAAAGTAATGCGAGAAAGGAAGAAAACCAAGTGAAAGGGCATATATAGTGTCAACTGCATTCCTGGAAGTGAGGGTTACTCGGCTTGCTTTCCATATCATATTGTGTCTGTTTGCGGGTGTTAGTTAACGTGAATTTGATACAATATCTCTTGAAGTATTCCGCTTTATTTGCAGGAAGTTGCCGCTATGTTCATGACAACTGCTAACCGCAGAAACAACTGCTGACCCAATAAAGAGAAACCTGCTTTTGTCACGTTACAATTAGTTTAAGTGAGTTTCTAACCTCCAAACTTACTACTAATTCACGCACAGACATCAGCAAATCTGATGTGCTACACTCACACACTTTTCCTACCCATTCTCAATACGTTTTTATTTTCTCTACTACGTATAGTAAAGTAGAGGAAGTATTGTATTCCACCTAAACATTCAATGTCGAGGTTTCACCGGAAATATGTTTTGAGGTCCCCTAAATACAAAAAAAGGATTTTAGAAAAAGGTCCGCGTGTGTGTGGACAACATAACTCAAAAACGGAAAGACTGTTAAAAACTAAAATTGCTATTTAAGTTTAACATCTTTCAAGGATGCGACACGTAGAGTACCAGTAGAGAAAGTAAAAATGTGTGCATATTTTAGATATCCCTTGTCCAGTGGTCATGTATAACTAACTTTTATGATATTGGGTTACAACTGAAGCAGGGAATGTAATTCGTGATAAAGCAGCTGTTTTGACCCTTGTTCCTTCGTGCTAGCTCTTTTATCACATACTCAATACTATTTTAACATGCTACAAAATTCTTTTAAAGCTCTGAGAGTCCTAATTGAAGGTTGGGATGTAATTCAAAACTAATCGACAGGAAGTAAAAAGTATTGTCAGAAGTGGGATTCGAACCCACGCCCACAGAAGTGGACTGCGACCTGAACGCAGCGCCTTAGACCGCTCGGCCATCCTGACACATGGGAACTGGAGAGAGATATATGGATTAAATAACCATCTTACGCTACTGCAATTCTTAGAGATGCAGTATTGACGCTCTTGATAGAATTTTGGTAGTATCCCTGTTTGAAATAAGCGAGCAAGGGAGCTCCGCTGTTCTAAAATCACATGTAGTGGACTATTGTCAATAAAGGCGGGTTTTTCAAGCAGCACACATTCTACGCCGCGTGCAACGCAATACATAGCTCACTACGGCTCCATGGAGAATTGAAATCGGATTAAGTTCTCATTTCGGATTGAATAATATATGGTAACGCGGATTTAGATCGAACTGAATTCTTGGATCCGATCTTCTTAGAAGAGAATTCGGATCGAAATTTTGTTGCATCAAAACAGCTACCGGATTCAAATCGACTTGAATCCGCCGAAAAAGCTAACTTGTGTAATCATAACACGCTGCACGCTCGTCATTTTGTTTTAGTGAAGGTGATGTAATAAAACAACAACAAAGTCGCTTCTATTGCCTTTATAATTTCGCAATATATTGTAAAAATATTCAGTAACTTCGAAAGCTACCGAGAAAACATTTTTATAGGTTCGCCAACATAAATCAAGTGACCAACATAAAAGCTTAAATTATTTATTCTCTAGCTTGGCGTATCCAAATCGATCTCATTATGGATTGAGTTTAGCATTGAAACGGAGATCGTATTGAGACTGGGATTGAACTCAGATCGATTTTAATTCACCGTGTAAATGTAGTGAAGTGAAAAATTATTGAAATGTTTTCCTAAACAGCGTAACGCACGTAATGCGATAGACTGTACGCTGCGTGATAGACATACGCACACGCGTCCATGACACCTCCTGCTGTTTGGTTTTCAGCTTCAGAAGACGTACAGGCAATTTAATTGATTCCTGGACGTTCTAGTGTGTTATATAGAAGGTGCAGACTTCAGAAAAAGATCTTAAAGGGGCATTTAGTATGAAAGGAGAGTGGAAAAGTGCTGAATAAAATAGGTAATATTTACTACGTTTCCATGGCGATTTCAACACGTACTGAGTACATTCCCACTTCCGCGTTTCCATGTTGAATTCAATTCGGAAATGAGATCGATTTGGATATGCAACGCTCAAACAGAAATAATTGAAGCTTTCTGTTGGTCAATCGGTTTATGTTGGCGAACGTGTGTGTTTAACTGCAGGGGATGCGCTGTTAAGAATGCGGTAGAAGTACTTCACTTGTAGCAGTTTCCCAACGAAGCTGTCAACACGTGACATAATGTTGAGTAGGAACTTAACCTACATGTGTGTTCCACAGATATTAGGTTGAGAATGTGCACGACCTTGGGTCCTCTGCCCGTATTGTGTCCAAACAAGCGACAGAGTTGCCATAGGAACGCAGGCGTTCTCACTTTCTCAACTGCCTATCTATATCAAGTAGAGGAAATACTACATTACATCAAAAAATTCCTATATCTACTATACTGTCCCAGTAACGCCGAGTTACAAGCTGTTGACACGTGACATAATGTTGAGTAGGAACTTAACCTACATGTGTGTTCCACAGATATTAGGTTGAGCATGTGCACGACCTTGGGCCCTCTGCACGTATTGTGTCCAAACAAGCGACAGTCACATTCAGAGTTGCCATAGGAACGCAGGCGTTCTCACTTTCTCAACTGCCTATCTATATCAAGTAGAGCAAATACTACATTACATCAAAAAATTCCTATATCTACTATACTGTCCCAGTAACGCCGAGTTACAACCTCATATTTCCATTCGGACACCTGTATACAAAACAAGAGAAAACACATCAGAAAAAGACCCATGTGTATGCGTGAACAACATAACTAAACATCTGTTAAATACTAAACTTGATATTTAACTTAAATGTCGTATAAAAGATCGAGACGAAGATTTTCTAGAAAAGCCCTCACCACAAATATATGTAACATTTTCAGAAAAACTAAAATATATATCTTGAATGTTCTGGGAGTAGCGACACGTTTTTTGAAATGTTGATAATGGTTTGCTGTAATAAGTCTGGGAGGGTGTATGACGTAAGCATGAAGTAGGCAGGACTTGGGATGACAAACAGACGTAAATTCCTCTCTTTGCTCTAGTGTCTTACAGAAGTGTGATAGATTTTATCCGCAGTGCATAAGACTGCGCTCCGGTTAGCATATACTTGGCGGTAGTTGCAAGGGAGTTTGCCGCACAACATTTTACCGACTCACGGCCACTTAAACGTCTCATTGTTGTTATAGAAGCTTATTTTAAACCATAAATTTATTGGTACCTACTTTAGAAGTTATCAGATATAATACTTCAATAATTGCAATTTCTAGTGATGAAACAGTTTAATTCCACATCAACTCAATTTAAATATATCATTTATTAGTCTTCAATCAACTTAACTGGTGTGCTGCGCTGTGGTTTATGGTGCGGTTCATTTCTTTTTTTTTTCAGGTTAATATATCTCCGCATAGTCAACATCGTGTTTAAAGATATAGTTCTCGCGTACTTATGGAACCGAGACATTACCCCCACCATCAATTTGCGCGAAGATACTCGTGCTGATCCTGGAAAGGTCATTCGCCACGTCTAAAAATACCTCTGTGTACTGCAAGAGAAAGAAGCCATAGTTTACCACTGCTGCAGCCAGTAGCAGATTCTTCATAGACACAGGTATTGGAGGCGGTATCAAAAGTCTGGCTAACACTGTCGTATTAGTGTTGTTGTTCTTCTTCTTATCATCATCATCATCATCATTATTATTATTATTATTATTATTATTATTATTATTATTATTATTATTATTATTATTATTATTATTATTATTATTATTATTATTATTATTATTATTATTATTATTATTATTATTATTATTATTTACGGACCCTCTTTAACTGTTTTGCAATATAATTTGGGCGTGAAACATCACTTAAGTTTGCTCAGAGGCCTCTTTACCAGGCTGGAGGTTATTTCACGTGCCGTAAATCTACGACACGGGACTACTGACTTCACTTCCCTTCCTAAAGAAGCCATAGAAGGAAAAAATCCACCATCCTTCGCCGGGTTGAAACAGCGATCTCGGGAACTAGAGTTCGCCTAAACCACATTATCATGTGCCAGTATGGTTTTGTCTCTTTACCTACATTGCACAGGACTTGTTTGTCGTACTTCCCCATTCAAAACTGTGCATTAGTCAATAATCCCTTGGGGATTATAATCCCAGAGAACAGCGCTTCCGCGGGTACACCCGGTAACAGCTGAGCTAACTCACCGGCAGTAAAAGCTGAGCTCCCAACAGATGCTTGCACTTCGAAATTCAAATAACCCCATATTTGTAAAATCGTACCACCAATGGTGCACAACAAGTGTTGCACCCTGACCAGCAGCCACTGAGGAGCAAATATTGCTACCTCCCTTCAATACTCCAACCTCAATAACATTCACCATCCTGTCATAATAGTGGTTAAGGGAACACCGAAGTCATATTTTAACCTGTTAGGTCAAAAAAAGCGACTTTTAGATTTTTATCCCCTAGGACGAGGGAACATATTTTGGACGCCATTTGTAAAGTGGTTCGCTTGTGCATTTAAAATGGGCGTGCCCGTACCTTCCATTTCAACTTTAAACTCATTTTGTTACTTTCTCATATTCAAAATCTATCTACTCCCAGTAAAATCTAGCTAGAAATCCAAAAATGTATTAAAATTAAAGAAAAACTATAACAAAATTTCCAACGTATAAGTTGTTACAAAGGTAATCAGAAATAGAATTTTAAAAAAATCAACTCTGTTCAACATTTGTTAGAGGAGATAGATTTTGATTATACCCAATACAATTGATATAAACTAATTAATATATCAAGAATGTGATTGGATATTGGAGTGAAATTAGGTACACACATTTATTTGATTGCAGAAAATTAAGTTTGCAACTTCAATACTTTAGAAAATCACCTTTTTCACTTCAATGTCCTGAAACGGTTAATAGCACACCTCGGGCTGTCCTCAGCCTGCCAACACTCCTGTCTGCCTGCCTACAAACGGCGTCATTTCACGTGCAATGCATGCTGGGAATCGGTGCGCATGCGCGTTTAAATATTTGCGCGAAATTCGATGAGCTAAGGCGATTCAAAACTTATTTTCTGAATTACCCTAGCGGAGAAGTACAAGAAACGTGGGTTTAAAATATGTTTTGAAGTAATATTGTGTGTTGTGACTTGCAGGGAAAGAAATATGGGGATGAAGAGCGAGGGATGCGGTGCCATATTGTTGCCAAACGTGACCGCCCTGCTGCTATTGGCGGGAGCGTTCCTGCTGTTCAATTGGCCGAACATTGCCGTGAGGCCCGCTGCAATAAGACCAGCATCGCCCCTTCAGTCGTCGCATGGTAAGTGACGAGATGACCAGGTGAAAGCAGATCTCATCTCATCTCTGGCCTTTGGCCACTTGTGCTGCACTCAAGAAAACGAAAGCTGACAGTTTTACCTATGTATACATACATACCTCAACTTTTAGGTTAGGATTCGCTCGTCTAAGACCCTGCTGTTCAGCTCCAGTTCACACTGTTACGGGGTCACCTACATACACCTCTAGAAATTAATATTTTATTAATAAGCAGTGTTACTTTCTCTACTATTACTCATAGTAAGTAGAAAACTGCGTAATGTATTCCATTTCAAAAACTGAACAGCAAAATCACATAAATGAGTACCTAACCCTGAAACTACGGTTGCCATAAATAGAGATCTATATTTATATTCTGAGCTAAAATCTCGAAAATAATGAGATACTCGGATAATATATATTATATATTATATATATATATATATATATATATATATATATATATACAGAGGCGGACAAAAGTATTCGGAAAAGTGTAAGCGAATTCTGTGAATGGCTACACACTTTTAATCTGGCATAGTGGCCATAATTAGATGTTTGCAATAGACTGCCTAATATGTACTCTATTGTCATATGCCAACTGCACAGTGACAGTATTAAAGGACTGAGTGGTTTATTGATGCAACTACCTCTCCCCATTTGACAAAAGTATTCGTAAATGCGCTATGCACAAGTAAAGCGACTGGTAAACAGTATGGTCAGTATTATTATCATGCTTAGTTGCTTTCTACCGTGTATGGTGAAGGGATCGGTGTTCAAAACCTGTGGTTTAACCAGCTTCTTCGTACCAAGGGCAAACATGAGCCGCAAAGCAAAGGAAACCACTGTTGAGGAGCGACAAATTATAATAAATTTGCACACAGAAGGGAAAACCTGTGCATAGATAGGAAGAATGGTGAGCAGAAGTCATTCAACAATTTTTGGTGTAGTTCAGCGCTACAAGCAGCAGCAGGTGCTTGCCAATGTACCCAGAACTGGAAGACCATCCAAACTGACTAGCAGGGATAGAAGAGCTGTGATTAATATGGCAAACAAAACACCAAGAATTGCAGCACCTGAAATTGCAGCCCAGCTGAAGGAATCTATTGGTAAATAAGTTCATCCATGCACAATCACCAGGGTGCTGAATAGTGCCGGTTACCATGCAAGAAGCCATATGTGAGTAAAGTAAATATGAAAAAGAGGAAGGAATTTGCCAAAACATATCTGTCGCGAAGTGTAGAGTTCTGGGATAATGTTCTGTGGTCTGATGAAAGAAAATTTAATATTTACTGCAGTGATGGTAGAATCTTAGTCTGGAGGAAACCAAACACTGAATGGGACCCAAAGAATATGGTGGGCACAGTGAAACATGGTGGAGGCAGTGTGATGGTTTGGGGATGCATGACATCTGCAGGTGTAGAGGATCTTGTTTTTATAGAGGATACCATGAATAAGTATGCTTATTTACTTATTGTTAAAGAACATTTGCAAAACAGTGCTCAGAAATGCAGGGAAATTTTTATTTTCAGCACGATAATGACATCAAGCACACCGCAGAAGTAGTTCGATTCTGGCTTCTGTACCACGTTCCACATCTCCTGCATACACCACCACAATCTCCAGACCTCAACCCAATAGAAAATATTTGGAATGAGCTAGAACAACGAGTAAGAAGAAGACACATTACAAGCAAAAGCCAGCTGAAGGAAACGCTCATAGAGGAGTGGAATAAAATCGGAACTGATGTAACAACAAAGCATGTGCGGTCAATGCCTAAAAGGCTATCAGCCGTTCTCTTGCGAAAGGATCAAATGACAAAGTATTAAAATCCGAATACTTTTGTCCAGTTCCAGTTAAGTTTTTCCCTACATATTTCTTTGAAATAACTATTTTGGTTTGTCTTTCATGTATATATTTCTTTGTATTAAAGAGTGAAATACACTGCTTCAGTTAGTAGCTCAGTGCGCTTTATTTATGTTCATTGTAATCATATTCTTGATACTAATAACCGCATCCGAATATTTATGTCTGCCTCTGTATATACATATATCTTTTCATTACAGAGCCCCAAATAGAAAAACCACCCCAGTAGGTGGGTACCCCGCGCACTTTTGTGTCGGCACCGACGGCAAGCCCAAACTCAACTTTGATGCAGATACTATATTCTACATGCTGCGTCTGGGCGATGGCAATGCACAGCGGGGGTACGAATATCTCCTAGACGGTTTCACAGCACTCTTTCACGCTGTGGAACCCCTAGGAGATCCCGCAATACACGTGGGAAATTTTATCACCGCAATGAGTAGGCTAGCCCTGCAAATGCGGCAACGATGACCCCTAACCCCCTCCCCCTAAGTCACGCCCAATTGACAACCAACAACCAAAATGGCACACTACAATTCCCAACCACCCACCGACACCCACCAAGACAAAATACTCTTCTGGAACACTAGAGGGGTACGAGCTAGAGCACAAGAGCTTAAGCACTATCTATACACCAACAACATCACCCTAGCACTATTAAACGAAACCTTCCTTACACCCAAAGCACGCTTCTCGTTACCAGGGTACAAAATATACAGGACAGACAGGCAAGAGGGACGAGCTGGTGGAGGCACAGCCATAGCAATCCAAACCGGTATCCAACATTCCCACAACTTCACACCATGGAAGCAACAGCCCTCACAATAAATATATCAAACCAACCAGTAACAATAGCAAGCATATACATACCTCCCAACCAACTTGACAGTAGAGACCTCGACACACTAACCAACCTAAACAACACCCTTCTAGCTGCTGGGGACTTCAATGCAATACACCCATCCTGGGGAAACAACACCAGTAACACAGCGGGGAACACGTTATACAACCACATGAACAACATATACAGCGACTACTTTATCGCGCACGCGCACACTCCCACGTACATTCCAACAAACAAGAAACACTCACCACACACACACTAGATATCGCACTCATGAAAAACACCACATTTAGGTATGACATACAAATAGCAGACGCCCTAGCCTCAGATCACTTAGCAGTACAACTAAACATACACGGTGCACCAAAGCTTAAGCCCCAAAAATACATAAAAAATTTCCACCATACAAATTGGGATGCATTCAGACAACGCCTAGATGCCACCTTCCCTCCAGCCGTCCCCCTCTGCACACACGAAGAGGTAGACCAAGCCGCTATCAACCTGGAAGAGGCGATACAGGCGGCAATTGAGACCACTGTCCCGGTAAAACTCCCACCCATGCACGAAATCGTCTATCCCCCGGACCTTATAGCCCTAATGAGGGAAAGAGACCACGAACGGCGCAAGTGGCAGCGAACAAGAAACCTAGTCCACAAGGTCAATACAGCCACACTTAATAGTCAGGTAAAAACGCGCCTATCACAAATAGCACAACAACAATGGGAACACACCCTAGCGCAGCTCAGACCGGGAGGGGCTGCGGTCTGGCAGCTCACCAAAAGACTAGTCAAAGAGCCGCTGAACATTCCTCCCCTCAAAAAGGCTGACAACAACCATGCGGAAGAAGACGCCGAAAAGGCGAACATTCTAGCCGAAACGCTAGCTAATGCCTGCACACCCAACCAGACTCCGGTAAGTCTTGATCACAGCACCAAGCTTGAAACAAACATGCGCAACGTGCTAACTCATCCAGTCCACAATAAGAATAAAAGAACCAACGTAGGGGAACTTCGCTGGATAATTAAACACCTACAAGATGCCAAAGCCCCAGGACCGGACAAATTTTTTTTAAAGGGTATTTAAGGACTTACCCTGGGTTTACCCAGGGCAAATAATGTCCTAAGGCTGTTTCAGAGCAATCGCTCTCTTCAGCCAGCGGGATAGTTATTTTTATTTATTTATTATAAAATGATGGATTAGGATGGGGTCGGGTGGTATTGTGACGCGTAGATTAGGTATTGCATGTATGTTACTCCTTGAGCGGGGCAAAGATGATACCTGCACTCGTAAGTACAAGGTTCATCTTCGTGGTGGTGGTCGCTGAAACCGTTCCGGCGAAGTCGATCCAGTTGCTGTGGTGTCGGTGGCTTAGCAATATCTTCTTTTTTGTATTGTGTTGCGGTGTCTTTCTTAGTAGTGTGTCGTCGGGCGAGGACTGCTTCCCAGGTTGCAACTTGTCTCGTCAATAAATGGATGTCGGCGTGTAGTTTTCGTATTGCTTCGGTGATGTCGTAGATTGAAGCTTGAAGTTCACTGGAAGTTTTTTGCGGTTCGGTTCGTTGACGGTTATGTGGTCGGCGTGTGGTAGAGTTGGTCTTGGCGTTAGGGGCTGCTTGTTGTTCTGGTTGAGGTCGAACTGCGGTCGGCTGGTGACGGCGTGGGTTCATGGGACAAATTGTTTGGCCCGTGAAATGTCCGTTGCAGTTGCACGTTGCACAATAGACGGGGCGGCGTGACAGGTCGTGGCTGGTGCATGACATCGTAAATGTTCTCGCGCCGCAGTAGTGACATCGTGGGTTGAGTGTGCAGGCGTCGGCGGTATGGCCATATTGACAGTAGCGTCGACATGGGATGGGCCGGGAGCTCCGGCTGGCTTCAACTGGAAGAACCTGCCCACGGGCAGGGAACCCATCAGATAAGGCAGCACAGTAGTCTCCTTCATCCCAGAAATGTAGGCGAACTAGTGGTGAAGGTCCTTTGGATGTGTGGATGCGTGTCGCTTTGATGAGGGATGGCCAGCGGAGACGGGCTGTGTTCAATAGGTGAGTGTCTGGTACATCTCGATGAACACCACGTATTACTGCGGTATACCTCTGTAGTCTTGTGAGATTCGGCGGCTGGTGATCAGCAGGTGTAGTTGGTTGTGTGGCCGGCGGCGAGGCTGGCCTGAGGCAGGTAGTCGGTGACTTGCTTGCTCGGCGGCGGGTAGGCGGTGTTACAGGTGGTGTGGCTGGCGGTCTGGACGGTGGTGCGATTGGCGGAGATGCAGGTGGTGTAGTATGTAGGTTTTTGTCCATGAAGTTCCTCTCCGGTGAAGCAGGCGGTGTGGTCGGCGGGGATGAAGGCTTGAAGTTCGTAGTTTTGGAATTCTTCTTGCGTGGCATGTCGGCGGAGGCACTCCTATCACCCTCACTACAACCGGACAAAATACCAAATTTGGTACTTAAAAACCTTACCACCGCAGCGCTAGAAACTCTAAGTCATATCTGCAACTACTGCCTCGAACAAGGGTACTACCCAACACCTTGGAAAACAGCAGACGTCCTAATGTTCCCCAAACCAGGCAAGGACAGGTCAAACCCAGCGAACTACAGGCCCATTAGCCTATTGAAAACCATAAGCAAGGTAGCAGAGAAGGTAATACTTAAAAGAATCACCGCGCATATCAAAAGACATGACATCATTATTCATGATGAGAACACGCTGAGTAATACTAATGTTCCGATGTCAGAGCTTTGAATGAGCATTTCTATAGTCGTTACATTAACTATTGTCAACAACAAAGTGCGAGCTGTAGTGGGAATGGTTTATTTACGTCTTATTTCTACCTAACATTCTAATGCTTTTGTTACCTAAAACTGACGGCATGCGAGAAAAAAACTGTAACTCTTAAAACCAAAACAGTTGTGATTAGTGCTGCCATCTCTTGTTTGACACAGGTACTTCCAAGTATGCATGTTTCTGCAGACAGGTTCAGAAATGAACATTTCTACTTTGTCTACTGTACGCAGTAAGCAGAGCAAGTATTGTATTCCATTCCAATAATTGGACAGCTAAAATACATGTTGTGAGGTAGGCACCTGTAACTACGGTTGCCAGGTTTTCAAACCAATAATAACGACATTTATACCTAGGTATAAGTATTTCCTATATAATTAGCTTTAAGCGAACCTGGTACTCAAGCTTCAATGTTCTATATTTTTATATGTATGAAATCAATACTTCGCACACTTACGGCTGTTTATCTTATAAACTTCCTGCACAATCTGTTTTACAGTTTTAAAGGAATTATGTAATTATTTAATATATTCACAATGTGCAACTAACTTAACATTGAAAATATTCCATGCACATCAAAAACTAAAATATCACAACAGATTTATTATTTTAGAAACTCTAATTGCGCAACAAACACCATCAATCTCTGAGAGGAGGGGAAACTAATCACTCTTAAAGTAATTAATATCTGCGCTTTGATAGATATTGAAAAATATTGTTAAATCTTTTTCTGTGTATTTAATTTTTGTTTCAAAGCTAAACTAATTTTTAAATTTAGAAACCAAAGACTGAAGTTGAGGTCACATAAATGGAGCACATCCATGACAGTAGTTCTAGAAGAATAGCATAAAATGTAATGCGCATGGACAAATAGTGTATTAAAAATCTGATGTGTTGCACTCACATGACTTTCTCTACTCTTGTACTAATCATTCTTACAAACTCTTATTCCTGTATCTTCTTCGTGTTAGTTGAGATAAACATTTGTACAAATTATCTTATTGCTTATTTCCTTGTAGGTACAAAGGGAGTATGGGAATACAGTAGGCTTTGTGCGATAGACAAATCGTTTAAAGCTTTGAGATTCTGTTCTCTTTGCACACTTAACATTAAAAAAATGAACAACGATGTTCCACTTCACGAAAGTTTTGTTTTCCGAAACTCACACACATAACAAGGAATATCTCCGAAATGATTCACTCTACAAGAAAATTTATTGAGACATAAATTGTGTGTTTTAGTGAGATCTACATTTTTTCTATAATAAGATTTGGTCTATCTCTTACGGTTTACCAGTTATATAAAAGTTATTTAGAGCAAACATAACCTCATGGGTTATAGCCTGAAAATTCAAAATATACATTTCATTTTTCATACAAATATCTCAAACATATGACATTTTAATCAAAATCGTTAGAGCCGTTTTGAAGAAAATCAACTTTTTCAAAAAATCTTCCATGTGAAGGGTAGTTTAGGGTGGACCTATTTTCTTCAAGATCTTCGTGACGCTTCCTTGGAAGTCATTAAACTTAAATACCAACTTAGGTTTTTAACCGACTTTTGGTTTTTGAATTATACTCTCCACAGACAGACAGATACACACGTGCGAATCTTCCTAAAAATGCTTTTTTAAAAAAAAAAAGATTAAGGAGTCTCAAAACATATATTTCCAGTGAAATTTCGATAGCGAATGTTTGGGTGGGATGCAATACTCATAGTAAGAACTGTGACACTTGTTAGGCCGAGAATGCATTTTGGGAATACGAGGTCGGGAGGACCAGATCTGACACGTAGCTTACAGTTCGTGGTTAGTCACTTACTTTTTGAAACACTTGAAAAATGCGTACAAAGCAACTATAAATCAAAATTCCTTTTCCATATTTTATTGGACATTAAGGAATAATGACTTCTCAATGTGAACAAATGAAAAGCTACATTTGTTGTCTGAGATTTAATAATAATTTGTATATTTTATATGAAAATGCAGATTGCACCTCAAGATGTACTGAACAGACATGTTAACAACATATACAATTGTACGTTTAATATTTCAATCGATAAATAATTCAGACGTTTAATACTTTGCTAAGGATTCATTAATAACTTATTTTTCCAATACTTGATACATAAGTTAATCACTGCGAACGTATCTTTGGTAGCGTAAGTTAATTATGTGTTTAGTGGTAAAGATCAAACTGGACAATATCTACCGTATTTGCAAGTGTTTGGAGCTGCAAGACGCCTGGGAATATACCTGTCAGCGACATACCACAGCTTCCATGGAGTAACAGATCCGGGGCGTGAGGGTGCGACCTGTACCATTAGTGACCACCATGGTACATACATACAGCCTGGACACCGATAGTGGGCAGAACTTGTTGGAAACTAAACAACGAGCCGATACGAGAACGGTTTCAGCGATTGTGGACTAGGTGGAAGTCTACTGCGCAGAGTACGTCTCGCTGTTGGCTGCAGCAGTGTTTCAAACCTGCCAGTCGTGACTTTTGTAAAGGTGAAGGTATTGAGTGGGCGAAAATGCATCGTCAAGGGTTGAGTTATTACTACGACCGTTCGGTGCAAAACTTCGCTGTATCATTTAGCGTCCGAAAAGCACTCAGGGACACAGAAATACCTTTCCAAGTTACGTTCATCGACAGGGAAGTTATTGCTGACCTCCAGGGAAATCTTAACGGACGTTTAGAATGCCTTTACACACAGATCTGCAGCAGTGCAGGAATATGTCTACACGCTACTTGAACCAGTAGCAACCCCACAGACAAATGAGGACATAACGGAAGAAGAATTGTGCAGAGCATTACGTTGGCAAGTGTGGGCTCTGGAGCTGGACCCGATGGGATTGGGTATCAGTTCTACCGCACGAATTCGACTACAGTGAAAGATACCTTGCTTAGTGTCATGTTAGAGTTTCAGCGAGGTTCCGAACTCTTGTCCGGGACATGATCGCCAAACACTCGGCATCTTTGGATGCGAATTATCACCACCCAATCACGCTTTTAAAAAGCAGGTGACAAGATTATCGCCAACAGGCTGAAGAGATACATGCCTGACATTATCAGAACGGGACAGACTCCAAATAGGAAGATTGACGTTGAGAGACATTATAATTGAATGTGAGGGCACGTCTGACGAACCTACAGGAATCTTGGCGTTGGATTTTACCTCAGTATTTGACAGAATCCATCACGGCTATCTATGACGCTTTGGGTTCTCTCCCTACAACGGCTATATGCAAATGCACATTCCAGAATCCAAGTAAATGGATTTTTCAATCAGCCAGTGCTTATAGAACAGTCGATTCGTCAGGGATGTGCACTGTCGATGATCCTGTAGACCTTGTGTGTGGAACCCTTGACGAGAGGATTGGTCTCCATACTCTACTGCAGAAGAAACCCTCCGAACTTTGAGAGACTGTTTCCATATGCGGATGATATTACCCTAGTGCTTGCGGACACTGGTGATTTCGCAGCAATTGAGCTAACGTTATTGCGATATCACTGCATCAGGGGCTTTGATCAACTACAGTAAATCGCATCTCCTGGACGATGGAGGAAGCTCGGTCCGTCATTCAGGTCCTTGATCTGCTTCTCACATCCGCCCTGGAGGAACTACTCGCACTAAACTGGCAAACAATTCCTAACTACGATCTATATACACTGACCTAGCAGTTGACAAGGAATTTGAATTTTGTTAAAAAAATCTGGCATGTGAATGAATACCTTTGTGCTGGGGAAGTTATGGTGCTTCAGATGCCTCGTTAGTTCTCACAGCGATAGGAAGAATCAGTACTACAAGGTTGCACAGTGGAGCTTGTGCAAGTTACGTGTTATTGCGTTTTGTCCTGACAGCCACCAATGGCCAGGATATGCAGTTAACAAACAACTGATAAGCACAGACATGGTCGCTCCTGCAGCCGAGACAGGAGCATGACAGAGTATTGCCTTTGATTGAAAGGGCAACAACGATGTTTACCTCCAAAACCATATATGGACAAAGATTTCTTGACAGTGCCGGCGATTGTCCTCAAATGCTCCATAGAAGACTATATGAGAATTCATCAGCTATCGTTTTATACCCTTGCACTGGAAGATATCCTTCTATCTGTTCGGAGTCACGTTCGCAAATGCGGTAACTTCGGTTTTATTCCATAAGGGAGCTATAGAGCACACCCAGGGACAATTCACTTCTGGCTTCTACAGTTTCGAGCGACTAAGTGCAGAAACATACCTCAACTTCAACTTATTTTATTATAGAAAACATTTGCCCGGTGCCGGTACAGAAGGGCCCGGCTTACAGGCTAAAATTAACATTAATTATAGTTTACAGTATTTACATGTTCATGTTTGCTTTTATATGTTCAAAAACCCATACAGTGGGCAACTTTAGCCCACCGAGAACAGTTTTTCGGCGTATACTCGGTCTTATGTTTGTCCGTTTTTGATAGTTTCTTTTTTTTTTTAATTTATATACACGGATACATACACACACTCACTCCTGGGCATACCACACATATGTCCCATCACACGCGCGCGCACACACACACACACACACACACACACACACACACACACACACACACACACACACACACACGCTCGTATATACATATTTACACTGCACTATATACACTTCACTATTTACAGTTTTTCCGCAGTTTTCCTGTGCGGTCAGGTTGCAGCTCCTGAGGCGTTTCCGAGGCACGGACCTCTTCCGGAGTGCGTGGCCTAGGGCCTGGGTTGCATGGGTGCGCATCAGTCGGCGAGCCATGCAATGTTTAAAACATTTTAATTCTAGCATGCTTACGATGCTTTGGCTCGCCCTTGCCAATATTGGCAATCACGTCATTTTGGTGATTCCTGATGCGCTCCCACGCGACAGTGGCTCTTTTTGTTATTGCCTCGGGTATGGAAGGGATCTGGGTTTCCTGGTGAAGGGTTCGGTTAGTGGTTAGGATGGGAGCAGAGAGGATTTTCCGGAGGGAGAGGTTTTGGAGGGTTTGGATAGTCTTCAGGGCGGTTTTTGAGGCGTTTGCCCAGGCCACACACGCGTAAAGAACCACTGACAGGATGAAAGCTTTATACAGGACGAGTTTGGACTTCAATTGCAGCTGTTTGCTGCGGAAGATGGGGGCGCATAACTTTAGCCGCTGTCTGCCTTTGTTGGCGCTATTTTTTATGTGGGTGGACCAGCACATTGTGCGGTCCAAGGTAACCCCTAAGTATTTAACTTGCCGACGGCAATGCAATACCTGACCACCGACCGTTAGGTCCATTGCCAAAGTGTGATGCCGCTTAGAGAAATGAATCAGCTGACATTTGTTGGGATTAATTTTGATTTTCCAGTCATGTTGCCATGAAAGGAAGTTGTTAACATAACGTTGCATTTCTGCAAGGCCGAAACGGGGATTTCTATGGTGGTTGTATATTGCAGTGTCGTCGGCGTACCTTACATCTGGCGTCCACTGGGAAATCGTTGGTGAATAATATGTACAAAAAGGGTGACATGATTGCCCCTTGTGGGACGCCAGCCCGCATCACTCTCTCCCGTGAGGAGGAGCGGCCCACTTGGACGTAAAACTTCCGTTTTTCTAAAAAATTGTGCAGCAAATACAGATAATTTTGAAGAGCCGGGAAATTGTGGTGCAGTTTGTAAATAAGGCCATTGTGCCAGCACCGGTCGAATGCGGCTTCGACGTCCAGAAATAGTGCCAACGTTGAAGCCCCATTGTTAAATTGCTCTGTTACGTCATCAGTTAGTCTGAGAAGCTGTAAATCAGTAGAATGTCCTTTTCGAAAACCAAACTGTGAATTTGAAAGTTCATGAGATTCCGTAACTTGTTTTTGAAGTCGGAAAAGTATAAGTTTTTCGAGCAATTTACCAATAGTAGACAAAAGACTAACGGGGCGGTAGTTTTGCGGTTGCCTGGTGCTTTTCCCTTGCTTTGGGAGCATAATTACCTTGGCTCGTTTCCAGGTAGCGGGGAAATAGCCTTGCTGCAGACAGGCGTTACATATTTTAGTCAGTTGCACCAGGGCTTTCTCGGGAGATGCTTAAGTTCCTCATTAGTCACTTTGTCTGGGCCGGCAGCTTTCCCATTAGGTAATTTCCTAATGAGCTTGTAAACTTCCTGCGGTGTTATGATGGGTAGGTGTTGCTCTTGCTTCTGCGCCACCCAGGTTTGTACCCATGTCTGTACCTCCCGCTCTATATCGCGGTTGGTAACTGGGTTTTCGCTGAATCTGTCTTCGAGACAGTCAGCGAAGACCTCGGCTTTCTCCTCTTCGGAGAAGTGCAGGCTGCCATGAGTGTGCAGCGCCTCAGTTGCGGAGTTGACGTTCGTGGAGACTTTAAATGCCTTTAATAATTTCCACAAAGAGGAGTCCGAATGGGTGGTACTCAGCATTTTGTTTTCCCATTGTTCAGTTTTGTTGATTTTAATTTGATGCCGAATGATGTTGCGTAGCCATTTTGCTAGCACTTTATATTGAGGCTGTCGGGTGTACCGCCACAGTCTTGTCAAGCGTCGTCTCCGCGCAATGAGTTGCTCTACCTCGGGGTACGTGCAAAAACCGGGTGGTCTTGTGGTGTATGTGGTAGCGCTTCTCTTGGCCCTGTGTAGCGAGGCAGTGAAGTTTTCAATGGCGACATCTATGTCTGCCTCGCTGTAGTATGACAGCCTGGGTTGCGCCATCATGTGCATTTCCATGGTGAACTTATTCCAGTCGGTCTCAGCCCTCCTTCGAGGGCCAGAGGCACCGGCTCGAATGCCACCCTGTATATCGAAATGCACGGGAAGATGGTCAGAGTCCAGGCTGTGATACACTGTAAAGTTAATTAAAGGTTTCGCATTTTTTGTTAGTACGAAGTCCAAAATTTCGGGGTCAAAGTGCCCCGATCTGTGCCAAAATGTGGGATCTGGGGGATGGTGTACCTCTAAGTCGTCATTATCTGTTATAAGTTCAACCAGGAGATTTCCAGCCGCGTTTGCCCGGCGTGAAAACCACCAGGGGTGCCGAGCGTTGAAATCTCCTGCAACTATAACGTGCTCCTCTAAAGCGAGGATTTGTTCGAGGTCATGTATGAAATTTAAGGAGTTAGGGGGCCGATAGAGCGCTACCAGCATCACCGTTTGATTATTTACACGGGTTTTGAGTGCTGTGCACTCTAACGCTGCCATTGCAGGTAGCGTAACAGAAGCATGAGCAACAGTGTTTCTGAGCAAAATAGCAGTCCCTCCCCCCTGTCTGCCAATTCTGCCGTTCCGAAAGATTTGATACCCCTGGAGCTTAAAAGTGTGCTCTTGCTGTAATTTTGTTTCGCAAATGAATGCGACATCAATTTTGTTACGCCGCAGGTAATTTTCAAGTTCGTGTTGCTTCCTGTGGCAGAAACATACCAGATGAGACGACATTCTTATATATAGGGGCTCTCACGGAACACCTAGTGGACTCACGAGTGAGCATCTGGACTTGATTTATGACACATTTAAAAAATAGAGAAAAGTTAGAATGAACATTCCTATTCGTTGCATTAGGTATCATAAAACAACAAAGTACCAGCTGTAATGGGGATGGTTTATTAACGTCCTATTTTTACTTAACATTTCAATATTTTTGTTACTTATAATAGAATGCATGTGAGTAAAACCGGTCTAACCCTTAAAACCATAAAGTTTGTGCTTAGTGCTGCCATCTCTTGTTCCGGATAAATACTTCTAAGTTATAAACGGTGTAACTTCAAAAAGCTTGGTTGTAAGCACTGAGGCACACAAATGTTCTAAAACAGAACAAATGCCGGCTATGATAGTGCATTTTTAATTTCTGATTCTATCCTTTAGAGCTTACCCACACACGGTTTGTGTTTGTTGGAATAATGACCTTATACCTTGTGGAAGGGAAATTACTCCATTCCTTCTAATAAGATGTTCGTAGAAGCATTGCAAACAAAAAGGTATAATGGTATTTTGTTCTTTGATCAACCAATATCGAAACAAAATCTTTTTGTTCCAAATTGGATGCGTAATTTCACAAGAATGTACGAAGGTGACAGTTTGTTACTTGTAAGATGCGTAGAGTAACTTATTTCTGACATGCGACATCACACAGGGTTTCGAAATAATTAATCACTTAAAAGAAGTGAAGCAATACTTCGAGCAGCTCTTTCAGACGTGAAGTAACTCGACAACGTTGCGTTGAGGTTGGTCAGGGAATTGAACAAGTTTCTGGATGTAAACAGGTCGGTCGCTTGCAGGATCGTGTAATGTTTTGGGAGATTACCATTCTGACCGGCCTACACTCGCACAGTAAACATGGAAGGACACGGCAGGTTATTTGTTTACGTTCACGAGACACCACGCTGCGGTATTTGTTGAAGTACTGACCTAATGAAAGTCACCAGCCACACAATCCGCAGTGTTGCCAACTTGTTTTCGACAAAACTAAAATATCTTCATAAGGAATGGTCAGAGACAAAAACGTAAGACGCAAAATGTGTTAGAAATATCGAGATGTATCACTGATTTAAATTAATGTAATGACTTCCCTTCCATTCTGTACACACACACACACACACACACACACACACACACACACACACACACACACACACACACACACACGCACACACACACACGCAAACACCCGCGCACACGCACACACGCACACACACACACGCACACACACTTGATGACTTCCATATTATATACCATAGTTAAAACTTCAGGGGGCCTCAAAACATATATTTCTGGTGAATTCTCGACATCAAATTTTTGGGTGGAATACAATACTTCCCCTACTTACCAGCAAAGAAAGTGGTACTGTTGCCGTTTTCCACAACAATGTGATCTGAGAGTTGAAGATAAAGTGTGCGAATATAGTTGGGGTTTTAGATTTAGACACTGTCAAAGTTTTGACACTATTGTTTTAGGTTATGAAATTGTGGAGGTGTTTAAACTGTAGGTATATGCAATGCGATTGTATATAACGGTAAATCCTCTTGAAGTGGTCACTTTCTCCACAAAGAATGTCAACATATGTATGTATGCACGTTGTTGGTTGCAGAAGTGTTTATGGACTGTTCCCGGGCGTGTGTTGCTGGAGAGGAACCCAGGAACTGCTACTTCAAGGCCACACTTCAAGTGAACTTATCTCAACACACAAGGTAAGTTGCTGGCTCTCTCTTCCCTGCATGTTCACACAATCAGTGTTGCATCAATAAAATTATCAAAATGCTGTGCGTTTACGACCTGGCAATGTGAAAGACAAATGATCATTCTCAATTGTATCTTTTTCACTAAAATAGTTTTGTGTTAATTTATACGAATAAAATGCATCAATAAAACCATGAAATTGAACTATTTGGTCACCATAGCAATGTGAGTTGTATAAAACAGTTGATATCTTGGGTGTAGAATCATACATAATAATAACATATTTGAGACTGTATATAAAATATTGTTATTGAAAAATATTTCCGTTGACGTCACAACTGACAGAACAATGATATTACCGTCGTTTCTGTGAAATAGTGTCTATGCGTACTGTCCGAACACATAGTATAGTATGCTTTTCATATACATATACGCCATTATAAAATTACACTGATATCGCAACTATCATCACCGCAATATCTACGTTATCAGATCCGTCCTTCATTGGCTGGAGTACAGTTCGTTGCTATCCCGCTTCCATCCATTATCCAATCAGAAGCATCAGAATACCTTCCCCATGTGCAGTAAACCACGTGCTAGGAAGTTCACCAAGTTTTTCTCAGGATTTTTGCTTATCCTACTAGGTTAAAGGATATTAAACTTAAAAATCACGTGTTAGGAGTTGGTTTGCTGTGTTACAAAGTCGGTCTAATTTTAAAATAGATTATAGTTTTCAGAGTCACTCCTACATCGCACAACCAACATTACCGGCGCAGCGGCACAACTATAACATATAACTTAAACAGGTGGTTAAAATACCGTGTAAAACAGGGCAGGGCAGGTACCACTGGAGACGAGTTCAGCGTGTGACGTCGCTGTGCTTCATACGAAGAGAAAATGGATAACACACTAACATTTTGGATATTGTAATATTAATGCTTTAATTAGACAATTGATTATAAACAGTTACATTTTGGATCTGTGATATGAGAAGATAAGTAACAATTATAGCTCATTTAAAGAACAGTCAAGTTATGAAGTAAACAGAACAGAATATAATGGCATTTCATCTGTAAATTAGAAGAGAGACATATAGAACAAAACTACATGGACATTTTCTGTTTTGTTTTTGTTTATCAGTGTTACGATGTAATGTTTGTATGTTAGGTTGTGATCTGGGGATCTGGACTTAGCTAATTTTATAAGAGAAACGCCGTACTGGCCATGTTATTGTCATCTACACCTGACTGTACAGTGCTACATGGTATCACATGAACCGATAGTCTTGCTCTTTGGTCTAACACGTCACACCGGTTGAACCTGTCCTCTTCTGATATAAAACGACCATGTAGTTCTCGTAACAAATGTCTGAAATAAGTTACTATTATTGTTTGCAGGATTGGCGACTCGTGTGAAGGCAACACAACTGGGAGATGTCCTCAGAGAACTATGTTGAGCATAAACGGCCAACTGCCGGGATTCCCCATATCAGTAAGTGCATCATCATCATGTGTCCACCTGACTGACAGGAAAGTGGCACCAAACTTGTATAAATATACAGGGTGGAAGGGAAGTGATTACATTCCTTCTAATATGTGCTTCGTAGAAGCATCACAAACAAAAAACTCTAATGACATTTTATGCTTTGATCAGCCGACTTCAAAAAAATGAACATCTCATTTGCCCTTCAGCAACAATTGCTTGCATTGTATGCAAACGAAGCCAAGACTTAGGTATTTACTTCTGTCACCTTGTTGCACATTACCTGCATCAAACCACTGGCTATATGATCATATTTCATACACATTATGTATATTTAAAAATATAATTTTTTTTTTGGGGGGGGGGAGCATGCAACGCGGATGTTTTATACTTACCACCTTTATACTTACTTCTTATTAGTGAATAAGAAATTGTTAGTCAAGCAATTAATTTAATTCGGAGTAGCTAAGGCAGTTAGGCGTTCCAATAAAGGTGGTACACTGAGAGTTCGTTACAAATGCGTACTTATGGTAGTTCTGAAAATTAGAAAGCGAAAATAATCCTTATAACTTAGTAAACATAAAAAGTGTTTAAGATGAGAATAAAAAGCTTAGTACTTGACGACATATACCAGTAGGTATAGCCCATGTCTTAAGAGCTTCCTCATCCCAATGGCTTTTAGAGCGTCAAGTGGACGGAGTTGTAACGTCCTTTACTGCTGTCTCTGTAACTCAACAAGCAGGATCTTTAACAAGGCACAACTTGGCAACAACACACTCCTTCACTTAGAGACCCTCTCTACTGTGTCCATATCATTGGTTGAGGGGCATATTTACAATTTCTTCGATTGTGGTCGTTAAGGGATGGGTACCTCCAAAGAACGCGAGTTTGTAATGTTCGTATGTTACAATCGTTTGTATTACAGGCGAGTTTTATCGTGATTGTTTATCGGCAGTCCATAGTGCCTAAAGACCGCACATCTTTAGCATATGCTGTATTTTAATAAAAGTTCTAAGAGGCATTTTTGAGGAAAAAAAATCTCGAAAATCGTTTTATTTAAAGGGTAGTTACGAGTGAGAAATTTTGTTCAAAATCTTCGTGCCACATCCTTGGAAGACTTGAACATAAACACCAAGTTTGGTACTTAACTAACTTTTAGTTTTAGATACAGATATAAGTGGAACTTTTTCTAAAATGCATATTTTTATATGGGATTTTCAAAACGTATGTTTTCGGTGAAATCTCGGTTACAATTCTTGGATGGAATAAGATAATGCTTAATGTAGAGAAAGTAAGAATTGTTAGATGTGAAGTATACACAAGAAGAATAACTAACTAAGCAACCCCACGCCGCTACACCCCATTCCGGGTCGAGACCTACCACCCGGACGAACTATATACCTATTGATAACATTAACAGTTTCATTAATAGGCAATAAAAAATGTATGTGACAAATTATTACACATTTATGAACTTCTATGTTGAGTTAAATGCAACTTAAGGAAAACCTTGTTTAAAGTATAAAACATGATAAGCATTAGTACAATGGGAAAAATATGCATTAAAATGTAATATGTATGTACCTACATACCTTTTTGCTTTAAATATGACTACCATAGTTCTTAAAAGTGCATTGAATTTTAAAAAAGATCACAAGTGTGGGAAAAAGCTGTTATAAAATTAGGACCCCCCTTGAAATGCATTTCTGAATGTGTGCCTGCTGTATTAATATTATAAACAGAAAATAGGCGTATGTGCATGTGTGTGTCTGTGCGTATGCATGCATGCGTGTGTGTATGGCTGTGAACAGCATAACTAAAAAAGCTGACGTGTTGCACTCACATGACTTTCTCTACTCTTGTACTAACCATTCTTACAAACTCTTATTCCTATATCTTCTTCATGTTAGTTGAGATAAACATTTGTACAAATTATCTTATTGCATTTCCTTGTAGGTGCAAGGGGAGTTTGGGGATACGGTAGACTTTGAGCGATAGTCAGATCTTTTAAAACTTTCAAATTCCTTTCTCTTTGCATGATTAACATATAAAAAAAATGAATAATGATGTTCCATTTGACAGAAGTATAAGTTGTCCAAAACTGAATACAACACAAATAACAAGAAATATCTGCTAAACAGTTCCGAATACAAAAAATTATTTAGACATTAATTGTGCGTTTTAGCAAGATCTACATTTTTTGTATAGTAAGATTTTGTCTATCTTTTACAGTTTACCAGTTATGCAAAAGTCATCCAGAGTAAACAGGACTACATAGGCTATAGCCAGAAAATTCAAAACATACATTTCATTTTCATAAAAATATCTCAAACACATGTGATTTTAATCAAAATCATTAAAGCCATTTTCAGGAAAATAAAAATTTTAGAAAATTTTCCATGTAAAGGGTAGTTTAGGGTGGGGCTATTTTCCTTAAAATCTTCGTGTCGCATCCTTGAAAGACCTTAAGTATGAAGTTTGGTCTTTAACCGAGTTTTTGTTTTTGAGTTATACTGTCCACAGACACACAGACAGACATACACACGCACACATGGACCTTTTTCTAAAAATGCTTTTTTTTTTATTCATGGGGCCTCAAAACATATATTTCCGATGAAATCTTGATATTGAATTTTTGGGTGGAATACTTCCTCTACTTTACTATACGTAGTAGAGAAAGTAAAAATAAAGGTCTGTTAAATATCAAAATTAGTATTTAATTTTAATATTTTTCAAGCATGTGATACAAAGATTTTCAAAATAATCCTCCCTCCCAAAACTGCTTTACATGGAAAATGTTCTTAAAATTTTGATTTTATAAAAATGCCTATCTCGATTTGATTTAAAATATATGTTTAACATACTCTTAAGACAAATGAAATGTATATCTTGAATTTCATGGAAATGTCCTCAGAAGTATTCTACAGTGTAGGTGACTTGCATAACTGGTAAACCAAAAGGCAGACAAAATCTTACTACACAAAACTCATATATCAGGGTTTTCCTTTCTTAGAAGTTTGAAAACAGTGTTGTTATAATCAATTTAATCTAAAAGGTGAGTCAATAACGCCAAACAACACTTACATTTATAAGTTTCTGGTTGATAATGGAGGAAAGTTAGCCTTAGAAATGTGTTACAGAAAATTATAAATGTAAGTGTTGTTTAGTGTTATTAATTGATTCGCCTTTTAGATTAAATGTCAGGGTTTGTTTAAGGGTATTTATTCTCTGTGCAACTAAGAAATGCTATGCAACTATTTCAGGTGTGCCAACATGACACTGTTGTGGTGGATGTTGAGAACCGAATGCCCGGCCTGGAGACTGGCATACACTGGCATGGCATGCATCAGTCAGGCTCGCCATACATGGACGGTGTTCCCATGATAACGCAGTGCCCCATACAGGCTGGTACTGTCTTCAGGTACAAGTTCCAAGCCCACTATCCTGGAACTCACTTCTACCATGCTCATTCCGGTAAGAAGCTTAATTTACACTTTCCTTTGTTGTAATTATGTAAAATTCTCCACCACATTGGTAGATAGAGAAGGTTTTACATTCCACCCTAAAACGCAATTACGAGATATTGCTGGAAATATACATTTTGAGATCCCCTAAATAAAAAAGGAAAGGTTTTAGAAAAAGGTCCATATGTACATGTGCATCTATGAACAACATAACTTAAAAATGAAAATTCAATTACCTAAATGTCAAACTTGGTATTTAAGTGAGGCATCTTTTAGGATGCAGCATGATTTTCAAGAAAATTCCCCCACCCCACACTACCCTTTACATGGAAAACTAAAAAAAATTCATTTCTCAAAAATGGCACTAACGATTTTTATTAAAATATGTTATGTTTAAGATACTTCCATGACAAATAAAATACATATATTTAATTTCCTGAAAACATTCTCCGAAGTCCTCTTCATTCTGAATGATTTTTGTATAACTGATAAACCATTACAGATACACCAAATCTTACTGCACAAGAGACGTATATCTCTTTAAAGCACATAATTTGTGTCAAATAGTTGATTTTTTTCTTTGTTTCTTTTTTCCTTTTGTGTGGTGTTAACCATTTCCGAGATATTTCTTGTTTTGGTTTGCATTTTACAATACTTCTACTTTTCTCAAATAGGAAGCCGTCCACTGCCTGTTTGGTAAATCCCAGTGCATATGTTTTTGCTTCTGATTTTGGTTGAGATCTTTGCTCATAGACCATTCTTACAAAGTTTTTGTCTGCTTGTTTGCTCTGAAACTTGTAGCACAGAAGTTCTCAGGATGGCATTTGGGTGTTGTCAGCGATCTTCTACAGAAATCTGGCACATTCTGTGACAGTCCAGAGTAGTTACTTTAGCTTTTCTGCCACTACTTGTGGCCCCAATTACTACACATTGCTTACAAATTTTCCTAACGCCTGCTTTTGTAATGGTGCTACCCAAAGATTTCACTATTTCTTCATTTGAATAGCTATTTCTTCACGAAGTGTTACTGCTTTACTCTATTTACTTGATGACCAATTAGGTCTTAGGAGCCATTATTTCAAATTACAGGATCCTTTTAAACTAACTCAGCCTTAAAGATGTTCATTTCACAAATGTTTGCTGCCAACTGTAATTACATTTGACTTACACACTGAGCAAATACAACAGACAAACACAATAGTTGAAAATATAATGTAAACAAAGGACAAAGTTGCATTCCTCTGTGGGCCCTTATGATTGCTAGAAATGTGCGTCACTTAACATGTGCATTATGTGAACTGACATTGCCACGCGAGTAGCTTCTGACCTTTGAACTCTGTTTTGCATAGGGATGCCACTGCCATTTGCCACTTTAGAAAGAAGCGAAGGAGTGGATATATTCTATACTATTATGTAAAATAAAAAATAACACAATCATGGCGTGGTTATTTCTCACAATATTTTGTAAATACATTTAAAACAATTCGCTTTTCACCTCTTCCTAATGGTTTTTCTTGGTGATGCTTTAGTACTCCACAACAGAGACCATTTTGAACTAGCTGTATGTTTTGTTCCTTCACTTTCCCCTATGGATGTGTGCACATGCATTTTGTATTGCAGTTAAGTGTATTAATAACAATGAATTTGCATATTAATGCATTCCATTTATTCTTACTAGAAGCTTTTCAAACTATTTTTACAAATAATTCTTGTAGTTATTTTAAATTTAACACCATTTTGCATTTTGGTTAACAGACTATATTTTCATTCTTGCCTGTTGACTTAGAAGTTGTGCGGTTCAATGAAGTGTTACTCAAACACATGCTTTTGTTTATTTTATAATCAGGAAGATATAACATCTATACAGAATATGGTACGACTCACACACTTTATCTTGAGTTCTTAGATGGCATTATTTTTGAAGACAGTAACAAGACTTTTTGTGTCTTTTATGCAGTCATACTTATATTATATCATAGAAGGCCATGAGGTGTAGCTTCCCCAATTGTTTTTTCCAGGTTAGCCAATGACTAAACTAAAAGACTAAACATATGGCTCCTTCTTTTACAATTTATAGGAATTTGTGTTGGATCTTCTTCAGGCATTTAGTATTTAAAATTACTCTTCAAATTGGTTAAATACAAAAGTAAACCGATATGATAAATTGATAACACAAGAGAACTGCAACACAATACAGTGAAATGTAACACTGGAGTATGGACAACAAGGCTCAGTTGTCACTTTGACAATGCACAGAGCTCCTTCACTGGGACTGTTCCTGGTGCTGGGCTCAAAAAAAAAAAAAAAAAAAAAAAATATATATATATATAGTTTCTTGTTTAACGACGCTGTCAATTGCCAGGATCACATCAGCGTCGCCGGTGTGCCGGAATTTTGTCCCGCAAGAGTTCTTTTACATGCCAGTAAATCTACTGACATGGAGCTGTCGTTTTTAAGCACACTTAAAGCCCATCGGTCTGGGCCGGATTTGAACCCATGACCTTGAGATCAGTAGGCCAGCGTCTAACCAACTGAGCCACCCAGAGATAAACTGTGTGAGTAGTACATCATTCCAACTTTCTTAAAGACAATAAATATGATATAGAAACACTAGACGAAAATATAAAAGGACAATCTGTTGATTTAGCAGAACATATTCTTTGTATGTGTTATAAGCTTTAAGAAGGATAAAAACGTTACCTAAAGTGTCCAGAATTAAGTGAGTTATCAATTGTAATTAGCTTTACAGCATGCAGATGGATTGTTTGGGCCACTAATTGTGAGGCAACCAAAACAAAACGATGTAAATGCAGAGTTATTTGACTGGGATCTGGAAGATCACGTGATGATGATTTTCCCATGGACTGAGTCAATAATGGCATATAATCTCAATTTGGAAACTGTGCCTAAGATTTCTTCACTTCTTGTTAATGGCCAGGTGAGTACTAACTCATTTTTCACGTAGGTCCTTCTCATTGTTGCAATATTCAAGGTATACCTACATGTAAGAATCCAGAAACACTGCAAGAGTTATAACTATATTTTGGAAAGATCAATAACTGAAGTTGATTTAAGTGTTTGAGTCACATAATTATGTTTATACAGGATGGAAGGTATTGCTTTGGTAAGAATAAACTGGCTAATAGATGCAAGTGTAAGAAATATAAAATGCTGTTTCGTTTCGGTATGTTTAATAGTTTTTTAAAAATTTCATTTGTGCTCAGTGCCACAGGAGTTTTCATATTGGTGTGCCACCTACTTTACACTTTACTATGCTCGGAATACTTTACAGTTTTGTACTATATGCTATGGGACGGGATGGGATGCGTTCAGAGAGATAGCCGAATGCAGCTGACCATGTGAAGTGGATTGGACAGCAACTGTTTTACCTTGGTGTCAGGAGTGGGATTGAACACAACAGAGATGATGAAAGCATTATTAAAACTTATAAAAAAAATGAACTAACTCTAAAGGCAGTAAAGAAATATTTAATGATAAATGGAGAAATATTATTGTAAATAGTGTTAAAAACATAAAAATGTGCAACATGGATGAAAAGTATCAACTGTATGTATGCACCTTATTGAACAATAATGCAGCAGTATTGTTACATATTACCAATTGATCTGTGATCTCTATTGATGTTGACAGGGTTTGGAATATGGATCTCCAGCCAAATTTTCAGTGTCTGCAGATGGCAGATACCGCTTCCGCATTATTAATGCTGCATCTCTGGACTGCCCCATTAGACTCCAAATAGACAAACACATGTTAACTGTGATTGAGTCAGATGGAACACCAGCTGAGCCCATTACGCTACCATACATATTGCTATATCCAGGTGAGTAGAAATGTTTCTCTTAGTGTTGGAAGTAGAGCAGATTTATGTAGCATGTAGCACATATTTAAATCAAAATAACTTTAATTTAGTAGTATAATGTAGACAATGAGGTATCTTGAAGAGTTTGCAAAGGCATAGAACATAAAACAGAAATTACAGTACAACAGCAGTGTATGCTGGGAGTATGACTTAGGCTATCACTCGGTCTGCGACATTTGGACTATAAGGGGTTGTTGATTAACCTTCCGTTAGGTGTGCACCCTTCATTCCCATGTTTAGGTCCATTTAGCTTAAATATATACAGTTTTTATTAGCATTATCTTACTAAGTAGTTCAAGATAGATAAAGTGCAGTATGAGTGCACTATACATTATAGTTTGTACTGCACTACGTGGAAAATAATAAATTGTGACCTTCAGGTATACAACTTGTAATTTTAAATGTGTGAAGTGGAATGTGAGAAAAAGCTGGTAAACCATTAAGAGAAATAAAGAATTGTCTGGTTTTCTTAATAAAATTCACAGGTTGGGGAAGTATGAGATTGTTTTGCAAGAAGTACCATTGCATCAATCAATCTATTCAATACATTTCTATTTTCTTTAAACTTTTCATTATGCAAACAGTCAGCAACTTTTACTGATAGTTCAATGAATGAGTGTCAAAAGTTTTTAATGGAGCAAACGGTTTTATACATTTTGAGAGGTAGAACTGGAACTGAACCACAGACCCTCCGTACCAACAGTAAGTTTGTTGGCATAAATAAATAATGGTTTTATATGTGTTGTGGAACTCTTATGTTTATCCAGATTTTGGGTTAAGTACCCGCTATATTCCAGGGCGTTTTCTTAGTTGCAAACAACCAGCATGGCCACCAATAAAGTTTATTTAATTTGCATGAACCAGTCAGCCACGCATCTCACCATAATCATTTATATTAAAATTCTCATGTCTTTTGCTTCTGTTTACATTGCAATTGTGGAAGAGCTGGAGTAGGCCTTCTCTGTTTTACTATCACTAACTTATCCTTGTATTTCAACTGCCAGAATGGTCGTTTCACTAATTGTTTTAATACATATTGTTCATCCATTTTGAAGCATTAGCATTAGCAATTGTCTTGGTGCTCTGTACCCTATGAAAAAAATAATATTAATACTAATACAGTGGTTGAGGATAGCAACAATTGCATAATTAAAACCTCTCTATTTCTTGCTTTAAACTGTATGCGCTATTGCTATGCAACCAGTCTTGTTCATACGGCACATTTACGTCACCCCTCCCTCCCTGCAGCACAGTGAAGGTGGCGGTGGCGGCAAGCAAGCAAGCAAAGTCCTACTCTCCCCTCTGTTTAATGGTAATTCCATCCTATGAGCTAATTCTTCATGAGGGAAACTGACTGGTATTGCAATTATTATTATTGCTTATTAATTTCTAGTTTACTTTAAATATGGGCTTCAGTAATAGCTTTGATAGCCCACAATATATGCCATTGGTATATATCAAGATCATTAATGTTCTGTGGCTATCTTAGATTGGTACAGATGCAAGCATACACCATGATGGTGGTGGCGGCGGTGGCGGTGTATAGTACATATATAAAAATGTAGATCAGAAAACATTTATAGTTGCTTTTTTGTTTGTGGTATGATATCAACAATAAAGTCGTTCAATGTTGGCTCGAAGAAAACCATGTTTTGTCTTGTTACAAATGAGGTAGAGGGTGTTGACACAGATATAATTCCTGCACAGATGCTGGTTGTGAAACGACCTTTGCACTCCTGAAATCAACTAAGGAAAGATGTGTGAACCATTGTGTTGCATAGTTACATGTGATTCAATAATCTGCTTTTGTGTAACACATCAGATTTGATTGTAGTACTCTTCAGTGAAGTTTACTTACTCTTGTGCAGGTGAGAGATACGATGTTGTTATAACTACCAATCAACAGCCATCGCTCTACTGGATCGGGATCCAAGGCCAACACATGTGTGAAGCTTACAACCAAGTTGCATATTTACAGTACCATGATGCTGATGCTGTCAACAGTTCCATGGATTTAGATGTAAGTAATACAAGTTATTTATGAAAATATTATACTTGAGTTTTTATCTTCTTAGCCCTCAATGCTGCAACCCATTGGGAGAACTTGTATTATCTGCTTTCAAGTCTGGGTAAGTATAATGGATACAGAAAGCTTATGATGACTCGGGTATGAACTTCAATACTCCGTTCATAATTAAAATACAGTAGAACCCTGCTAATCCAAATTAATTGGGAGCGTGTGTGTGTGGACTGTTCAGATTCAGAAATGTTCAGATTATCTGAAAAATGAAAAAAAAAAAAAAGTATAAATTCAGCTATAGAATTAGCAGCTACAAGGTAACATAATTTAGCGATGTGAAGAAGTGATAATGTTGTGATTACCATGCACAACATGATGACAATGTATTCTTCTGACCTGTGGACTTAGCCAATATCATGCAATAGCGGCGCTATATAAGTAGTTGAGTTTGTTTTGGTCATTTACAGTAATTTATGCTTTTTGCAAAGTTAACTAAAGAAAACATTTTGTTCCAATGTTTGTAGTTTCGATAATAAAAATGCTTTCTCTACACTATAAATAAGCTTTTTATTGTGTTTTTAACTAAGGATTTTGTGATTGCATTATTTAGAATTTTGTATTCGTGGAGTTCGGATTAGCAGGTTTCTACTGTAGGTATAATTGGGAAAAAATATGAGATGGAAATGAATGAGGGAAAAATGCTGTACAAAGTAAAATTTGTATTGAAAATAAAGTTCTGGAAAGAGTAAATGAATTCACTTACCTTCATTACAAATTATCCTTTCTTAAGGGAATAGATATTCCATACAAAATTACTACATTTAATAGAACCATGGGTATAATTAAACTCATGAAATCTTCTCTAGTACAGAGTAATACAAGAACTTTGACAAGACCTGTTCTTTTCTATGGTACTCGGGTATGGAGACTCAGAATGAAGAATAAACAGCTGGGAATGAACTTCACCATAAACTTAATAAGGAAATATTAAAAGAACTCAAGGTACAAGCTGTTTTAGAGTGTGTTCACAATCCTTAGGGTCAAAATTATACAAATGATAAGGGAATTCTAAACTGAGCATTTCGACATAAGGAACTATTGATTGCAAATGGATATTTGGATCCATGCAGTCTTGAAGATCAATTTTGCAAGCTGATTTAATTTTGGCACTCATAACCAAACTAAAGCTCATGGGAGCCACTATGCCTCAATTTATGCACTACAAGCTGCATGACATTTTGTTGCACCCTCTCCAAAATCCCTGGTGCCTGCTGCACAACAGCGGCAGCTGGGATCCCAGCAAACAGTTTTTCTTCATTTTCTATTGAAGTTCCATGCATCAGCATCTACATGTGACCTCATAAGAAAAAGTCCAGAGGATTGAGATCTGGCAATCACATTGACTATGGTATAGATCCTTCCCTTCCAATCCAGCGAGTAGAAAAGGTATTATTCAGGTGAGTAAGGATGTCATGTTCTAAGTGGGCAGAGCCCCGTCTGCTACACAATACATTAAATGCATATCAGCAAGTTCCTCTGACAAGTACAAGGCATATTTTTAAAGTAAGTACCGATAATCTTTTTAAAAATAACAGAACATTATTTTCCAAATATTTTATTATCATTCATAAGCTTACACCTCTCACTACTTCTGCATTTACTTTACCTTATTTAGCCACTTACTGAAACTGGTTTTTATAAGCCTTTATCAAACAATGGTGCCGATTCTGATGAAAGCCAAATCTGCAATTCTTTTTTAAAATCATCGTGGTTGAAATGTTTTCCACCAAGGAATTTCTTCAAATGAGGAAACAGATGAAAATCCCTTGGTGTTAAATTGGACTGTAAGCAGGATGCTCAAATTTTTCTCAACCAAATGATACGATCAGATGTTGAGTTTAGGCTGTGTGTGGCCGGGCATTGTCATTCATTGTTTCCACATAAACTTTACACAATTGAGGATGAATGGTTTCTAACATAACATTTCTCATATTCAGAAAGTGAATTACTGATGTGACTTCGCACTCAGTGGGTTCAATTGTTTTGAACATTTCCAAATGCTCAAACAATGGGAGAAAACAAAGTGATGGTCGCTCACAATTGCTTCTGACATTGCGTGGCAGCACCGTGACTGAGCGGTTAGTGCGCTTGCCTACCACCTAGGCAGCCCGGGTACGATCCCAGGGACCCGCATGTGGTATTCGTGGTGGACGAGGCGGCGTCAGGGCAGGTTTTCTCCGGGTGCTCCGGTTTCCCCTGCCATCTCATTCCACTGGTGCTCCATCTTCACTCCATGTGTCATCAGTGTCACCGCCTGTGGTGCCATAGTAGTAAAAGCGGGCGTTAAACACTACAACAATGAAGATATTGCACATACTCAAAATCTCAACTACAGTGCTGCAGTGGCAAAATATTTAAACATACTTACTTTAAAAACATGCCTCGTAATACTCCATCTTCAACAGTCAGTCATGCATTTAAACAAAACAAGAAATGAAAGGGCCACACAGTTTGTTACACAAAGCAAATAATAAATGAATGTGTGGGACAGTTTATTATGAAACCGCCACCACCATCTGCCACCGCCACCACCACCACCACCACCACCACCATCATCACTGCCACCACCACCACCGCCACCACCACCACCACCACCACCGCCGCCACCACCATCGCCGCCGCCACCACCACCACCACTGCCACCACCACTGCCACCACCATCATCACCGCCACCACCGCCACCACCACCACCACCATCATCATCACCACCACCACCACCGCCATCACCGCCACCACCACCACCATCACCGCCACCACCACCACCACCATCATCACTGCCACCACCGCCACCACCGCCGCCACTGCTGCCACCACCGCCACCACCGCTGCCACCACCGCCACCACCGCCGCCACCACCGCCACCATCACCACCATTATTGTATTTAACAACGCTGTCAATTGCCAGGATCACATCAGCATTGCCGGTGTGCCGAAATTTTGTCCCACAGGTGTTCTTTTACATGCCAGTAAATCTACTGACATGAAGCTATCATATTTAAGCATACTTAAAAACCACTGGTCTGGGCCAGATTTGAACCCATGACCTTGGGATCAGTACACCAGCGTCTAACCAACTGAGCCACTTAAATGGACCCTTCAATGGGCAGTGTGACGTATGAGCAACATATCAATTGGTTAAGTTTTAAGATATATTTTGGCTCTTCCTTCCTAATTACTTGTTATGTTAACCTAAATAAATAGAATTCAAGTATTTTCAGCTGTCTTATATTGTGAAAATATTAAATTTTTTCAACAAACCTGTAGTTTTTTCTGAGGAAAAATGGCATATGCAGCAAAATAACTCTGGCAATAAAGGATTAAAGGCGAATATTTGAAAAATAATAAAATCATTTAAATTTGTTATTACTAATCTTTAAGTTTGAGTTTTTTATTTTGAGTCACTTATTTACACACACCTTCACTACTAACTGCTTTTTTAAGCGGAAACGTTTTCAGGACCATTCGATCCCATCATCAGCCGTTGAGTCACCCAACGGCTGATGATGGGATCGAATAGTCCTGAAAACGTTTCCGCTTAAAAAGCAGTTGGTAGTGAAGGTGTGTGTAAATAAGTGACTCAAAATAAAAAACTCAAACTTGAAGAATACTTCACTGTCAATAGTGCTTCTATTTTTAATATCCATTACTAATCTTTGTTTGCTTTTCTACAAATGTTGAATGTTGTCTTCACAATATTGGCAATTGATCAATTACTGGGGTTCTAATTAGTGGGTTATTGTACTTTCAGGACTTTATCAGTGAGATGATGCCCAGTTGTTCAGACGACTCTCTTCCAGCGTGCAAGCCCACCCAACTCCAGTTGCATCAGAAAACAAACATGGACGTTACAGCTTCAACTGCAGTTCACCGCGTCTACCAGCCATATGGTACAGTTATATATGACGGCCTGGACGACACAGACCTAGATTTTGATTTCAGCTTTGATGATGTGCCATATTACCCAAGCTATTTATGTGAGTTTGTCCTTTTTATAAAGTAAACATTAGAGTGCAATAGAATCCTGATAACTTGAATTAATGTGGACTCAGGGGATGTCAAGTTACCAAAATGTCTAGTTTCACAGAATAAGGGCTCTGCTATTCCCAGTTCACAACATAATACTAGAAATTACGTCAATGTACAATAGATAAAACAGAAAAGATTAACATATCTTACGTATATTAATATGTTTCCCGTTCCACGCTCTCTTTAATGCATCCCATTTAATTTTCATTGTCATCTAAAGTAAAAACAAATTAGAAACTAAAAGCTTCACTTATCTTAGTAATAATTGCAAGTTCTTTGGTGCTGACAAGTTTCGAGTTAACTCCAACTCATTCTCAAAGCTATAGCTTCTAGTCTATAGATTCTTGTTACTTCACTGTTAATAGCTTCATTATTTTCTTGTTTCATTGTCATGTTAACCTATCATTTTTTAATGATAGTTTCTTGGGTTAACAACCAGGTCAAATTTGGGCAACTCCCAAGTTTTCAGCAACTAACTCTGCTGCCATTCTCAAGGGAATTGAAGCTAGACTACTGATGTCGCAATATTTATTCCTAGCTAGCGTCGGATCTTACCAGAGTTAGTCACTGAAAGCTTGGGCAGTTACCAAATTTGGCCTGGCTGTTAACCTGAGGAACTATCATCAATAATTAACACCGGGAAACTTCAGATCATTAACTGTCATTTTTTCTTCTCATTTGGCATTTTCACTGGCCAAATACAACTCAACACAACACTGACAGTAAGCCTGAAATCTTGGAAGCTGCACTGTAACCAGAAATATGTAACTGAAATGATTATTTATTTATGCCAACAAACTTAACGCTGGTGTGTGTCAATCCCATAGCCAGGATTTGAACCACAGACCTTCCCCTTTATGTGTGACTGCTCTAACCATTAAGCTACTGTGACAACCTGTCAGAATGACACTGAATTCTCCAACCCTTGAATTCTCCTGGCTGTGGCATTGAATTTTTCAGTTCCAATTCTACCTCTCAAATCATGTAACTGAAAGTTATGTAAAGTTATGTGCATACTGGGTAAAGCAATCAATCTTCCAAACAAGTTAAATTTAAAAGGTGAGTTAATTAATAACACTGAACAACACTTACAAAATATTTTTCCAGGACGTGTTTCGAAGGTTAACTTTCCTCCATTATCAACCGGGCAATAACTGGGTTTCCATGGTGTTTCATGGTGCGGATGGTGATGCTTCTTCTGATGTTTCTTCTGGTAATGGTTCAATGAACTTACATTTTCAGTCTGCACAGTGTTCTTAAAACCATTGGAGTGGAAATACTTTCTCCCAAACAGTTTTTCAACTGTGAGTAAAAATGGAAGTCACTTGGTGCTAGGTCTGGGCTGTAGGGAGGGTAATTAAAGTGATCAATATCATGGACATCTGTTTGGCCAATTGTAAATTCCCCTTACCATGCCATCACACATAAAGTTCTCACGTGGCTCATCCTGTAGAAATATAACTTACATTTGGCGGGGTTTTGTATGGTAGCATGCATCTCTAAATATTGTTAGCCAAGCTTTAACTGATCAGTTCACCTTGGCAGTGGTGTTGATAGCAGCGAGAACAGCCAATCACGCCATACAATCCCCCACCTCTAACCACTACTTGGGCTGCCACCTGGCAGTGCAGTATCCCTCATATTATTTCCTTCAAAATAATCTCCTTCCCAGTCTTGATAATTTTACATGTGCATTTTGCACTGTTGGAAGCAATGCTTTAGGTGTGCTTCTCTCAAACTGTTTGTCAGCTTCATCACTTTGGCTGTCACTGCTTCTAGAGACTGAACCAGATTCCTGTCAATGCAGACTTGATTTTGGGAAACACAAAAGCCACAAGGGCCAGGTCTGGTGAGTATGGTGGATGTTCTAATACAGAGATAGTATGCTTCAGCAGAACACTGTTTCACAGAAGGTATGTTGTTCGCCAAGTGTTGTCTTGATGCAGGATCTAGAGTGATTTTGCAGCACTTCAGGTTTTTCCCGTCTGATGCGCTCACAGAGGATTTCTAAGTTACCTTTGTGACATTGAGTAGGCGTAGGCTTTCACAGCCGGTGTTCGAAATTCTAAAAGAGTCTTCCGGGCTGATTTGCCGTGGTCTGCTGGAGTAACTTGGTCCATACATTTCGTCCACCGCAGTAGTGGACGAAACGTCTGGACCAAGTTACTCCAGCAGACCACGGCAAATCAGCCCGGAAGACTCTTTTAGAATTTTGTGACATTTTCATTCATTGAAAACGTAGAACGAAGCTGAAGAATTCAATGCCATACCTGAGATTTGAACCATGGTCTATGTCTGGTTGCTTTATCCACTGAGCTACCATGGTAACCTGTGGACCGAACATTAAATTCTCCAGCTGACTCGTATTTTTCCAGTAAACCACACAAGGAGATCTCAAATGCATATTATGAGTAGACATGTGAGAAAATCTCAAGTGGACGTTATGTTGACTACGCATCGACTGTAGAGTGCAGGGGATACTATGATTGGCATGTAAACAAAAGAGATAGAAAGGTCATGTCAATAACGCACTGTGCACTTCTCGTCACAGTTCCACTTTGTAGTTGGAAGAGACTGCACACCCTCGCATACGACCTTCCCCCCTGTGACCTAAAAGCTCCATAGTTCTGTTGTGCTTACGCAGAGAGTTTCCCCCATGTCTGATTATTAGATAGCATACCCTAATGGCAACTTCCAATGCTGTAAGTACCTAACAGCTATAAGGTCAAAGAGTGGAAATTAGTTGTTCTTTCACACTAGCCATGTGTATGACAAGTTTGGAAAGTTAGAATCAGACTGAATGGATTTCAATCACAGATCATGTACGTACATGTTGCAAGTCACCATTAGGTATGTTATCTCATATGAATTTTACATCTCCTTGTGTTTTACTGGGAAAAATGCGAGTCAGTTGGAGAATTTCATGTTGTGTTGGCATATTGCCATGGTAGCTTTGTGGTTAGAGTAACCAGATGGAGACCACAAGATCTGTGGTTCAAATCCTGGCATTGCATTGAATTTTTCAGTGCAATTCTCCTTTCTAATCTTTGTCCTACACATGGCCATTGATCCTTGTTCATTCTGGATATTTGAGGTTGGCTAGGTCATAGGTCATCTTCAGTGACTTCTCTTCCTTCTTTGAATCATTTGGATCAGTCAAAAGTTTGGGTATGCTATTAACAAAGATCCTCATAAACTTTGCATAACAAATTGAAAATTTCTGTGGTAGATTTTTAAAGTTTTTGAACGAATTTTACATTTGCACTTGACATCTTTCTTTTGTTAATATTTGTCATGGCCCTATTCATTAGTTCTCTCTTACATATATGTAAATTATAGGCAAGTATTAGAGAAAGTTAAGACTACCTGGTCTGACATCATTCTGCACAAAATCCTCTGGACCCCATATAATGTTTACCTAACATAACCTCTACAACAACAATTTACTGCACCAATCCTCAAAAATCAGTTGTTATTTTCATTTAATAACTTGGGAAGCATCCCATCAATTTGAAATGGTTTGCAAGTTATTACAGTGAGATATTGAACTGTTTTCAGTCAGCAGTAAAGGATCGGTAGCCATTCCTCAAGTGAACCATCTTACATTCATGTATCCATCTGCACCAGTTCTCAGCCAACCAGACATTCTAGAGGAAAACAAAATCTGCAGAGATGGAAAAAAAGCAGAACTCTGTGAGATGCAGAAGAAGTTTTGTGAATGCTTCCATGTGATTTACCTTCCAATAAATGCTTCTGTCGACATTATTCTCATTGATGAAGGTATGTTTTAACTTGCTTAACTGATTCTCTTTGTTTTCCTTATTTTTGATGATTTAAGAGACTTTATAATACCTGAGGTCTGCAGAAAGCATTCATGGTCAATGAGTTCCCAAATTAGTTTATTGTCCATATAGCTGAGGAGCTTCCAGTATATTATGCACCTGAGTGTGAATAAGAACTGTCATTTTGTTTTACTATCCGTATTGCATTGGTATATTCTATAAGTACAGGGTTGAAAATGAGAATAGGGACTCTTTTTTTAAAATTGTAAGTAATGTGTACTACTGGCAAATTCTAACTTGAGACCTCTGCTATGAACAGTACTTTATCATAGTAACAACTGAACAACATTGTTATCCATACTTCAGTGTTACATTTTATTGTATCGTGTTGTTGTGTTATCATAACAATTTACATTTGTGTTTAACAACTCAGTTCCACCTCCAGTACTCATGTCACCTGTGGTGGGCAGAGGTGGGGGACACAACGGTTGAGCGGTAAGCTTTGGCGCAGATGGTCTGTTGTGGACATAAATGCCTGAAACAAATCCAACACAAGCTCCTGTAAATAGCAAAAGAAGAAGCTTTATGTTTAGTCTTTTACTACAGCTGTTGTCTAACCTGCAGAAAAACAACTGTGGAAACTACAACTCACTGCCTTATACTGTATAAAGGACATACAAAGTCCTGCTGCCATCTTAGAGCTCAAGATAAAGTGTGTGAGTAGTAATCTGTACTTGAAGTGTGTACTCACATGACTTTTTCTACTCTCGCTTAAACTGTTCTTACAAACTCTTATTCCTCTATCTTCTTCATGAGATAAACATTTGCAGAAATGCTTTTGTAACATATTTCCTTACAGATACAAGAGGAATATGAAAATATGAGTTAAGGTTAAATGATAATTAAATGTTTTAAGAGATGGTGGCTATGTGATGGTTTTGAAATTACATTCTATTTGTATGATCTGGAGATAAAAATGAGTAATGACTTCCAATTCAAGGAAAGTACAAATATTGGAAAATTCAGACCAATCAAGGAATATCACAAAAAAAAATTATCTCCACAAAAGAAAAGTTTTTACATTAGTGTGCGTTTTAATTAGATGTGCATTTTTTGTGCAGTGAGTTTTTGTTTAACTCTACAGTTCACCAGTTTTATAAAACTAATCCAGAATGAAGAAGACTTAATAGGCTATTCCAGGAGAACTGAAGGTATATTTTCCTTTTTGGTTAACTTCCTCCAACATAATGTCATATTGGATGGTGAATGACTGAAATGGGTGAAATGATGCTCAAATGACCCCGAGGTTCATTGAACTTTGTTACATTCATCTTCTCAGGATAAGGGAAAAGCTTCGAAAAAACCTTATCCGGATAACTTACCCTAAACGAGATTCAAACTCGTGACCTCTTGAACATGAAGCAGACATGCTAACCATCTTGCTATGGAAGGGAGCATTTGTCTTAAAAATATCTTGTACGTGCAGTAATTTGCCATTCTCCATGGTCTAGGAGTAACATACTAGCCTCTGCTTCTTGAGGTCATAGGTTCAAACCTGGCAGAGGGCAATGGATTTTTTGGGCATAAAAATCATTAGCACTGCTTCCTTCAGCAGGCAAATAATTTGATTTATCATATGTAAAGGAACCTCAAGCCTTATAATTAAGCAGTGTTTCATGGTAATTATTTATTTATGCCAACAAACTTACTGTTGGTGTTTTTAAACACACAAGCCGTGTGTGGGCAAAGTTTAAGAGGTAGAACTGGAACTTAAAAATTCAATGCCACAACTGGGATTTGAACCAAAGACCTTCCGCTTGCCGGGCGGATGCTCTAACCACTGAGCTATTGTGACAAACTGCCAGAATGGCATTAAATTCTCAAGCCAGTTCGTATTTCTCCTGTTTCATGTCCAATATAGAATAGGATGCTGAGAATCATAGCAGTTAAAGAACGTCTATAAGTAAAAACTATATTTCATATGGTAATTTAATCAGAATTATTAGAGCCATTTCTGAGAAAATCAAAATGTTCAAAAATATGTAAAGGATAGTTTGGGATGGAGGGATGTTTTAACACAATGTATCTATGAAAATTAAAAAACCCAGTTTTCTTGTGATTGCTTTGAATTTTTTCCCACTCGCTCAGAACATTAAGTAAATGGTACACACAAAATTTCAATGTCATATGTCAAACCATTTTTAAATTATTAATATATTTATTAATAATAAATCAGTTTTTGATATGCTCATATGAAATAACCCTTGGACCCTACAGCTTATTGTATCTCTCCTAAATTTTTAATTTGAGTTCAGCATACAAATATAAAGAAATTGTCATACCAAAATTGCTTAGATTTAATTAGTTTGAGAAAAAAAGGGTTTTTTTTTTTTTTTTGTAATTTTCAATTTTTTCTGTACGAGTTATGAAAAATATTTTATTTCAGCTCAATTATTTAACATTTTTTAAATGGCGCATGACAAATTTTAATACCTTAATCTCTGAAGGTCTTCTGAAAATGTCAAGCTAATAAGTTATAACTAGGTCTAAGGAGCATTTTGAATTGTGAAAAATGCTGAAAAAAAAAAAAGAACTGAGAAAAATGAATTTTAAGGTTTAACAGTATGTTTTTGTGCTTTACCTAAATCCAATCAACCTAAAGTTCCCCATCATCATATGTGGAAACCTCTGTTGCTTTCTTCTTGGTCTCAGTAGCAGTTTTTGAGAATTTTAAGTTTGCTTGGTTGTTTCTTAATATGAAAACTTTTCTTTCATCTTTGCATTGTTTGCAAAATTTAGAAATGTATTGTTCTTAGCTAACCTCTACTATGCACTTTCACAAATTTATACATAAAATTCATAAAATATCTGCTTGTTACAGCTCTACTATAGACTAACAAATAACTTAAAATCTAAAGTAAGAACAAATTAGAAACTAAAAACTTCACTTATCTTAGTAATGTTGCATGTTCTTTTTGCACAAACTGACCCAGGGTTTCAAGTTGTCTCCAACTCAGAGTTTCTAGTCTTCCAATGGATACCAGCTCACTGTGGACTGAGTGGTAACGAGAAAGCTGATTTTCTTGCAAAAAAGGGTGCTGGCAATGTGCAGAAATCTATAGTTAATCTACCATTTTATGCAGTTAAAAGATTAGTCAACTCTGAATTAAAAAAAAAAATATATTGCAAAATATTACTACGAAAAATGAAAAAATAAAAGATGGGAACTACCAAACATTCAAACAGTAATTCCTGAGTATCCTCGAAAAACAGCAGTTGCAACCTTCAGGTTGATTACAGGACATAATTGTCTGAACAGAATTGGGATATATTCTTCACCACTCTGTCCTCTATGTGATCTGCAAGAGGAAATGGACCGAGACCACCTTCAAATATGCCCGGCCACTTCTAGTGCCCTCCCCATCCATCAGTGAAAAATATTGGAGAGCAAGAGGATTAATGACTTCATTGTCAGAAATTCAGTATTAGCTAACAACAACATTTCATATAATTTATGTGTAACATTTTCCTGTCTCCATGTGCTTTACCTTATTGTACTGTTTTCTCAGGATTGGACAGCAACTATTCAACAACATTCCATATCCACGGCTACAACTTTCTTTTGTTGGGCTCCAAATCAATGGAGCACCCTCCAACAGTTGATGCTATAAAGCAAATGGATGTTTCTGGACAACTTGTGAGGAACTTGGTAAATCCTCCAAGGAAGGACACTGTAGTTGTTCCCAAGAATGGTTATGCCATTCTTCGATTGTTCACAAATAATCCAGGTGAGTCAATAAATTGTTATTCTCATGTAAGCACATAATATATTGTGGCTTTGTCCAGATTTTGAATTGTTACCTCATTCAGTTTTCACTGTCAATAAACTAGTTGAATTTTCACTAAGACTTTGTTAGTTCACACTCACTTCACTAATGTGAACTATAATTGGTGCCAATCAAGAAAGGGATTGACATTTTGCAGAGAGAGAGTGAAAGAGAGGCAATGTTGCTGCTTATTTTGACTATGTGGAGAATGCATTATGATTACGAGGGCTGTCCCAGAAGTACCGACCTAAGAAAGAAAGCAAACAAATTTTAGGGAAGAACATGTTTATTTGAGAGGTAGAGCTGGAACTTAAAAATTCAATGCCACAGCTGGGATCTGAACCGCAGATCCTCTGCTTACCAGGTGGGTGCTCTAACCATTAAGCTACTGTGACAACCTGCCAGAACGGCATTGAATTCTCAAACCAATTCGCATTTCTCCCGGTAAAGCACAAAGGCAGTCTCACATCAGAGACAATTACCCCAATTGTGACTTACTATTGCAAGTGCTCTATGTCCCACGATTAAATAACTTTCTCATGTGCATCTAAAACAAATGATCTTGTCTAAAGATGGAACTGTATTTGTCTTTTTTGGAGCCGATTCTGCCCTTTCAATCGACAGTTTGGACTGTTCCTTTGTCTCAGGTTTGAAGTGATGGATCCATGTTTCATTGACGGTTGTGAATTGATGCAAAAACTCAGCTTTATTGCAGCAAACATCGCCAAACACTTGACTGAAGCATCCTCACAATACTGTTTTTGTTCCATTCTGAGCATATGCGGCACCCATCTTGTGCGCAGCTTTCTCATGTCCAAATTTTCAGTCAGTATGCGATGTACAGCACTTTATGAAATGCCTGCAATCTTTGCTCGCTTGTGCACTTTCAGTCAAAAGTCATACAATACCGTTTTGTGGATTGTCTTTACAATTTCTGGTGTGGTCACCTCATTTGGACAACCACTGTAATTTTGAGAGGTAGAACTGGAACTTAAAAATTCAATGCCACAACTGGGATTTGAACCACAGACCTTCCGCTTACCGGGCGGCTGCTCTGCCACTGAGCTATTGTGACAAACTGCCAGAATAGCATTAAATTCTCAAACCAGTTCGTATTTCTCCTGGTAAACCACAAAGGCAGTCTCACAATGTCAACACAACTGATGTCATGTTGCTGGAAAACCGTCATTTAATGTTAACAAAGATTTCAGAGATTATGAATATATCCCACGGACCAGCTGAAGACATTTTACAAAACATTCTAGGCTATAGAAAAGTTGCAGCGAAGTGGGTGCCTTGTGTAAGCACTGATGAACAGAAGTCTCACTGTGTGGTGGCATGTCACTTTGCCATCAAGAATCAAGAAACAACCACTGAATTAGGCATTGAGGTGATGCACATCCACCTTATTTCATCAGACCTTATTCCATGTGACTTCCGTCTATTTCCTGCAGTGAAAAAAGAGCTTCGAGATCATTATTATCAGAGTGATCGAGAGCTAAACAATAAAATTACAGATGTACCCAACAGACAATCAAAAAAATGGCTTCAAGGAGTGTTTTGAACATTGGACTGAGCACAGGAATCATTGTATTGTGTCCCAAGGAGACTACTTTGAAGGTCTGTGATGGAATTCAAATAAAGATGAGTAGTATTCCCCAGTGGAAAAATAATTTGTTATTTTTTGACACCCCCTCATACTTGGCAAGTGCACAAAGTAATAAATATAAAGCTTGTTGAAGCACACAATTGATGTCATTTGAGATTTTCATTGCAGTTGGTTTGAATTTTCCAATTGTTACACTTTTCTGAAATGGAAAGTATTCCATTTTTTGCTCCTATCATGTAGACACCACCTCTTAAAAGATTTGCCTATCTCTTAAGTCTACTGTAATCTCATTCATTATATCTAATGGGTGATCCAAGAGACTGTGAACCGGATGCGCTATGTTTTTTCTGTATGGGTCCTCTGCACTTGTCACCGACTGCCGCTGTCATAGAACACTGCGGATAAAATCATACAACGTTTTGAAAACTACTTCTCAAAGCTTTACTTACCAATATAATTAAAGCAGATGCTGAAACTGGCCACCGTTGTTGTCCATGCATTTTTGGCACCTCTTTAGGAAATTATCATTCGCCGTAGTTCACGAGAAATGCTGGCAATTTTCTGGCGGACATTTTGTTTTAATTGTTCCAGGATGTGTGGGTTTGTCTTGTACACTTTATGCTTTGTTACCCCAGAAATAGAAATTTCAGGGGTTTAGGTCAGGGTATCAAGGGGACCCCAAATTTCTACTAATAATTCTGTCCTGAAACACTTTCAATTGTTCTCATCAAAAGATTGGCTGTATGAGCTGTTGCAGAGTCTTGTTGAAAAAAGCCAAAATTACGCTCCCTGTCAGTTAATTGTTTAAAAAAGGTGGGCAAAATTGTATTCAGATATGTACGGGTGTCAACTGTTGACTTGAAAAAAATTGGGCCTATAACTATTTCTCCACAAATGGCGCACCATACATCAATTTTTTCGTCATGAAGGTTATTTCATGAATAATATTAGGTTTCTCAGAGCTCCAGTAATGATTATTTTGTGTACACATATATCCATGAAGGTGGAACCAAGCATAGTCCGTAAAAACTATTAAATGTGAGTCAATTTCATCATTGTATACAATATTGAGAGTCCACTCACAAAAGTGCACCTAATTACAGGATCTCCTGGTTGAAGAGCATATGCCACATTTATTTTATGTTTTTAACTTCAGCAATTTAGTAGCTCTTTGCAAAGAGCCATAAGAAATGCCTGCCTGTTATGAAAGATGCCTAAGCGATTTTTGGGAGGAATTCTCCAAACAATGACCGATGCCATCTAATGTTTTTTCGGTAAGAACCATATGCCATCTTTTAGATTTCTGAGCCTACACGCTCCCTGTGGCCTGAAATTTATTGTAAAGTTTATGGATTGTGTGCAGCCTGGAACTGTTACACCTGGAAATTTTATGCAAATTGCATTTGCACCTGGTGAGCTGACTGAGTTAACACATACAAATCATAAATAAATACACGCTGTGCAGTAGATGAGCCATAATACACTTTGTGACTAAGTACGGGACTAAATAATAAAGCACACTGGTAATAATGTAGCCGCACGATATCACATCAACTAAATGCTGTTTGTGAGCAGAGCAGAGAAAAACAAGTGATGCTCGTGACCTTGTGTGTATTGGCTGCTGTTATCGTGTTTCCATGTGCGCAGTAGAAAGACACCGCATAGTGGTTCACATGTATTTGGATCTCTCTGTATTAGGCAATATGTAATAAAACCATTTCTGAAGATGTGTATCTCAATTAATGTGAAGTACAAGAATAAACAAAATGTAGGTTAAGGTTTGTATACATTCTGGGACAAAGGTATGTACATAAACAGTTACATCCATGATGTCACGACATGAATCAGCACCACAGTATAAACAAAAGTAATTTCTTTGCTATTGTAGTGATGAAAATAAAATAAACTGCTGTGTGATTGACAAACTTCACATAAGAAGCTTCCAAACATTAACATTTCTCTAAAAAGCAATATGTACCTAATTAAACAGATTCTCCTCTCAATATTACGATGAACATCAAAAAATGTATAAGGTATTTCAACATCAGAGTTTATGAAACTGAATCCTGGCTGTGTCATAATGCTTAACCAAATGTTTTGTTTATCTTTTTTCAATAGAAAAATGAATTTGGAATTCCTGTGGTTATGAAGACTTAATAATGTTTATAAGGCAGCCAAACAACACAACTATTCATGTAATCACATTATATGCAAAAAACAACTAAAAATGTTTGGCATAAATCCAGGAATAGAATTTTCATTGAATAATCAGTATGAGCTTTCAGTTGAACAGCATAACAATGGAGTGAAAAAGAACAGAGCTTTATTTGTTTTAGAAGTAAATGAGTTAACCTATAGACAGTTATAGTTTCAGTTACACTTATTTTTGTCCGGATGCCTTTCAAAGACCAGCTTTACTTTCTCATTTTGTACGGACTGTATGTTTTCTAGGAAAACAAGCACTTGTTTTTCATGGACTAAATGAGGATGAAGTATCTTCAAACAGAGGCAATTATATTGAATATTTAAATGAATTAGCAATATATGACGCCTGTCTGTAAGAGTACTTGCAAAAATTGACTGTTTTACATGCAACTTCACCCGATATTCAGAATGACAATTTCAAGCGTGAGTGCCACCATGACACATGGAATTAAGAAAGAAATTTCTGATGCCTTCTTTATTTAGTTAATATTAGATGAAACTCCCAACATTAGTAGTAAAGAACAACTCTGTACCATTCGTTACATAAATGCTGAAGAGAGGTTTGTTTGCTTTACAAATGCATGTTAGTTCTGACAGAAAAGTAGATTTTCTCTTGAATCGTGCTCTCAACATTGTTGAGTATTTCTTTCAGACAGTGATAAAAGATGAAAATTCCTATTTAAAGTGAGTCATATTTTAATGAATTTTATAATAGCTCTTTTTCAACACAAAAAGTTGATCATACTCCCATTCAATATGTGGAACAAGAGAAATTTTACACATACACTAAAAGCTCAGGAGAGCTTTCTTTCTAAAATTCAAGACATCAAGAAGAATATATACCTTCCTAATTCAAAGGAAAACTTCATATCTAAATGGCAATCCAACACATACACTAGAAATCACATATTATTTACACCTGACAGAAGAAGTTAAGAAAAGTGATACTCCAACTAGTGTTCTAAAATTATTGGCATTAGAGACAATCCATACTAGATTTCCAGAACATGAGTGGCTCCATATTTATACTGATGGATCATTTATATCAAACCGAGATGGAGCAGGTGCTGGAGTCACATGTCACCTCTTTTCCTATTACAAATCTTTAAGTTATGGAACTACAAACTTTGATGGAGAAATTGAAGCAATTTGAATGGCGCTACAAAATCTTTTGTATAGAATTTCACATTTTCATCAAGCAGTTATTCTCTCAGATTCTAGGGTGGCAATTATAGCAATTACTTCCAAGTTGTCACCAAAAAACCAAACAATTATAGAATGTTGAAAAATCCTTACCCATCTAACAGCACTTCAAAAACACCTAGTCTTCCAATGGATACCAGCTCACTGTGGACTGAGTGGTAATGAGAAAGCTGATTTTCTTTCAAAAAAGGGTACCAGCAGTGTACAGAAATCTATAGTTAATCTACCATTTTATGCAGCTAAAAAATTAATCAACTCTGAATTTAAAAAAATTATTGCAAAATATTACTATGAAAAATACAAAAATAAAAGATGCAAACTACCAAACATTCAAACAGTGATTCCTGAGTATCCTCAAAAAACGGCAGTTGCCACCTTCAGGTTGATTGTCTGGCAAAACATTTAAACAGAATTGGGATATATTCTTCACCTCTCTGTCCTCTATGTGATCTGCAAGAGGAAATGGACCGAGACCACCTTCAAATATGCCCGGCCACTTCTAGTGCCCCATCCATCAATGAAAAATATTGGAGAGCAAGAGGATTAATGACTTCATTGTCAGAAATACAGCGTTAGCTAACAACAACAATAATATTCATTGGGTTATATACCTGAGTCTGATGGGCTATATTTGTAATTTGCAGTTTACAATTAAGGAAGTTTAAAATTGTGCTTTATAAGTAACCCAATCACAACACCCCTTTCTGGGCAAGGCTTACTGTCAAGCCGTTACTTCCCCCACCCCTACCTATACCAAGTTCAGTCTTAGGTTTGTCCGTGTCAAAACAAACCCACGTGATCAGTGCACCGTTGGACAACACGGTAGCAATGCGTGCAGGGAAGTAGTCCCATCCTAGTAATCTGAGTTTTAGAATGAATTTATCGTTAAATAATCTAATATTCTACACAAATACCTGAGAGGTTGATTAACGCTGATGTATACTGATAAACAGAGCTACAAGTCCCAACATGCAACTCGTGTGAATTACCTGATATCAGAGTATTGTTTACAGCAGCAGTTTCTATTTAGAATCATGGCGGACGGCCGCGGTGAATTTGCTCTTGCGTCTTCATCGACTTATGTAAAGCATAAGGCGGGAAAACCATTGACTAGTGGTGAAAAAACAATAGTGTTGAATGTGTATTATAAGTTGTGTGAGAAATATCCAACTGTTCCCATCAAAGAAGTAGTGAAATTAACTTCTGAGTCCACCGGTGTTTCGAGTACCAGTATAAACAGTGCTCGTAAAGAAAAAGCTGAAACGGGAAAGTGGTTACACCCGGGGAAACCAAAAGCGTGTAAAATACGCCATGCAAGAATCTGACGAGTTTGTTAAAAACGCAATTCGTGTCACAGTGCACAATTTCTTTTTTAAAAATGAACCGCCAACAATTGACAAAGTGCTACAACAGGCTAATGCTGATCCAGACTTGCCTAATTTTAAAAGAACCACCTTTTATTAAAGTTAATTATTATAATTATGACATGTGCATCGTTTATTTTGTTGTAACTATCAATCTTATTGTCTCTAGTTACATGTTAGTCACTCTTTAAATTGGCGGAATAAGGTATAATTTCCTTTCTATTACGTACCGCATGCACTCACCACGTGGTTGTGTTGTGACTATTTCTGGCGCGAATGGCAGAAGGATACATTACAACTGTGCACTGGCCACCTGGGTTCAATTTCGCGCGGATCAACCTTAGAATGAATAGATAGTACTATACATGTCATGAGTGGGGTGCATGCTTTATAAGTACTAAAGTCATTTTAATTTCAGGTTACTGGCTGTTTGAGTCTCAGTCGTCCAGTCCAGCTACTGGTCGTAGCCTAGAGTTTGTTATAAAAGTTGGAGATCAGAAGGATGTGCCACCAGTACCTCAACATTTTCCTCGCTGTGGAATTTTCAAAGGACCAAACTTCATATTTTGATTCCTAATGTAGTTATTGTTAATTTATTTAATGCCTCTTGTACAGTTAAATAAAAATGTTTTTGTAGATAAAAATGTTGATTATCATTCATTGAAGTAAGTATTCTTGAAATGGCATGTTCAAATTAGCACTTCTATTAGATAGGAAAGTATTAGATTTGAGAGATGCTCGTATATGGATATATGATTCTCTGCTCCAGTGAGACATTAAGCAGAAGTAATGGGCAATATAAAGGTTTTGATCTCTCACAACAATGTTGACTTAAATCAGTAGCAAAAATAAAATTTGAAAAGATCAATATCTGAACCTCTAAGAGAATGATATTTAAAATCATTTCCATCATCATAATTATAATAATTGTGATTTTCACTACTATAACCACCAATACCAATATTTTCATTATCACCACTACTATCATCATCTTCATAATGATTACAACTATCACATTCAGAATGACTATCATCCTTGCCACTGTTGCGCCCACCTCAGTAGCATGATGGTTAGTGTGTCTGCGTCACATTCAAGAGGTCGCGAGTTTGAATCTCGCTTAGGGTAAGTTATCCGGGTAAGGTTTTTTTCCGAGGTTTTCCCTACCCTGAGAAGACGAATGTCGGGTAACTTAAAGCTCCATGGACCTCGGGCTCATTTGAGCATCATTTCACCCATTTCATTTCATTCATTTGTCCGATATGACACAATGGAGGACGTTAATACAAAAAAAAAATTGCCACCGTCGCTATTATCAAATGACTATCATCCTTGCCACTGTCGCCATTATCACTAGCACTGGCATGTAAAAGAACTCCTGTGGGATGAAGTTCTGGCACACCGGCAGCATTGATACGGTCCTAGCAATTGACAAAATATTTATTTCACCACTGTCAACATCATGTTCATTATTGCCACCACAATCATCACTTTCATAGTGATGACAACTATGATGATAATATATTATGATAACCATCATAATAACTGTCATAATAACCATCATAATAAAAACAATAACAGTCATCATCATTGCCAGTTTTGCACTGTCCCCACGCATGGAAAACTAGTTGTCTTCTTTATGTACCAAACTATGATTTTTTCCACTACATTAATATTCATTCAGATTTATTTACCAATGTAAAAAATTTTACAATGTCCGTCAACAAAACATATTAGTAATAAAATGTATTATTATTTATTTATGCCAACAAACTTACTGTTGGTGTTTTTAAACACACAAGCCGTGTGTGGGCAAAGTTTAAGAGGTAGAACTGGAACTTAAAAATTCAATGCCACAACTGGGATTTGAACCACAGACCTTCCGCTTGCCGGGCGGACGCTCTAACCACTGAGCTATTGTGACAAACTGCCAGAATGGTTTACCAGGAGAAATACGAACTGGCTTGAGAATTTAATGCCATTCTGGCAGTTTGTCACAATAGTTCAGTGGTTAGAGCGTCCGCCCGGCAAGCGGAAGGTCTGTGGTTCAAATCCCAGTTGTGGCATTGAATTTTTAAGTTCCAGTTCTACCTCTTAAATAAAATGTATATTTAAAAAGATTTGGAAATTTTTATTTGCAGGAGATATATTGCCAAGCATGTGGATTAATTTTTATTTTATACTCTTCTATTGAACAGAATGCATTTTTAACAAGATCATTTTTAATTTCCTTTATAATTTTTCCCCTCAACATTATTGCTTTAGTTGCACAAGGTAAGTGGTTATATAAATCCTTTGCATTACTCTTGATACATTTATTTCCAAGGAAGCTACTTAATCTACTCCTGAAATGATTTTATTCCAAGTGTTGTGATCACATTTATATCCTTTTTGTGGATTCTTATTACATTCATATATGTACAAACAGGGGAGAGCTTTTAAATTTAGTGTTTTAAACGCATTTCTACAGGAACTTCTTTAAATTATTTTTATGATTTTTACTACTCTTTTCTTCAATTTAAATTTTTCAATATATATTTCATCTTTGCTGATCCCCATAAAATGAGCCAGTAATTTAAGTGTGAATTATCCTGTTTACTGTCTGTCCTCGGATATATGTTGCATGACTTCAATCTTTTAAAAATGTGCCTGTGCTAATAAAATTTATTCCTTGATTAGGATGCTAATATTATAAGCTTGAATTTAAGTTTTAAGCAAACATTTTTTATTCCAGCTTGCTATCACTGGAATATAATTTTGTTACAATCACTGGCTATAGTAGATATAGGACATATTATCATTTTAGATATTTCTCAACCTTTATCCAACATTACATCTAGTGTTCCTATTCATTGGTTCATTGTTGTTATGCTATGTTTGTTTCAGATTAGTAAAACTTAAACACTGTTTCTTAAGTTATTATTACTTGTAACTAGACATAGTAGATGATCTACCAAAAGATGCTTTGTCTGTAGAGCAGAAAGACAGAATCAGTTCCCTACATTTCATAGTTTGCCTGGCTCTAACTATGATATGCAATAAACATTTCAGTTTTCACTGCTGAACATATCCAGGAATCTGAAAGAGTTATAAGTAGACTTAATAGTTCAGCTACATTAAAGAGAATTCAAATTAAAGCAAAAATCTTTTAAACCAGAGAAATGGCTGGTATCTGCGAGAGTATGGCAGAATAGGACAGGCTGATGCACTCTGTTGTTAATTGCAATGGACATGCGTTCCAGCATTTACTTTGAATAGTAAAGCTGTGATTAACTGTAAACAATGAGCTGTTTGTGTTTTATTATTTACTTATGCCAACAAACCTACTGTTGGTGTTTTTAAACTCACAAGCTGTATGTGGGCAATGTTTGAGAGGTACAACTGGAACTTAAAAATTCAATGCCACAGCTGGGATCTGAAACACAGACCCTCCATGGAAATATAACTTGGTGTTTGTCGGAATAGAAGAAAGATGGGCTTCAATCCAAAGCTAGAGGCAAAAAAAGTTCTGGAGAAGAGGCTACAGATGACCACTGGTAACTATGAAATATGAGAAGCATTTAGATTGGGAAGAAGAAATGGAAGAAGAAACATTCTAGCAAAATTTACAAGTACATATATAACTTACAACATACTGAAACACAAAAAAACAAAGAAACGACTTCAAAGAAACGACCATTGTGGCAAACTGTAGTGGTTTATGGGAACAGAGGTTTAAGGAGTCTCTGTCCATCTCCTCCGACAAGAGCACACTGAACCGGGATGCTGGATTGCAGTTTAGCCCCTCCTGGAAACCAGCCTTAAAGTTGGAGATCGACTGGCTCAGAAAACACAGATTCCAACGGAGTGTTGAACACCTCCACATTAGACTGGGTGTTTTCTAGTCGGTACGTACTAGCAGACAGTACATATTCTGATCCCTTCTCTCTTGCTAGTCATTCATCATCCTGATGATGGGAGAGATGTACACTCCCTTAACGTGGATGGCTCTTCATCACTACACCTGGTTAGAAGCCCGAGAACATCTTGAATAGTTTGAAGTGTGTTTTATATGAATATTAATTTGCTTTTCATCTGAAACCTATTTAAAGGACCTAAATGTGGATTTAAATCACCTGTTGCAGAGTAGGACATGCCCCCCCCCCCCCTCTTTTCACTTTCTGACTACTCTTAAAGCATCTCTGATATTTTTATGTTTAGCCTGCTTGTTGTTCTTTCACTTGTTGCTTGGCATCCTATGGATCCACATGTGTCCCAATATGTTTAAAAATGACCGGAAAATACCTTAACATATTTAAAAAATGACCTAAAACGTTAAAATAGAGAAAAATGACCAAAAATGACCTAAAAATTTGTGTTTGTGTAATCAGCAACTCGTAAGGGGTATTTATATGTTTACAGGCATTGCATAGGTGACAAAGGAAAAAAAATGATATTTCATCAGAATCCACACCCTGATAATAATAATAATAGTAGTAGTAATAGTAATAATGATGCTTATGATGACGACAACGACGATGATAATACTAGTAAATTATAAATAAAATTGAACAGTTAAATGTTATTGCACAGTTACCCAAACTTGAATATTAAAAAAAAGTAACTTGGGTTCTTATTAAATTTATTAAATATTTTAAAAAATTAATAAATTGTAGTTTCAATAAATCTCCCCATGCTCAGTTGACCGTTCTAGATTTCACTTCAAAATCATTTAGATATATTTGCATTTATTTATTGCTTTCGCCGCATAATATAAAGTAATTATTGTAGAATTGAGATTGATTGCCATATTTGCAATGTAATGCATGAGCTGCTACGTCGAGAAACATCAATTTACAAAGTAATATTTAGCTACACGTAATATTATAATGTATTATTGTGTTTTAACATAATATAAAGTTGTGTTATTTAATATTTGTCGACTTCATGGATTAAAAATTATTTTTCCAGTAAGATGCGCACTACGTAATGCGCATGTGGGTGGTCAGGGGAGGAAATGCATCCATAAGGCGTTCATTTCAAAGAGAGCGCCATATTTAATCTGGCTACTGAGTGGACAAGACTTGGTTCTCCGCGTCATGTTAAAGTTACAGGTCGCGATGTGTTATTCATGTCTTTCAGTTTAAACTCAGACATTGTTATTGTTATTAAATAGCGAATTATTGTTATTACTAAAAGTTATTGGTAATTCTGCCTGTAACTTTGTGTACGAGATTGATGCAGCTGCCGACGAACATAGAGGTACATACGTATGTATTGCACATTATTTTCTTTTACTGTTATATGACGTTTATCCTCGTTTCTTCTGTGGTTAATTAACGAAGCAGTTCCTTTTCAAATGACAACAGAAAAGCAGAATAATATCGTTTTACCTTATAGTGGTTTTCAGTTTTGCGTAGTTATTAAATAGTGTAATTGCGTTGTAATAGCTACCTGCCCAGGCGCAACTAAGCAATAAACGGGATCAGTCACAAACTGGGTCCTCCTCCCTATCTACAATTCTGCATTTGCTAATACTGTTTCCTAATGCTATTTATTTATCTAGAACTTATAAACTTGATACAAGTTATTGAGGGCGTTTATGCTGTTCTTCTGCATTTTTCCATCCACATTATGTATTTAGTAAACTGAATATGCGTCAAGGTCCTACCACTCGCACGATTTTCACCCAATTTAATACATACTGTTAGGACAAGGTAAAAATTCTGAGCACCTGGTATCATAAAAAGACAAATGGAACAAAGAATGCATAAAAAATATAAAATATGGAATTGTTTTCTAAATATTCCTATAATTAACAACATGGATGTTACTTCATTTTTTCAGCGCTGATAATGCAAAAGTATTATTATTATTATTATTATTATTATTATTATTATTATTATTATTATTATTATTATTATTATTATTATTATTATTATTATTATTATTATTATTATTATTATTATTATTATTATTATTATTATTATTATTATTATTATTATTATTATTATTATTATTATTATTATTACTATTATTATTATTATCATTATCATTATTATTATTATTATTATTATTATTATTATTATTATTATTATTATTATTATTATTATTATTATTATTATTATTATTGTTGTTATTTTTTTAACATCGTGATTATTATTACATATATAATAATATTAATTATTAATATTATTATTAATCAGATCCAGAGGGGTTTCCTTAATGAGTGCCTTGCGAATAGGAAACTGGACAAGAGCAAAGGTGTATTTTAAGGTTATTTTTAATGCCACTATTTGTAAGATATGTTATATAGGAAATTTTTTTTCTTTAATAATTTAAAGATGAGATTCTAAGATGTTATATTTACGTTGTTTATAGTAAATAAGACGTGTGAATGTACTTGAAGGAATAGTTTCAATCCTTATGTTAAACATTAGTGTTAATAACGGATCAAACCGTATGAAAAACATAAAGGGTAACATTCGTTATGCTGGCAAAACCCAATCTTCAGATTTGCTCCTTAGTGCTAATGAATGGGGTGGAGAGTTGGCAGCACTGGTTACCCACCTGCGTATGGCGTCACATCCTTCGTCTCCTGTGTCTTGCAATTTCAGCACTCTTCATGGTTTCATGTAACGAGCATAGTTCAATGAACGGAATAACGCTCAACTCGAATATTAATTCCGACGTAAACGCGAACATTAAATTGCCTTATGATTCATATGCAGCTTGTGAAACAATAGTTTTCCTCACAGTTCTGATAACGCAGATACATTGTAAAAACGCTTCAGTTTAATATGAGTCGATGTATCTAGATGGTTAATGGCAATGTGCCATCTTTTAGTGGCGTTTCTCGAGTAATTTACATTCTGTTGCATTTTCTTTGGAGCGACAATAAAATCCATTTTGTTCTGCGAGGAACTTGCTTGAAGCCGTTTCCGCAATTTTCATGTGAAGTCTTGACAACACTGTAGACTCTGAAAAGTTTATTTGTTAAATGTGAAACATGTGTATTAAAACTCGGCTGTGAAAACATCTGTTTTAGTAAAATAATAATAATCAGTAAGTTGGCGCGGTGGCCGAGCGGTTAGACCATTCGTCTTTCACCGGCTTCGATCCCAGGAACCGGCGTGCGGTATTCGTGATGGAGGTCTGGACGGGTTTTCTCCTGGTTCTCAGGTTTCCCCCACCACCCATTCCACCAACTGCTCCATCATCACTTACATTTCATATCATCCTCTTCCTCACTCTCATACTGACCACTTCACTGTCTGTCTGGTACACATGTTCGTCTGTTTCCCCCACCACTCATTCCACCAACTGCTCCATCATCACCTACATTTCATATCATCCTCTTCCTCACTCTCATACTGACCACTTCACTCTGTCTGTCTGGTACACATGTTCGTCTGTTTCCCCCACCACTCATTCCACCAACTGCTCCATCATCACCTACATTTCATATCATCCTCTTCCTCACTCTCATACTTGCAGGTGTTCACTCTGTCTGGTACATAGGTTCCTGTGCTCCCTGACAGACGTCTGACTCTAGACACTGACTTGTAAGTCCTACATAAGGGGAGGGTAATCACTTCCTCACTCTCATACTTGCAAGTGTTCACTTTGTCTGATACATAGGTTCCTGTGTTCCCTGACAGATGTCTGACTCTAGACACTGTCTTGAAAGTCCTACATAAGGGGAGGGTAATCACTTTCTCACTCTCATACTTGCAGGTGTTCACTCTGTCTGATACATAGGTTCCTGTGTTCCCTGACAGACGTCTGACTCTAGACACTGACTTGTAAGTCCTACATAAGGGGAGGGTAATCACTTCCTCACTCTCATACTTGCAGGTTTTCACTTTGTCTGATACATAGGTTCCTGTGTTCCCTGACAGACGTCTGACTCTAGACACTGACTTGTAAGTTCTACATAAGGGGAGGGTAATCACTTCCTCACTCTCATACTTGCAGGTGTTCACTGTGTCTGGTACATAGGTTCCTGTGTTCCCTGACAGACTTCTGACTCTAGACACTGACTTGTAAGTCCTACATAAGGGGAGGGTTATCACTTCCTCACTCCCATACTTGCAGGTGTTCACTCTGTCTGATACATAGGTTCCTGTGTTCTCTGACAGACGTCTGACTCTAGACTCTGACTTGTAAGTCCTACATAAGGGGAGGGTAATCACTTCCTCACTCTCATACTTGCAGGTGTTCACTCTGTCTGGTACATAGGTTCCTGTGTTCTCTGACAGACGTCTGACTCTAGACACTGCCTTGTTAGTCCTACATAAGGGGAGGGTAATCACTTCCTCACTCTCATACTTGTAGGTGTTCACTCTGTCTGGTACATAGGTTCCTGTGTTCCCTGACAGACGTCTGACTCTAGACACTGACTTGTAAGTCCTACATAAGGGGAGGGTAAGCACTTCCTCACTCTCGTACTTGCAGGTGTTCACTCTGTCTGGTACATAGGTTCCTGTGTTCACTGACAGACGTCTGACTCTAGACACTGACTTGTAAGTCCTACATAAGGAGAGGGTAATCACTTCCTCACTCTCATACTTGCAGGTGTTCAATCTGTGTGGTACATAGGTTCCTGTGTTCCCTGACAGACGTCTGACTCTAGACACTGGCTTGTTAGTCCTACATAAGGGGAGGGTAATCACTTCCTCACTCTCATACTCGCAGGTGTTCACTCTGTCTGGTACATAGGTTCCTGTGTTCCCTGACAGACGTCTGACTCTAGACACTGACTTGTAAGTCCTACATAAGGGGAGGGTAATCACTTCCTCACTCTCATACTTGCAGGTGTTCACTCTGTCTGGTACATAGGTTCCTGTGTTCCCTGACAGACGTCTGACTCTAGACACTGACTTGTAAGTCCTACATAAGGGGAGGGTAATCACTTCCTCACTCTCATACTTGCAGGTGTTCACTCTGTCTGGTACATAGGTTCCTGTGTTCCCTGACAGACGTCTGACTCTAGACACTGACTTGTAAGTCCTACATAAGGGGAGGGTAATCACTTCCTCACTCTCATACTTGCAGGTGTTCACTCTGTCTGATACATAGGTTCCTGTGTTCTCTGACAGACGTCTGAGTCTAGACACTGACTTGTAAGTCCTACATAAGGGGAGGGTAATCACTTCCTCACTCTCATACTTGCAGGTGTTCACTCTGTCTGGTACATAGGTTCCTGTGTTCCCTGACAGACGTCTGACTCTAGACACTGGCTTGTTAGTCCTACATAAGGGGAGGGTAATCACTTCCTCACTCTCATACTTGCAGGTGTTCACTCTGTGTGGTACATAGGTTCCTGTGTTCCCTGACAGACGTCTGACTCTAGACACTGGCTTGTTAGTCCTACATAAGGGGAGGGTAATCACTTCCTCACTCTCATACTTTTAGGTGTTCACTCTGTGTGGTACATAGGTTCCTGTGTTCCCTGACAGACGTCTGACTCTAGACACTGGCTTGTTAGTCCTACATAAGGGGAGGGTAATCACTTCCTCACTCTCATACTTGCAGGTGTTCACTCTGTCTGGTACATAGGTTCCTGTGTTCCCTGACAGACGTCTGACTCTAGACACTGACTTGTAAGTCCTACATAAGGAGAGGGTAATCACTTCCTCACTCTCATACTTGCAGGTGTTCACTCTGTGTGGTACATAGGTTCCTGTGTTCCCTGACAGACGTCTGACTCTAGACACTGGCTTGTTAGTCCTACATAAGGGGAGGGTAATCACTTCCTCACTCTCATACTTGCAGGTGTTCACTCTGTCTGGTACATAGGTTCCTGTGTTCCCTGACAGACGTCTGACTCTAGACACTGACTTGTAAGTCCTACATAAGGAGAGGGTAATCACTTCCTCACTCTCATACTTGCAGGTGTTCACTCTGTGTGGTACATAGTTTCCTGTGTTCCCTGACAGACGTCTGACTCTAGACACTGGCTTGTTAGTCCTACATAAGGGGAGGGTAATCACTTCCTCACTCTCATACTTGCAGGTGTTCACTCTGTCTGGTACATAGGTTCCTGTGTTCCCTGACAGACGTCTGACTCTAGACACTGACTTGTAAGTCCTACATAAGGGGAGGGTAATCACTTCCTCACTCTCATACTTGCAGGTGTTCACTCTGTCTGGTACATAGGTTCCTGTGTTCCCTGACAGACGTCTGACTCTAGACACTGTCTTGTAAGTCCTACATAAGGGGAGGGTAATCACTTCCTCACTCTCATACTTGCAGGTGTTCACTCTGTCTGGTACATAGATTCCTGTGTTCCCTGACAGACGTCTGACTCTAGACACTGACTTGTAAGTCCTACATAAGGGTAGGTTAATCAGGTAAACAACAACAATAATAATTATGAGTAGTGTAATTATTTTCAGTGATTTTGGGGTCAGAGATGATTCCCGTACCCTCCTGATTGACGCCCCTGATTTCTGCGGACCTCGTTAATACATAATTACTGGTTTCCACACTTTCTCGACTGGCGCCCTTGTCCATAACGTATGCAACGCCCATGAAGCCACTCCCAGGAAGGTTACCATCCCAGCATTCTCCTACCAACTCACCGGGGATCGAACACGGTGCTACCTCACTCGCTCACTCGCTCGGTAAGTAGTTATTAAAAAGCTCTTCTCTGAATGGAACGCATTACTTCACTTAAACGACTCGCAATGTGGAGTGAGTGAGTGATACTGAAAGAAGTAGATTCCTGGAAAGAAACCCAGGCCGAATTCAAACCCAGTCCACCAGCAGCGGGAACATTATAGCTTTAAGCCAGCGCTGTCCAACACGGCGCCCTCGATGTATTTTTCTGGGGCCCTTCATAAGCAGATTTTACTCTGTTATTTCACAATAGCAGCTTTTGTTGTTCTTCACTTAAAAGGTAACGCGATGAAGATGATGACAATTGGACGGAGTGAAGATCTGGAAGTGTGAGACTGAGGAGGAATATGATATGAAATGCAGGCGAAGTCCAGGATTAGAAAGCTAATGATGGAGCAATGGTGGAATGAATGGCGGGGGAATCCGGAGAAAACTCGCCCTGACGCCGCTTCGTCTACCACGAATACCACATGCGGGTCCCTGGTATCAAACCCGGGCCGTCTAGGTGGTAGGTGAGCGGTCTAGCTGCTCGGTCACGGCGCCTCCTAATGATGATGATGATGATCATAATCAGAATAGTAAATTATAAATAAAATTGAAGAGTTAAATGTTATTTCATCATACTTACCCAAACTCGAATATTAATAAAGAGTAATTTGTGGTTTTATTAAATTTATTAAAGTTTTTTTTTTTAAAAATGAATAAATTATTGTTTCAATAAATGTCCACATGCCTAGTTGACCGTTCTAAATTTCACTTGAAAATCTTTTAGACATATTTGCATTTATTTACTGGTTTCGCCGCATAAGATAATGTAATTACTGTAGAATTTAGATTGAGTGCCATGTTTGCAATGCAATGCATGAGTTACTACGTCGAGAAGCTTTAATTTATAAAGTAATATTTAGGTACACGTAATATTATAATGTATTATTGTGTTTTAACATAGTATAATGTTATGTTATTTAATATTTGTGGACTTCATGGATTAAAAAGGATTTTTCCAGTAAGATGCGCACTACGTAATGCGCATGTGGGTGGTCAGGGGAGGAAATGCATGCATAAGGCGTTCATTTCAAAGAGAGCGCCATATTTAATCTGGCTACTGAGTGGACAAGACTTGGTGCTCAGCGTCATGTTGAAGTTACAGGTCGCGATGTGTTATTCATGTCTTTCAGTTTAAACTCAGACATTGTTATTGTTATTAAATAGCGAATTATTGTTATTACTAAACGTTATTGGTAATTCTGTCTGTAACTTTGTATACGAGATTGATGCAGCTGCCGACGAACATAAAGGTACATATGTATGTATTGCACATTATTTTCTTTTGCTGTTATATTGAAGTTTATCCTCGTTCCCTTCTGTGGTTGATTAACGAAGCAGTTCCTTTTCAATTTACAACTAATGGGAAAAAGCAAAATAAAATGATTTTACCTTATAGTGGTTTTTAGTTTTGCGTAGTTATAAAATAGTGTAATTGCGTTGTAATAGCTACCTGTCCAGGGGCAACTAAGCAATAAATGGAATCATTTCCAAACTGGGTCCTCTTCGATATCTAGAGTTCTGAATTTCTTAATGCCTTTTATTTGTCTGGAACGTATAAACTTGATGCAAGATTATTGAGGGAGTTATCCTTTTCTACTGCATTTTACATCCACACTGTGTGGATATTTATTTATTTCAACACGGGTGGTAAGTGAATTTGTCTCACAGTCCTACACACTCGCACCAGTTTTACCCAATTTGACACATTCCTACCTAAGGTAACGCTTGGTGTCACAAAAAAGAAACCAGCGGAAGAGAGGTTGCAAAACATTTGGTACGAAGATGTTTTAAACATTCATAGCATAAAATATGGATTTGTTTTGTCAATATTTTTATAAGTAATAAGATGGATATTACTGCCTTTAGTTTTTCAGCATCTTGATAAGGATTTCTCCTACGTTTTCCCTTATCCTGAGCAGACGAATGTCGAGTAACTTAAAGCTCCATGGACCTCGGACTCATTTCAGCATCATTTCACCCGTTTCATACATTCACCTTCCGATATGACATTACTTTGGAACGACGTTAAATTTAAAAAAAAATCAAGGTGTTGGGTCGAAGCGCCATTTTTAATACTTCTAATGCGTGGAAAACAGCTGTTGTATTGGAGCAGCATGCAAATGTTACAGTTCGTGGGCTTTTATTCCATCACCTTTGTTTTAAACTGAAGTATTGTTATGAGTTACTAAATAGTGAATTATTTTTATCATTAAATAATTATTCGTAAGTCTATAACTCTGAGTAGGTATGATGGCTTAAAGCAGGTGCACTGGTACAGCCGGCGAGCTGAAAGTTATGCATTGCAAATACATTATTTTTGCTGTTATTTCAAGTTTAACATAATTTCCTTGTGTATTTAACTAAGGAAGTGCTTCCTTTACAAATGGCAACTTACGGAGAGAAAGCAAAACATTATAATTTTGACTTTATTCAGTGATTTTCACTTTTGCGCAGTGGTTATACAATGTAATGCCATTGCCATAGCAACGTGTGTATACTCCAGGCGCGACTAAGTGATAAGTCACTATTCCTGCCACTTAAGTTCTACACGATTTGGGAGACTGAACTGCTATTTATTTGTTTGGAACCTGTAAACTTAATCCAATATTAGTAACAACGCTTTGCTCTTGCACTACGTCTCTAGGTACACGTATATTTAATAAAGTGAATGTTGTTCGCAGGTTCCTGCTGCACCCTGCCAGCCATTTCCACACATTCACCAATGGAGAGTGCCTGGTGTTAACCCCAAATGGAAGAGACGGTGAGAAATGTTCGTCGGGAAGCAATCTGGAGGATTCTCGGCATGAATGAGTATGTCCTATAAATGTTGCTCTCTCCATTCTGTTAAGGTTGATAATATAAGAATGAGTTGCATGGAACGCACTTTCAGTACTAATACTAATTTTAAAATATTATTCACTAGGATAACAGTAATTGCTCTATTTCTTCGTTTGCTTTCTTCGCGGGCTCAAATAACCTCGTCGACCAGTCCTTTGAGCGGACATGCTCATTCACTCAATCCCTCACCCACTCCCTCACACACTGCCCCACTCACTCCCTCACTCACCCACTCCCTCACTCACTGCCCCAGTCACTCCCTCACCCACTGCCCCGCTCACTCCCTCACCCACTCCCTCACCCACTCCCTCACTCACTGTCCCACTCCCTCCCTCACTCACTGCCCCACTCACTCCCTCACCCACTGCCCCACTCACTCCCTCACCCACTCCCTCACTCACTGCTCCACTCACTCCCTCACCCATTCCCTCACACACTGCCCCACTCACTCCATCACCCACTCCCTCACTCACTGCTCCACTCACTCCCTCACCCATTCCCTCACCCACTCCCTCACTCACTGCCCCACTCCCTCACCCATTCCCTCACCCACTCCCTCACTCACTGCCCCACTCACTCACTCACCCATTCCCTCACCCACTCCCTCACTCACTGCCCCACTCCCTCACCCATTCCCTCACCCACTCCCTCACTCACTGCCCCACTCACTCACTCACCCACTCCCTCACTCACTCCCTCACTCACCCACTCCCTCACTCCCTCCCTCACCCACTCCCTCACTCACTGCCCCACTCACTCCCTCACTTACTCCCCACTCACTCCCTCCCTCACTCTCACACTCCCTCACTCACTGTCCCACCCACTCCCTCACTCACTGCCCCACTCACTCCCTCACTTACTCCCCACTCACTCACTCCCTCACTCCCTCCCTCACTCACTGTCCCACTCAACCCTCACTCACTCCCTCACCCACTCCCTCACACACTACCCCACTCACTCACTCCCTCACCCACTCCCTCACACTACCCCACTCACTCACTCACCCCCTCACTCTCACACTCCCTCACTCACTGCCCCACTCACTCCCTCGCCCACTCCCTCACTCACTGCCCCACTCACTCCCTCACCCACTCCCTCACTCACTGCCCCACTCACTCTCTCACCCACTCCCTCACTCACTGCCCCACTCACTCCCTCACCCACTCCCTCACACACTACCCCACTCACTCACTCCCTCACCCACTCCCTCACACTACCCCACTCACTCACTCACTCCCTCACTCTCACACTCCCTCACTCACTGCCCCACTCACTCCCTCGCCCACTCCCTCACTCACTGCCCCACTCACTCACTCACCCACTCCCTCACTCCCTCCCTCACCCACTCCCTCATTCACTGCCCCACTCACTCCCTCACTTACTCCCCACTCACTCCCACACTCACTCACTGACCCACTCACTCCCTCACTCTCTCCCTCACTCACTCCCTCACTCACCCCCTCACTCACTCCCTCACACACTGCCCCACTCACTCCCTCACTCACTGCCCCACTCCCTGACTCACCCACTCCCTCACTCACCCACTGCCTCACTCACCCACTCCCTCACCCCCTCCCTCACCCACTGCCCCACTCCGACTCACCCACTCCCTCACTCACCCACTGCCTCACTCACCCACTCCCTCACCCCCTCCCTCACTCACTGCCCCACTCCGACTCACCCACTCCCTCACTCCCTCACTCACTCCCTCACTCACTCCCTCACTCACTGCCGCACTCACTCCCTCACTTACTCCCCACTCACTCCCTCATTCTTACACTCCCTCACTCAGTCACTCCCTCACTCAGTCACTCCCTCACTCAGTCACTCCCTCACTCAGTCACTCCCTCCCTCACTTTCTCACTCAATTCCTCACTCACTTCCCTACTCTCTCATTCACTCATTTCCTCACTCACTCCCTCACTTCCTCACACATTCACTCGTTCACACAGTCACTCACTTCTTCCTTGACGGGTGGCCGAAGTCATTAAGGCAGGACTAGTGAACTGATGGTCTGCAGTTCAGATCCCTCCAGCGCTGCCTTCCCCCTTTTTCTCCAATTCAGGTTTTCCTGTCCTCATAACTGACAAGTGCCGGAGAGGTGCCCCAAGAATAGGACTAGAGTTTTCCTTCTCAAGTTTCCTTTCCCAAATGTTTTGTTTTCATGCAACATCAGTGTTCACCACCTGGGGTGTCCTATTATGCACTACAAGTAAAGCATTTTTAGAAAAAGGTCTGTGTGTGTGTGCGTGCATGTGCACGTACGTGTGTGCCTGTGTGTCTTATCTGCCTGTCAGTCTGTGGACAGCACAAAGGAAAAACAAAAATTTGGAAACGTCAAGTACGTTATTTCTCTAAGATAATGCAAATTTTCACACACTTTTTATTTTATTTTTTTCTGTAAAGAATGGAAAATACAGCTGACTTTATAGAATGAAGTTTAGTGTATGATGTAACTGTAACATGCTTTGGTATAATTTCAGATTGGACGTCATTGTGCCAAGAAGGAATTAGTTTGGGACTGAATTCAGAAATTAGTTGAGGCTTCTGCTTACTTAGAGCACAGTGTGTTGAAGATGCAGATTTTACTGTTCTTGCACCTGATGGATGACTTTGACGACAACCTAAGAGGAGAAGCTCAAGTAAGTGACGTTCAATTACAATACAGAAGTAAGAGAAATCATTACTCCAATAACATCAGAGAATGTAGGTATCTACATGAAAGTTAGGTGCAACCTAAATGGAGAAAGAATATTAAATATTAAATATTGCAACACATTTAGCGAAAGAAAGTGTATATATGCACAAGGTAAAATGAAATACAATAGTGTAAAATTTATATTTACATTTACATTACATTGCTGTAAAATGGTGTTTATATTACAGTGGAATCTTGATAACTCGACCTAATGTGGACTGAGAGGTTGTCGAGTTTTACGTAATAATGCATCTGTTATTCACAACCTGTAACATAACACTGCAAATTACATAAATATATTCTAGCACAATATAGCAAACAAAAGATAACATATTGTAAAATGTATTACGTATTAATATTTTACTCTTTCTCCAGTCTCTTTAACAAACCAATTTAGTTTCCATAATTGTGTTCACTTGTCTTTTCTTCTCGTTTGACATTTTTACTGGCACAAACCCAACACTAACAATAAGCTTGAAATCTTGGAAGTTGCCAGAAATAAGTAACTAACAGTTTAGCTTACTACGTAGACAGGTATTTTGTACGCGCAGCGATGGATGTTGCTTGAATGTGCGGGAGTGACGTCATGCAAATTGATGATGTTAGGTAATGTCTCTGTTTACTTCTATGAAATACACAAGACACTGCTGATTATGTGAGATGGCATGGCACTGTACTTAATCATGCACAGTCCGTGGAAGTCTGACACATAACCTGACAATGGTCTTGTAAATTCAAAGGTGAACTCGATCATAAACCACTGCAGAATTGTCACGTTTGATTTGATTGATGTTTCTTGAATATGATAAAAAAAATTTAAAAAATAAAGAGCTCTTCAAGTTACATGGAATGTCGAGTTATTGAGAGTGGAGTTATTGAGATTCTACTGTATTTGGAAGTATGTTATTGTATTCCTGTCATTTTGTATATCACTAATAGCCATTTGAGGATGAGAGTGTTAACCCCCAGTTTTGTCAAATAAAATAATGAATGCTACTGTGTTATTAAACCAATATAGCACATTATATACAAATTGAAAGGTATTCTGCTATGCAACAGCAGTATGTTTGTTTCAATTCCAATATCTTACTCTACATCCCTTAAAGAAACGTACCAAAATTTGTATACTGTCCTGGAAAAGTTAAACATAATTAACACAAGTGGCTTGTGTGCTGTGATCTTAAGGTGTGTAGTATTTTATTGAGGCAACAAGAAGGATACTTGAAATTTATGTACTTTGTGTGTGAATGGGACTCCAGATAGAGAAAACGTCACTGGGTGAACCTAATTGGCCAAAAAGAAAAGATTTAGTGCCAGGGCCAAAAACTGCAGTAAATTGCCTGCGGATTGACTCATATTAGGTTTAGCTGCCCCTGATGCATATCAAATTAGGGATAATGAAGCAATTTGTCAAAGCTTTGGACAAAAGTGGTTGTTTCCAATATCTTATTACATATATCTTGTATATCGTATTCAGAAATGTCTTATTTCACACTTCCTTTTTGCATGGCAAGAAAATGGTACTGGTACAAAGAAATGGAAAGCAGATTTGAATTCAGCATACGAAAGTTAGGTTTAGGTACCTGATTAACCCCATGTCACAGAAAAAATGTTCAAATTTGCAGGCCGGTGTAATTATTGTAGCTCAGAAGGTTTTTGTCAATACACATTTGCTCTTTGTTGTACTGTGTACTGCAATCGATTCATTTTGAAAACACTGTGCATTTCCCATGTTAGTCACAGCAGGTTCACCGAATTGCTCTGGATATGATTAAGTTGCACTGTAAAGAATATATTTTCAGTTTTAGATGTATTTAGAGTTAGAATATTTAAGGACAACCAGATTTTCTCACTTTCCAGGGATAGTTGCATTTCTTGCTTTACTTTATCTTATCTTATTGTTGATGTTCACTAAGGTTGTGCTATCTGCAGGTAAAATTGTGGATCAAGGTAAGTTACTGTTTAAGTTGTTTATATGAAATAAAAATAAGAAAGGCCGCAGGACATAAGCTGGAGCTAGCTTGACGGGTATGACCTTCATCTTTAGGCAGGTAAGGAATACTCTATATGTAAGCTCTCAAGTTAATTAAAAACACAATGGTGAGGCCATTACATCAATTATTTTATTTTGTGGTTAGAAAGATCATAAATGTCCTCAGCATGGGATGTCTCCAATCCTTTGACTGCAGTATAGTGGAATCCTTGATAACTCAACCTAACCTGAACTGAGAGGCTGTCGAGTTAGCAAAATGCAGAGTTTTATGGAATAAGGAGCCTGTCATTCACAACTCATAACATAATACTGCAAATTATATAAATACATATTCTAGCACAATATAGGAAACAAAATCATAATGTATTCTAAAATTTATTACATATTAATATGTTCCCGTTTCTCTGGTCTCTGGTCTCATAACATATTTGCATTGTCATGTTAACTTGTCTTTTCTTCTTGCTTGACTTTTCTCTCGCAAAAACACAACTCAGCATGATACTAACAGTAGTCTGAAATCTTGGAAACTGTGCTGTACCCAGAAATGTGTAGCTGAAAGGTTAGCTTACCATGTACAGGGGTATATGAACACGTGGCAAATGACCTTGCTAGGATCTGAATGACAGAAAAAACACAAGATAGTGCTGTTAATGTGAGATGACATTGTTCTTAATCGCGGACAGTTCACGGGAATCTGGAAGATAACCTGATACCTCTAAGGTCTTATAAATACAGAAGTGAACTCTATCATAAACCACTGTAGAATTCGTCGTATTTAATAAATATCCTTGTATTGGGTAAAGCAATAAACCTTCAAACCTTCCCAACAAGTATTTGTCCAATGTATCAACATTATTAGTGACAAGCTTTTGGTTCTGTGGCAGCTGCTTATGTTGTGAAGACATATTGAAGGTCAATACGTGCTCAGCTGTTTTGTCACTTTGACGGAGAATGCTGTAGGTTGATTCTGTATTCTGTATTCTTTATTTCTCCAATTGTAAAACATTTACAAGGATCGTCAAATTCTATGTACATACAATACAAGTTATTTACATAAATATGAGACTAGTTGAGAATATTGGGAAATGCAATATACCATATTTTATCAATTTTTGTACTCTTCTACAGAGTGATGCGGTTTTTAATGCAAAACTAATGGAATTGGCTGTGCTATGAGACTCGTTTTCTATCTACAGGGTCGTGGTAACAGATGGAATGCATATATCAATGTTTCTTTATCACAATGTATTTATTTATTAACACTTCGATATTTTACACTCTCAGCACCATATTAAATACTTAAAAATCTTTACACTTTTGTAATTTGGTAGAATTTACGCTGGATAAAAGTTTGGTGAAAGTTCCATGTCCATATGCTACCAAAACACGTCTTATCACCTTGAACATATAGACGCTACTGAATCGTTTCTTGGCGTCGCTTTGGCACGACACACCGCCATTTTCGTCTTTATCCGCGGTATTCATCCGCGCAACTAGTTCTTTCTCTTTAGGGAAGTGATCCCAATTATCGTCTCCTATTTTTATTATGGAACACAAACAATTCTAATATTTATACACTTTTAACAAACATTTACATGAACGATTTTCTATTGGGGTCTTATATTCTGTCTCAAGAGTAAAATGGCTTTTCTAATAGATAAGATTTAATATTCTTCAGTTTGATTTTTTCATTTGTTATCTGTTTAATTCTAGGTGGTAGATGGTTGTACAGATCTTTGCTACTATTTTCTATGCGCTTATTATTTAGACCACCTATAAATCTATTTCTAAAATAATTTTCTTTTGTTCTAGTGTTATATTTATGGATATTACTGTTTTTGTTTTGATTATAACTTTTAAATGTGAGTTTAGTACATTCATATATATATATATAAAGAAGGCAACGTTAGAATATTTAGTTTTTTAAAAGCATTTCCACATGAATCTCTTTTTTCTATTCCTGCAATTAAGCGTACTGCTCTCTTTTGCAGCCTAAATGGGCTTAGAAGTAATGTTTTATGTGTTGTGCCCCATAATACCACTCCATAGTTTAGGTGCGAGTGAATGAAGGCATAGTATACTTGCTTGACACTCCTTTTATCTATTATGTATACTATGATATGTATACTAATTAAAATTTACCTATTCTATTCATAGCATAATAGAAATTGTTAGTCAAGTTTAACAATAAACAATAAAAAAACATAAAATTAAAATAAAAAGGTTCTTGAATTACACAGAATGTCAAGTTATCACGAGTTGACTTATCAGCATTCTACTATAATAAAATTTTCTGGAGAAACTTCATGGTAGTTATAATTTAAGTTAATTGACGTACCTGAGTGTCAGAAATTGTGCAGCATATGTACAAATGATTCATTATATCTGAAGTTATTGGCTCGTGACATACTTACATGTTTGGAAACCTTGATAAAATATTTGTTGAATTCATTAGGTTTTATAGATATAGTTTGCTTTTGAGTGGAGGTATTTTTAATGCATTTATTTTGTGCTGATAAAACTAAATTATCATTGGCTCCAATTTTTGCGTTTTCTATGCTTTCCCCAAACAGCTTTCTTTAGTTTTTCAATCTTTTTTTATTTTCCAATCTATTGCTATCTTTGGATTTATCATAAAGTATTGGTAACATATTCCAAATTTTAAGAAGTTTAGGACTAAAAAAATTTCCTGTGGTAGATTTACTTTTTGTATGTTTTGTTTTTACATTGATGGATTTTCCATCAAATTCTGTATTAAAGCAAGATGTTGTGACTTGATCAAAATATGTAAATGCATTTCCTATATCTACATGTTTTGTATAATGTGTTGTTTCACTTGACAATCCATTAGTAACCCTATTTTGTTTTACCTGAATCTCCACCCATATACCGACATGATCTGATATTATATTTTGTTCTGGAAAAGATCACTTGCAGGAAGATTTGTGCAAATTAGTTATAATGTTGCCAAATTATGATACATTTTGAGAGGACTTATAATAAACACATTATAAATTGTGCGATCTTTGCATGTTAAAGATCTGGAGATGAGTCTAATATGTTAATATTGAAATCACCAGCCAACAGTTAAAATTAGATGTTGGGTACCTAACTCATGGAATAGAATAGAATAGAATTATTTATTGCAGAAACTTCCGACTACATCCGAGGCATTACACGCGTCAAGTCACGTAGTCTACCTTAACACTAGTATAATTCTATACTGCAACAATACAATACACATAGCAATCACATGATCATTAAATTAAAATGTGTACAACATCATAAAATTCATTTACATTATAAATTGGATTATCAGTCATAAAACCTTTTACTTTGTTCTTAAAGCTCTTAGAATCAAGAGATTTTAAATTTGTGAGTAAAGAGTTAAACAGCTTTATAGACAGACAAAGGAAAGTGTTTTGGGTTCTAGTGTAGCAATAACTACTTATCATGAGATTACTGTTACCTCTAGTATTACACATATTATGTTCAACAAATCTACCATAATTTTTTTTTACATAATTTAAACACTGATAAACAAACAGTGCTGGGAGAGTCATAATTCTCAGGGACCTAAAACTTTCCCTGCAGTGACCCCTCGAAGGAAGTCCACACATCAATCTTATCAATTTCTCGGGTTCGATCCCAGGGACCCGCATGTGGTATTCGTGGTGGACGAAGCGGCGTCAGGGCGGGTTTTCTCCGGGTGCTCCGGTTTCCCCCGCCATCTCATTCCACCGGTGCTCCATCTTCATTCCATGTATCATCAGTGTCACCGCCTGCGATGCCATAGTAGTAAAAGCGGGCGTTACACACTACAACAACAACATTATCAATTTCTTTTGTATCATAAAAAGTTTTACACTATAAGTTTGAGAACCCCACATTATTGTACCATAAGACAAATGACTGAATTTGTGCAAAATATACAATTTTGAGCACGTCTAAAGTAACAACTTTTCTTCATTTTCTTATCATAAAAATGCTGTTAATCAGTTTATAAGCCAACTCATCAATATGACAAACCCAGTTAAATTTTCAATCCACCTTAAAACCTGAAAAGTTACTTCCTTTTTACCTTCACAATCTATTGTATTGTTATAAGTTACCTTGAGAGGCTGAGGTTGAGACAAAGCAAATTTACACCACACCAATCTTCTATCTTGCATGTAATATTTTTAATTTTGGTAAGATCATAATGTTCTGCAAGTGACTTAGATATACTAACGCAGATTGCAAGGTCATCAGCAAATAAGTATCCTTTGGCAGAAGGCCCAAGTATTTTAGGTAGGTCATTGACATAAATAATAAATCATAGAGAACCTAAAATCGAACCCTGTGGTACGCCATATGTTACAGACAAAAAATCAGACTCTCTATTATTAAAAACAACCTTCTGTAACCTATTATTTATATAAGACCTTATAAGCATACATGCTGACTCTTGAAAACCACAATACCTTAATTTGGCCAGTAAAATATTGTGGGAGACAGTGTTAAAAGCTTTAGATAAATCAAAGAATATTGAATCTATATTATTTTTACTCTCTGAAGACTTTAAACACGTAGTATAAAGAGATAATGTTGTTTTTGTAGTCCTCATGTCCATTCTATAACCATATTGACCCTCACTAAACAAATTATTATTTTCAAAATAAGAAACAATTTGGTTTTTCAGTATTTTTTCAAATATCTTTGATACTGCAAGAACTAAAGAGATTGGCCTAAAACTATTATAGTCTAATTTGGTACCTTTCTTGTGCAGTGATACCACCTTCACAACTTTCATGGCTTCAGGGAAAATAGAACTCAAAAACAACTATTTATAAAATTGGTTAGTACATCGCTAGTATGAGATGAACCTAACTTTAACATAAAAGAACTCACACCATATAAGTCACAACTTTTAATATTTTTCATACCTTTAAAAACTTCGTTGACCACTTCCTTAGTGACTAATTCAAAATTGAACACACTTGATGGTCTTGGGCAGTTTTTTAAATAGTCAAATGAACAACTTCCACAGTTTTTCAACGCAACATTTTGTACAATTTCATGAAGTTTTTCAATGAAAAATTTGTTAAATTCAAATGGACATAAATTACTTGAAGCATCTAACTTTAGGTTTGGCCTCATATATTCCCTTTTAACAATGTTCCACACAGTTTCACTCCTATTGGTTGAGGATTTTATTAAATCATCATTTTGCCTTCGTCTTTTATACAGCTTTTAGTAAAAACCTAAACTGTTTTTTGTATCTCTTATGTAGACTGCCAGCCAGAACTTTTATAACTTTACTACAAGACTCATTAGAATCTATCGTATATCAGTAGCAATATTATCTATGCAGCTACCAAGAAGCAAATCATTACTTTTGAGCCTGGGTCTTGTTATTTGATCTACTGCAACATACAGACCAAATGTATACAGTAAATTGTTGAAATCTTGTTTAAATTTTATGCTATGCTTTTGTTTTCAGACTACTTTTATTAAAGATTCTTTGCTGTACTAACTCACTTTGCAATACTTTTTTTTTGTTCCATATTTATACCCCACCTTTTTAACTGCAGAGGTCATATCAGTGGCCTTGCCTATTGACAAATGGTGTTACACGTTTACGTTGGGTTTTTCGATCTTTGGGGGTTTTATACTTTGAATTCACACACACATTCACACTTTCATTCATACTTCCAGACTCAGGGAAGGACAAGGAATAATCCTAGCAGGAGAAAAATTCCTACCCCCCTGCAGGGAATCTAGCACAGCGGGCAGGTGCTCTACCAACTGCGCCACAGGGTCAGCCTTTGCAATACTTTGTTTCCTATTGTCAATAATTTCCTTTTAAATAGGGAAATCTCCAACTTTCATGATATACGAGTACCTTTATCTATGATTCTGTGGACTATCTTAACAAACCATCGCTCTACACATTATCATTACCTCACGCCTGTTTCTTCCAGTGAGTGATCGCATTTTAAACACAGAAATAACAGTGTTTTATAACAGTGCCGTATGACATGGCACTGCTTTTCACAGTTCTTTGATTAAAGTTGCCTTGCAAAAATCATAACATATACTACATTAGAGGTTGCCTTCTATACCTTCTTCTGAGATATCCTGTTATATTTTCTGGAAAAAAAAAACTTTATAATAGGTAACTGAGTTTAAAAGTTCTTTTCTTAAAGAATTCTTGCATTGACAATTACTTCAGGAATTACACTACTTTCAATAATGGATATCTTCTTGCTGGTGATTATGTTATATTTTCTGAAAATGCAAGTCTTTTGTGATATGTGTACTCCCTCACTCACTCCCTCCCTCGCTCCCTCTCTCATGCCATCCCTCACTCACTCCCTCACTCCCTCCCTTGCTCCCTCACTCACTGCCTTACTCAGTCGCTCACTCCCTTACTCAGTCGCTCACTCCCTTACTCAGTCGCTCACTCCCTTACTCAGTCGCACACTCCCTTATTCAGTCGCTCACTCCCTTACTCAGTGACTCACTCACTTACTCACTCGCTCACTTGCTCACTCACTCACTCACTTACTCACTCACTCCCTCACTTGCTCACTCACTCACTCTGTCACTCTCACTCACTCACTGACCCACTCACTCACTCCCTTACTCAGTCACACACTATTTCCCTGATGGTTAACTGAAGTCCTTAAGGCAGGACTATTGAACTGAAGGTCTGTGGTTCAGATCCCTCCAGCGCTACCTTCCCTCATGTTTTCATCCTTTGATATTCCCATCCTCCTAATTAAGAAATGCCGGAGGGGTGCCCTGAGAATAGGAATACAGGTTTCCTTCTCGTGTCCTATTCCAAATATTTCATTTCATACAACTTCAGTGCATCTTCAGTTGAATATGTTCTTTGTTAGAAAGCCCTGTTTCTCACAGTAGAAGGTTACTTTGTTTTAAATCTGAAGTACGTTAATTCTGTCAAGCCCCTCTGAATAGTTATTGCCTAGTATTAAGTTTATTTAAAGACAATCTTTTAAATTCTTCTGTAAAGAGAAGATTGATAAATTCTTCCATGGTAAAATCTCATTATAGTTACGTACATATGAACAAATCTTCAGCACTACGTATTAACTTTCAATAAAGATCTAATTGAATAGAATGAGTTTCACTCATATGTAGCTCCGTGAGACTGATGAATTCTCATGGCACTTGATATCTATCTGCATGGAACGAGGTTCAGCCCGACACGACCTCAACCAAGTGCTAAACTGTACCACCCAGACTGGGCCACACGCCTCATTGTGTAACCTTGTTTTGAACAACATTATTTTACAGTTTTGACATCATCAACATCGTCATCACCATCATTACCATCATCATCACCATCATAATCATCATCACTATAGCATCATTTATATTATTATTATTATTATTATTATTATTATTATTATTATTATTATTATTATTATTATTATTATTATTATTATTATTATTATTATTATTATTATTATTATTATTATTATTATTATTATTATTATTATTATTATTATTATTGTTATTGTTATTATTATTATTATTATTATTATTATTATTATTATTATTATTATTATTATTATTATTATTATTATTATTATTATTATTATTATTATTATTATTATTATTATTATCATTGTTGTTGTTATTATTATTATTCTTATTCTTCTTCTTCTTCTTCTTCTTCTTCTTCTTCTTCTTCTTCTTCTTATTATTATTATTATTATTATTATTATTATTATTATTATTATTATTATTATTATTATTATTATTATTATTATTATTATTATTATTATTATTATTATTATTATTATTATTATTATTATTATTATTATTATTATTATTATTATTATTATTATTATTATTATTATTATTATTATTATTATTATCGTGATGATTATTAATACATATATAATAATATTAATTATTACTATTATTATTAATCAGATCCAGAGGGGTTTCCTTAATGAGTGCCTTGCGAATAGGAAACTGGACAAGAGCAAAGGTGTATTTTAAGGTTATTTTTAATGCCACTATTTGTAAGATATGTTATATAGGAAAATTTTTTTCTTTAATAATTTAAAGATGAGATTCTAAGATGTTATATTTACGTTGTTTATAGTAAATAAGACGTGTGAATGTACTTGAAGGAATAGTTTCAATCCTTATGTTAAACATTAGTGATAATAACGGATCAAACCGTATGAAAAACATAAAGGGTAACATTCGTTATGCTGGCAAAACCCAATCTTCAGATTTGCTCCTTAGTGCTAATGAATGGGGTGGAGAGTTGGCAGCACTGGTTACCCACCTGCGTATGACGTCACATCCTTCGCCTCCTGTGTCTTGCAATTTCAGCACTCTTCATGGTTTCATGTAACGAGCATAGTTCAATGAACGGAATAACGCTCAACACGAATATTAATTCCGACGTAAACGCGAACATTAAATTGCCTTATGATTCATATGCAGCTGTTGAAACATAATAGTTTTCCTCACAGTTCTGATAACGCAGATACATTGTAAAAACGCTTCAGTTTAATATGAGTCGATGTATCTAGATGGTTAATGGCAATGTGCCATCTTTTAGTGGCGTTTCTCGAGTAATTTACATTCTGTTGCATTTTCTTTGGAGCGACAATAAAATTCATTTTGTTCTGCGAGGAACTTGCTTGAACCCGTTTCCGCAATTTTCATGTGAAATCTTGGCAACACTGTAGCCTCTGGAACCTGTATTTGTTAAATGTGAAACATGTGTATTAATACTCGGCTGTGAAAACATCTGTTCTAGTAAAATAATAATAATCAGTAAGATGGCGCGGTGGCCGAGCGATTAGACCGTTATTCTTTGACCGGGTTTGATCCCAGGGACCCGCGTACGGTATGCGTGGTGGAGGTCTGGGCGGGTTTCCTCCTGGTTCTCAGGTTTCCCCCACCACTCATTCCACCAACTGCTCCATCATCACCTACATTTCATATCATCCTCTTCCTCACTCTCATACTGACAACTTCACTCTGTCTGTCTGGTACATATGTTCGTCTGTTTCCCTCACCACTCATTCCACCAACTGCTCCATCATCACCTACATTTCATATCATCCTCTTCCTCACTCTCATACTGACCACTTCACTCTGTCTGTCTGGTACACATGTTCGTCTGTTTCCCCCACCACTCATTCCACCAACTGCTCCATCATCACCTACATTTCATATCATCCTCTTCCTCACTCTCATACTGACCACTTCACTCTGTCTGGCTGGTACACATATTCGTCTGTTTCCCCCACCACTCATTCCACCAACTGCTCCATCATCACCTACATTTCATGTCATACTCTTCCTCACTCTCATACTGACCACTTCACTCTGTCTGTCTGGTACACATGTTCGTCTGTTTCCCCCACCACTCATTCCACCAACTGCTCCATCATCACCTACATTTCATATCATCCTCTTCCTCACTCTCATACTGACCACTTCACTCTGTCTGTCTGGTACATATGTTCGTCTGTTTCCCCCACCACTCATTCCACCAACTCCTCCATCATCACCTACATTTCATATCATCCTCTTCCTCACTCTCATACTGACCACTTCACTCTGTCTGTCAGGTACATATGTTCGTCTGTTTCCCCCACCACTCATTCCACCAACTCCTCCATCATCACCTACATTTCATATCATCCTCTTCCTCACTCTCATACTGACCACTTCACTCTGTCTGGTACATATGTTCGTCTGTTTCCCCCACCACTCATTCCACCAACTCCTCCATCATCACCTACATTTCATATCATCCTCTTCCTCACTCTCATACTGACCACTTCACTCTGTCTGGTACATATGTTCGTCTGTTTCCCCCACCACTCATTCCACCAACTCCTCCATCATCACCTACATTTCATATCATCCTCTTCCTCACTCTCATACTGACCACTTCACTCTGTCTGGTACATATGTTCGTCTGTTTCCCCCACCACTCATTCCACCAACTCCTCCATCATCACCTACATTTCATATCATCCTCTTCCTCACTCTCATACTGACCACTTCACTCTGTCTGGTACATATGTTCGTCTGTTTCCCCCACCACTCATTCCCCCAACTGCTCCATCATCACCTACATTTCATGTCATCCTCTTCCTCACTCTCATACTGACCACTTCACTCTGTCAGGTACATATGTTCGTCTGTTTCCCCCACCACTCATTCCACCAACTCCTCCATCATCACCTACATTTCATATCATCCTCTTCCTCACTCTCATACTGACCACTTCACTCTGTCTGTCTGGTACATATGTTCGTCTGTTTCCCCCACCACTCATTCCACCAACTCCTCCATCATCACCTACATTTCATATCATCCTCTTCCTCACTCTCATACTGACCACTTCACTCTGTCTGTCAGGTACATATGTTCGTCTGTTTCCCCCACCACTCATTCCACCAACTCCTCCATCATCACCTACATTTCATATCATCCTCTTCCTCACTCTCATACTGACCACTTCACTCTGTCTGGTACATATGTTCGTCTGTTTCCCCCACCACTCATTCCACCAACTCCTCCATCATCACCTACATTTCATATCATCCTCTTCCTCACTCTCATACTGACCACTTCACTCTGTCTGGTACATATGTTCGTCTGTTTCCCCCACCACTCATTCCACCAACTCCTCCATCATCACCTACATTTCATATCATCCTCTTCCTCACTCTCATACTGACCACTTCACTCTGTCTGTCAGGTACATATGTTCGTCTGTTTCCCCCACCACTCATTCCACCAACTCCTCCATCATCACCTACATTTCATATCATCCTCTTCCTCACTCTCATACTGACCACTTCACTCTGTCTGGTACATATGTTCGTCTGTTTCCCCCACCACTCATTCCACCAACTCCTCCATCATCACCTACATTTCATATCATCCTCTTCCTCACTCTCATACTGACCACTTCACTCTGTCTGGTACATATGTTCGTCTGTTTCCCCCACCACTCATTCCACCAACTCCTCCATCATCACCTACATTTCATATCATCCTCTTCCTCACTCTCATACTGACCACTTCACTCTGTCTGGTACATATGTTCGTCTGTTTCCCCCACCACTCATTCCCCCAACTGCTCCATCATCACCTACATTTCATGTCATCCTCTTCCTCACTCTCATACTGACCACTTCACTCTGTCAGGTACATATGTTCGTCTGTTTCCCCCACCACTCATTCCACCAACTCCTCCATCATCATCTACATTTCATATCATCCTCTTCCTCACTCTCATACTGACCACTTCACTCTGTCTGGTACATATGTTCGTCTGTTTCCCCCACCACTCATTCCACCAACTGCTCCATCATCATCTACATTTCATGTCATCCTCTTCCTCACTCTCATACTGACCACTTCACTCTGTCTGGTACATATGTTCGTCTGTTTCCCCCACCACTCATTCCCCCAACTGCTCCATCATCACCTACATTTCATGTCATCCTCTTCCTCACTCTCATACTGACCACTTCACTCTGTTAGGTACATATGTTCGTCTGTTTCCCCCACCACTCATTCCACCAACTGCTCCATCATCATCTACATTTCATATCATCCTCTTCCTCACTCTCATACTGACCACTTCACTCTGTCTGGTACATATGTTCGTCTATTTCCCTCACCACTCATTCCACCAACTGCTCCATCATCACCTACATTTCATATCATCCTCTTCCTCACTCTCATACTGACCACTTCACTCTGTCTGGTACATATGTTCGTCTGTTTCCCCCACCACTCATTCCACCAACTGCTCCATCATCACCTACATTTCATATCATCCTCTTCCTCACTCTCATACTGACTCACCACTTCACTCTGTCTGGTACATATGTTCGTCTGTTTCCCTCACCACTCATTCCACCAACTGCTCCATCATCACCTACATTTCATATCATCCTCTTCCTCACTCATATATTGACCACTTCACTCTGTCTGTCTGGTACATATGTTGGTCTGTTTCCCCCACCACTCATTCCACCAACTGCTCCATCATCACCTACATTTCATATCATCCTCTTCCTCACTCTCATACTGACCACTTCACTCTGTCTGTCTGGTACACATGTTCGTCTGTTTCCCCCACCACTCATTCCACCAACTGCTCCATCATCACCTACATTTCATATCATCCTCTTCCTCACTCTCATACTGACCACTTCACTCTGTCTGTCTGGTACATATGTTCGTCTGTTTCCCCCACCACTCATTCCACCAACTGCTCCATCATCACCTACATTTCATATCATCCTCTTCCTCACTCTCATACTGACCACTTCACTCTGTCTGTCTGGTACATATGTTGGTCTGTTTCCCCCACCACTCATTCCACCAACTGCTCCATCATCACCTACATTTCATATCATCCTCTTCCTCACTCTCATACTGACCACTTCACTCTGTATAGTACATATGTTCGTCTGTTTCCCCCACCACTCATTCCACCAACTGCTCCATCATCACCTACATTTCATATCATCCTCTTCCTCACTCTCATACTGACCACTTCACTCTGTCTGGTACATATGTCGGTCTGTTTCCCCCACCACTCATTCCACCAACTGCTCCATCATCACCTACATTTCATATCACCCTCTTCCTCACTCTCATACTGACCACTTCACTCTGTCTGTCTGGTACATATGTTCGTCTGTTTCCCCCACCACTCATTCCACCAACTGCTCCATCATCACCTACATTTCATATCATCCTCTTCCTCACTCTCATACTGACCACTTCACTCTGTCTGTCTGGTACATATGTTCGTCTGTTTCCCCCACCACTCATTCCACCAACTGCTCCATCATCACCTACATTTCATATCATCCTCTTCCTCACTTTCATACTGACCACTTCACTCTGTCTGTCTGGTACATATGTTCGTCTGTTTCCCCCACCACTCATTCCACCAACTGCTCCATCATCACCTACATTTCATATCATCCTCTTCCTCACTCTCATACTGACCACTTCACTCTGTCTGTCTGGTACATATGTTCGTCTGTTTCCCCCACCACTCATTCCACCAACTGCTCCATCATCACCTACATTTCATATCATCCTCTTCCTCACTCTCATACTGACCACTTCACTCTGTCTGTCTGGTACATATGTTCGTCTGTTTCCCCCACCACTCATTCCACCAACTGCTCCATCATCACCTACATTTCATATCATCCTCTTCCTCACTCTCATACTGACCACTTCACTCTGTCTGTCTGGTACATATGTTCGTCTGTTTCCCCCACCACTCATTCCACCAACTGCTCCATCATCACCTACATTTCATATCATCCTCTTCCTCACTCTCATACTGACCACTTCACTCTGTCTGTCTGGTACATATGTTCGTCTGTTTCCCCCACCACTCATTCCACCAACTGCTCCATCATCACCTACATTTCATGTCATCCTCTTCCTCACTTTTATACTGACCACTTCACTCTGTCTGTCTGGTACATATGTTCGTCTGTTTCCCCCACCACTCATTCCATCAACTGGACCATCATCGCCTACATTTCATATCATCCTCTCTCTCACTCTCATACTTGCAGGTGTTCACTCTGTCTGGTACATAGGTTCCTGTGTTCCCTGACAGACTGACTCTAGACACTGACTTGTAAGTCCTACATAAGGGGAGGGTAATCACTTCCTCACTCTCATACTTGCAAGTGTTCACTCTGTCTGGTACATAGGCTCCAGTGTTCCCCGACAGACGTCTGACTCTAGACACTGACTTGTAAGTCCTACATAAGAGGAGGATAATCACTTCCTCACTCTCATACTTGCAGGTGTTCACTCTGTCTGGTACATAGGTTCCTGTGTTCCCTGACAGACGTCTGACTCTAGACACTGACTGGTATGTCCTACATAAGGGGAGGGTAATCACTTCCTCACTCTCATACTTGCAGGTGTTCACTCTGTCTGATACAAAGGTTCCTGTGTTCCCCGACAGACGTCTGACTCTAGACACTGACTTGTACGTCCTACATAAGGGGAGGGTAATCACTTCCTCACTCTCATACTTGCAGGTGTTCACTCTGTCTGATACAAAGGTTCCTGTGTTCCCCGACAGACGTCTGACTCTAGACACTGACTTGTAAGTCCTACATTAGAGGAGGATAATCACTTCCTCGCTCTCATACTTGCAGGTGTTCACTCTGTCTGATACAAAGCTTCCTGTGTTCCCTGACAGACGTCTGACTCTTGACACTGACTTGTAAGTCCTACATAAGGGGAGGATAATAACTTCCTCACTCTCATACTTGCAGGTGTTTACTCTGGTACATAGATTCCTGTGTTCCCTAACAGGCGTCTGACTCTAGACACTGTGTTGTAAGTCCTACATAAGGAGTGGGTAATCACTTCCTTACTCTCATACTTGCAGATGTTCACTCTGTCTGGTACATAGGTTCCTGTGTTCCCTGACAGACGTCTGACTCTAGACACTGACTTGTAAGTCCTACATAAGGGGAGGATAATCAGTTCCTCACTCTCATACTTGCAGGTGTTCACTCTGTCTGGTACATAGGTTCCTGTGTTCCCTGACAGACGTCTTACTCTAGACACTGTCTTGTAAGTCCTACATAAGGGGAGGGTAATCACTTCCTCACTCTCATACTTGCAGGTGTTCACTCTGTCTGGTACATAGGTTCCTGTGTTCCCTGACAGACGTCTGACTCTAGACACTGTCTTGTAAGTCCTACATAAGGGGAGGGTAATCACTTCCTCACTCTCATACTTGCAGGTGTTCACTCTGTCTGGTACATAGGTTCCTGTGTTCCCTGATAGACGTCTGACTCTAGACACTGTCTTGTAAGTCCTACATAAGGGGAGGGTAATCACTTCCTCACTCTCATACTTGCAGGTGTTCACTCTGTCTGGTACATAGGTTCCTGTGTTCCCTGACAGACGTCTGACTCTAGACACTGACTTGTAAGTCCTACATAAGGGGAGGGTAATCACTTCCTCACTCTCATACTTGCAGGTGTTCACTCTGTCTGGTACATAGGTTCCTGTGTTCCCTGACAGACGTCTGACTCTAGACACTGACTTGTAAGTCCTACATAAGGGGAGGGTAATCACTTCCTCACTCTCATACTTGCAGGTGTTCACTCTGTCCGGTACATAGGTTCCTGTGTTCCCCGACAGACGTCTGACTCTAGACACTGACTTGTACGTCCTACATAAGGGTAGGTTATTCAGGTAAATAACAACAATAATAATTATGAGTAGTGTAATTATTTTAAGTGATTTGGGGGACAGAGATGATTGCAGTACCCTCCTGAATGACGCCCCTTATTTCTGCGGAACTCGTTACTACATAATTGGTGTTTTCCACACTTTCTCGACTGGCGCCCTTGTGGATAACATATGCAACTCTCATGTAGCCACTCCCAGGAAGGTTACCATCCCAGCATTCGCCTACCAACTCACCGGGGATCGAACTCGGCGCTGCCTCACTCGCTCGCTCGTTCGTTAAGTAGTTTTAAAGAAACTCTTGTTTCATTGAACCGCACTACTTCACTTAAACGACTCGGAATGTGGAGTGAGTGATACTAAGAGAAGTAGCTTCCTGGAAAGGAACCCAAGCCGGATTCAAACCCAGTCCAAAGGTAACTCGATGAAGATGATGACAATTGAACGGAGTGAAGATCTGGAAGTGTGAGACTGAGGAGGAGCATGATATGAAATGCAGGCGAAGTCCATGATTAGAAAGGTAATGATGGAGCAATGGTGGAATGAATGGCGGGGGAATCCGGAGAAAACTCGCCCTGACGGCGCATCGTCTACCACAATACCACATGCGGGTCCCTGGGATCAAACCCGGGCCGTCTAGGTTGTAGGTGAGCGGTCTAGCTGCTCGGTCACGGCGCCTCCTAATGATGATGATGATGATCATAATCATAATCAGAATAGTAAATTATAAATAAAATTGAAGAGTTAAATGTTATTGCATCATATTTACCCAAGCTCGAATATTAATAAAGAGTAATTTGGGGTTTTATAAAATTTATTAAACTTTTTTTTAAAAAATGAATACATTATTGTTTCAATAAATGTCCCCATGCCTAGTTGACCGTTTTAAATTTCACTTGAAAATCGTTTAGATATATTTGTATTTATTTACTGGTTTCGCCGCATAAGATAATGTAATTACTGTAGAATTTAGATTGAGTGCCATGTTTGCAATGCAATGCATGAGTTAATACGTCGAGAAGCTTTCATTTATAAAGTAATATTTAGCTACACGTAGTATTATAATGTATTATTGTGTTTTGACGTACTACGAAGTTGCGTTATTTAATATTTGTCGACTTCATGGATTAAAAAGGAATTTTCCAATAAGATGCGCACTACGTAATGCGCATGTGGATGGTCAGGGGAGGAAATGCATCCATAAGGCGTTCATTTCAAAGAGAGCGCCATATTTAATCTGGCTACTGAGTGGACAAGACTTGGTTCTCCGCGTCATGTTAAAGTTACAGGTCGTGATGTGTTATTCATGTCTTTCAGTTTAAACTCAGACATTGTTATTGTTATTAAATAGCGAATTATTGTTATTACTAAACGTTATTGGTAATTCTGTCTGTAACTTTGTGTACGAGATTGATGCAGCAGCCGACGAAAATAAAGGTACATACGTATGTATTGCACATTATTTTCTTTTGCTGTTATATTGAAGTTTATCCTCGTTCCCTTCTGTGGTTAATTAACGAAGCAGTTCCTTTTCAAATGACAAGTAATGTGAAAACGTAGAATAAAATAATTTTACCTTATAGTGGTTTTCAGTTTTGCGTAGTTATTAAATAGTGTAATTGCGTTGTAATAGCTACCTGTCCAGGCGCAACTAAGCAATAAATGGGATCAGTTCCAAACTGGGTCCTCTTCGCTATCTGGAGTTCTGCATTTCTTAATGCTTTTTATTTGTCTGGGACGTATAAACTTGATACAAAATTATTGAGGGAGTTATCCTTTTCTACTGCATGTTACATCCACACTATGTAGATATTTATTTATTTCAACACGGGTGGTAAGTGAATTTGTCTCACAGTCCTACACACTCGCACCAGTTTTACCCAATTTGACACGTTCCTACCTAAGGTAACTCTACTGAGTGCTTGGTGTCACAAAAAAGAAACCAACGGAAGAGAGGTTGCAAAACATTTGGTACGAAGATGTTTTAAATATTCATAGCATAAAATATGAATTTGTTTTGTCAATATTTGTATAAGTAATAAGATGGATGTTAGTGCCTTTAGTTTTTCAACATCTTGATAAGGGTTTCTCCTACGTTTTCCCTTATCCTGAGAAGACGAATGTCTAATAACTTAAAGCTCCATGGACCTCCGACTCATTTCAGCATCATTTCACCCGTTTCATTCATTCACCGTCTGATATGACATTCCTTTGGAACGACGTTAAATTAAAAAAAAAAATCAAGGTGTTGGGTCGAAGCGCCATTTTTAATATTCCTAATGCGTGGAAAACAGCTGTGAGTGGCATGCAAATGTTACAGTTCATGGGCTTTCATTCCATCAGCTTTATTATTTTGTTATGAGTTACTAAATAGTGAATTATTTTTATCATTAAATAATTATTCGTAAGTCTATAACTCTGAGTAGGTATGATGACTTAAAGCAGATGCACTGGTCTAGCCGGCGAGCTGAAAGTTATGCATTGCAAATTCATTATTTTTGCTGTTATTTCAAGTTTGACATAATTTCCTTTTGTATTTAACTAAGGGAGTGTTTCCTTTACAAATGACACCTTACGGAGAGAATGCAAAACATTATAATTTTGACTTTATTCAGTGATTTTCACTTTTGCGCAGTGATTATACAATGTAATGCCATTGCCATAGCAACGTGTGTAGACTCCAGGCGCGACTAAGTGATAAGTCACTATTCCTGCCACTTAAGTTCTACACGATTTGGCACACTGAACTGCTATTTATTTGTTTGGAACCTGTAAACTTAATCCAATGTTAGTAAGAACATTTTCCTCTTGCACTGCGTCTCTATGTACACGTATATTTAATAAAGTGAATGTTGTTCGCAGGTTCCTGCTGCATCCTGCCAGCCATTTCCACACATTTACCAATGGAGAGTGCCTGGTGTTAACCCCAAATGGAAGAGACGGTGAGAAATGTTCGTCGGGAAGCAATCTGGAGGATTCTCGGCATGAATGAGTATGTCCTATAAATGTTGCTCTCTCCATTCTGTTAATGTTGATAATATAAGAATGAGTTGCATGGAACGCACTTTCAGTACTAATACTAATTTTAAAATATTATTCACTAGGATAAGAGTAATTGCTCTATTTCTTCATTTGCTTTCTTCACGGGATCAGATAACCTCGTCGACCGGTCCTTTGACCGGACATGCTCATTCACTCACTCCCTCACACACTGCCCCACTCACTCCCTAGCTCACCCACTCCCTCGCTCACTCCCTCACTCACCCACTCCCTCACTCACTGCCCCACTCAACCCTAACTCACCCACTCCCTCACACTACCCCACTCACTCACTCCCTCACCCACTCCCTCGCCCACTCCCTCACTCACTCCCTCACCCATTCCCTCACACACTGCCCCACTCACTCCCTCACTCACCCACTCCCTCACACTACCCCACTCACTCACTCCCTCACCCACTCCCTCACTCACTGCCCCACTCAACCCTAACTCACTCCGTCACCCACTCCCTCACACACTACCCCACTCACTCACTCCCTCACACACTGCCCCACTCACTCCCTCACTCACCCACTCCCTCACACACTACCTCACTCACTCACTCCCTCACCCACTCCCTCACACACTGCCCCACTCACTCACTCCCTCACTCACCCACTCCCTCACTCACTGCTCCACTCACTCCCTCACCCACTGCCCCACTCACTCCCTCACCCATTCCCTCACACACTGCCCCACTCACTCCCTCACGCACCCACTCCCTCACTCACTGCCCCACTCCCTGACTCACCCACACCCTCATTCCCTCACACACTGCCCCACTCACTCCCTCACTCACCCACTCCCTCACTCACTGCCCCACTCACTCCCTCACTCACCCACTCTCTCACTCACTGCCCCACTCCCTGACTCACCCACTCCCTCACCCACTCCCTCACTCACTGTCCCACTCCCTGATTCACCCACTCCCTCACTCACCCCCTCACTCACTCCCTCACACACTGCCCCACTCACTCCCTCACTCACCCACTCCCTGACTCACCCCCTCACCCACTCCCTCACTCACTGCCGCACTCACTCCCTCACTTACTCCCCACTCACTCCCTCACTCAGTCACTCCCTCACTGCCCCACTCACTCCCTCACTGCCCCACTCCCTGATTCACCCACTCCCTCACTCACCCCCTCACCCACTCCCTCACTCACTGCCGCACTCACTCCCTCACTTACTCCCCACTCACTCCCTCACTCAGTCACTCCCTCACTCAGTCACTCCCTCCCTCACTTTCTCACTCAATTCCTCACTCACTTCCCTACTCTCTCATTCACTCATTTCCTCACTCACTTCCCTACTCACTCCCTCGCTTCCTCGCACATTCACTCGTTCACACAGTCACTCACTTGTTCCTTGACGGGTGGCCGAAGTCATTAAGGCAGGACTAGTGAACTGAAGGTCTGCAGTTCAGATCCCTCCAGTGCTGCCTTCCCCCTTTTTCTCCAATTCAGGTTTTCCTGTCCTCATAACTGACAAGTGCCGGAGAGGTGCCCCGAGAATAGGACTAGAGTTTTCCTTCTCAAGTTTCCTTTCCCAAATGTTTCATTTCATGCAACATCTGTGTTCACCACATGGGGTGTCCTATTATGCACTACAAGTAAAGCATTTTTAGAAAAAGGTCTGTGTGGGTGCATGTGTGTGTGTGTGTGTGTGTGCGTGGACGTGCGTGTGTGCCTGTGTGTCTTATTTGCCTGTCAGTCTGTGGACAGCATAAAGCAAAAATGAAAATTCGGAAACTTCAAGTACGTTATTTCTCTAAGATAATGCAAATTTTCACACACTTTTTATTTTATTTTTTTCTGTAAAGAATGGAAAATACAGCTGACTTTATAGAATGAAGTTTAGTGTATGATGTAACTGTAACATGCTTTGGTATAATTTCAGATTGGACGTCATTGTGCCAAGAAGGAATTAGTTTGGGACTGAATTCTGACGTTAGTTGAGGCTTCTGCTTACTTAGAGCACAGTGTGTTGAAGATGCAGATTTTACTGTTCTTGCACCTGATGGATGACTTTGACGACAATCTAAGAGGAGAAGCTCAAGTAAGTGACGTCCAATTACAATACAGAAGTAAGAGAAACCATTACTCCAATAACATCAGAGAATGTAGGTATCTACATGAAAGTTAGGTGCAACCTAAATGGAGAAAGAATGTTAAATATTGCAACACATATAGTGAAAGAAAGTGCATATATGCACAAGGTAAAATGAAATAAAATAGAGTGTAAAATTTATATTTACATTTACATTACATTGCTGTAAAATGGTGTTTATATTACAGTGGAATCTTGATAACTCGACCTAATGTGGACTGAGAGGTTGTCGAGTTTTATGTAATAAGGCATCTGTTATTCACAACCTGTAACATAACACTGCAAATTACATAAATATGTTGTTGTTGTTTTCTAGTGCCTTGCATCTGGCAATGAAGCCATTAGCATTCGTGCCTTCCAATACTTTTGAACTGTAGTTTCTTCTGATCTTAATGCTTCACAGGTCTTCAAGTGTTCTTCATTCATTTCTGCTGGATCGTTACACAGGACACATATCGGTGAGGCTGAGATACCTATTCTGTAGAGATGACTTGCCAAGCAGTCATGATTTGTCAATAGTCGGAAGGCTGCAACAGCTGTTTTCCTTGGTCTCTGGGGGATTATATCTGGATTGGAAAGTAGTGTAATCCATTTTTTATCTTTGGCATTTGTTTCTATTTCTTGTAGGTATGAATGACAAAAATTTTTAATGATCAAGCGTTTTATTGAGGAATATGAGAAATTGAATTTAGACTTTTGTGTTATTGTTGTGGCTTTCTTTGCAAGTGAGTCTGCAGCTTCGTTCCCCATGACTCCACAGTGTGCTGGAATCCATTGGAGATGAACAGTCTTATTAACTTTTTGGAGTTGTGTTAACATTTTGTAGCATTCTCTAATTTTTGTTGACTTCTTTGTAGTATTTGAACATATTCCCTGAATTGCAGCTTTAGAATCCGAAAGAATTACTGCCTTGTTAAATTTATTTAAGGGAAGATTTAATAATTGTCGGAGAGCAATGTATATAGCCTCTATTTCTCCATCATAATTTGTTGTGTCTCTGCCAACAGAATGATAAAAGGAAAAATGTGAACATGTAACTCCAGCTCCAGTAAGGTTTTCCTTCGAGGATCCATCAGTATATATGTGCAGCCATTCTTCTGTGGGATACCTAGTATTGATTGTTTCCAGAGCTAGAAGTTTTTGTATTTCTTTTGGTGTGTCTGATTTACTTATTTCCTCTATTAATTCCAAATTGAAGGTAGGTTGCAATAATTCCAATGGATTTTCTCTAATAAGTAGATTTTCTCTGGTGTTAGGAATGTTCAATTTGGATTTAATCTGTGTTACCTTTTCTAGGAAACTACTATGAGTTTTAAGGATTGAAGGGGGGAGGTTCTCTTTTGTCCATTTAGAGTTTGGCAGTCGTAACATTTTCTCGTGTTGGAGCAATGCTTGTTCTTCTATTTTTGTTGTTATTGATGGGGTCCGTGTTAAGGCAAGCATGGCATCAATAGGTGTGGATTTAACTGCTCCAGTGATTAGGCGAAGAGCCTGATTTTGTATTTGTTCAAGTTTATTGATGTTAGCATTTGGTGCTGTTATTAAAGCTTCAGAACAGTACAAGAGGTTTGGTTTAATATACATTTTGTATGTTGTGTTAAGGACTCTCCTTGAGCAGCCCCATTTAGCACCAGCTAACCTTTTCAGGATTTGCAATTTCTTTTCAACTTTTTCTGAGATGTTTGTTATATGTTTTTTCCAACTTAGCTTTCTGTCGAAAGTGATGCCTAAGTATTTGGCATCATCAACTGCTTTGAGTGGTTTACCATTATAATTTATGCTAATATTAACTGGTTTGTATTTTAGTGTAAATAATTCATAATTTGTTTTTTCCACATTGATAGTCATGAGGTTTTTGGAGCTCCATTCATGTACTTTGTTTAGGGCTGTTTCTATTCTGTCTTTAATTAATTCAGGTTTTTTTGAAGAGCCTGAAGTCCAAATGACTACATCGTCAGCAAATATAGCAATTTTGGTTTCTAAAGTTTTTATTATTGATGGAAGGTCATTTATATATATGTTAAAGAGTCTTGTGCTCAGAACAGCACCTTGTGGAAGTCCTCGGTGTGTTTGTTTATATTTGGAAATGTATGTATTATATTTTGTGGCACAAAATCTTTGTGAAATAAACTGAGTTATCCACCTAAGCATGTTACTTTTCACACCTATTGATTGCAACTTCTCAACTAATTTATTTCTCCAGACTGAGTCATATGCTGATTTAAAATCAATGAATACTGCCAAGGTATCCTCCTTTCTATTGAAAGCTTCCTTGATGTCTTGGCTTAGTAGGAGTACATTTTCACTTGTACTATGATTCTGTCTGAAGCCGGTCTGTGAACTATTAATTAAGTTGTAATATTCTAGGAACCAGTTAAGTCTAGATGCCACCATTCTTTCCATCACTTTTGCAATAACACTGGTCAAAGATATTGGTCTGAAACTATTAATATTGTTTGAGGGTTTGTTTTTCTTTAAAATCGGGATGATAATGGCTTTTTTCCAGTCGGAAGGTACAGTCATTCTCCAACACGTGTTATACAGTTTAAGTAGGATTTCTTTTCCTTTCCTGCCAAGGTGTTTAATAAACTCTGGATGGATCTTGTCAGGTCCAGGAGATTTTTTGTTCTGTAATTGTTCTATTGCTAAATCCAGTTCTGTTTCATTAAAATCCTGAATAAAAATATCATTTCGTATACCTTTTGGCTTACTAGTTTCTCTGATAGTTTTTTGGATAGCCTTATCTTGTTTTTTATACGCTTGGGGTACTCTTTGTGACTCAGCATAAAACTTGTTAAGGGATTCTGCTATTTCCCTATCTGTAGTTAAGCTTTTGTTATTATATTTTAATGGTTCAGTTGTATTTTTTGATAATTTTGTTTTATTAAGGAATTTGTATATTTTATTTCCATCTTTCCTATAGTCCATATGTTCTACAAAATTTGTGAAACTGGCCCTTTTTGCTGTAATTAATTCTTTCTTAAAAATGGCTGCTTTTCTTCTCCAGTTTTGTACATCTTCTGGACACTTGGTTCTTTCGGCTTTGACTCTTGCTATATTTCTTTCGTGTTTTAACTTAGATAAAGATGGAGACCAAAAGTAGCTATATTTCTTTAACTTTCCTTTGGGGATATGTGTTTTGGCTGCTGTCAATAATATTTCACAAATTTTTTTATTCATTTCATCTGTTGACTTGAACTCTGATTCTAACAGTATATTACACTTCCCTTCTATCTCATTTTGGAAACTGGACCAATCTGCTTTTTTAAAATTCCAAGAAGTTTTAACTTTTGGTTTGTTACTTTTATTTATTAGACCTCTTATGGAGTTTATGGTGATTCTGTGGCCTGAACCTGGGTCTTCTATTATTTCTCTTTTTGTATTGTCAATTATGTCAGATGACACCATCAGAAGGTCAGGATTTGTACCCGAACCATTATAATGAAGGTAAGTGGGTGGATCATTTGGATTAAATATTAATTCCATTGTTGACGAGTTTAATAGGTCTTCTATGACTCTTCCTGCTGAATTTATATCTCTGTAGCCCCACCTAGGGGAGTGTGCATTAAAATCACCTATTAAAATACTTTTGGGTTCTATGGGAATAGAATTTAGATCTAGTGTATTGTCTGGAGGATTGTAGATACTGTAAATTCTATAGTGGTAGTTACTTTTCCATACTTCAATTTTAACTATTTCTGATTTATCTTGTTCTTCCATTGTTTTTTGGATTTGGATAGTAGCTTTCATATTTCTTTTAATCCCTGTAAATATGTTCTAGCACAATATAGCAAACAAAAGTCTAACATATTGTAAAATGTATTACGTATTAATATTTTACTCTTTCTCCAGTCTCTCTAACACAACCAATTTAGTTTCCATAATTGTGTTCACTTGTCTTTTCTTCTCGTTTGACATTTTTACTGGCACAAACCCAACACTAACAATAAGCTTGAAATCTTGGAAGCTGCCAGAAATAAGTAACTAACAGTTTAGCTTACTATGTAGACAGGTATTTTGTATACGCAGCGATGGATGTTGCTTGAATGTGCAGGAGTGACATCATGCAAATTGATGATGTTAGGTAATGTCTCTGTTTACTTCTATGAAATACACAAGACACTGCTGATTATGTGAGATGGCACGGCACTGTACTTAATCATGCACAGTCCGTGGAAGTCTGAAACATAACCTGACAATGGTCTTGTAAATTCAAAGGTGAACTCGATCATAAACCACTGCAGAATTGTCACGTTTGATTTGATTGATGTTTCTTGAATATGATAAAAAAAATTTAAAAAATAAAGAGCTCTTCAAGTTACATGGAATGTCGAGTTATTGAGAGTGGAGTTATTGAGATTCTACTGTATTTGGAAGTATGTTATTGTATTCCTGGCATTTCGTATATCACTAATAGCCATTTGGGGATGAGAGTGTTAACCCCCAGTTTTGTCAAATAAAATAATGAATGTTACTGTGTTATTAAACCAATATAGCACATCATATACAAATTGAAAGGTATTCTGCTATGCAACAGCAATATGTTGTTTCAATTCCAACATCTCACTCTACATCCCTTAAAGAAAGCTATCAAAATTTGTATACTGTCCTGGAAAAGTTAAACATAATTAACACAAGTGGCTCGTGTGCTGTGATCTTAAGGTGTGTAGTATTTTATTGGGGCAACAAGAAGGATACTTGAAATTTATGTGCTTTGTGTGTGAATGGGACTCCAGATAGAGAAAACGTCACTGGGTGAACCTAATTGGCCAAAAAGAAAAGATTTAGTGCCAGGGCCAAAAAATGCAGTAAATTGCCTGCAGGTTGACTCATATTAGGTTTAGCTGCCCCTGATGCATATCAAATTAGGGATAATGAAGCAATTTGTCAAAGCTTTGGACAAAAGTGGTTGTTTCCAATATCTTATTATATATATTATATATCGTATTCAGAAATTTCTAATTTCACACATTTTAAATTGTAGTTAAAAGCTAGAATAAAACTTTAATATTACATACTTCCTTTCTGCACGGCAAGAAAATGGTACTGGTACAAAGAAATGGAAAGCAGATTTGAATTCAGCATACGAAAGTTAGGTTTAGGAACCTGATTAACCCCATGTCGCAGAAAAAATGTTGAAATTTGCAGGCCGGTGTAATTATTGTAGGTCAGAAGGTTTTTGTCAATACACATTTGCTCTTTGTTGTACTGTGTACTGCAATCGATTCATTTTGCGTTTCCCATGTTAGTCACAGCAGGTTCACTGAATTGCTCTGGATATTATTATGTTGCACTGTAAAGAATATATTTTCAGTTTTGGATATATTTAGAGTTAGAATATTTAAGGAGAACCAGATATTCATACTTTCCAGGGATAGTTGCATTTCTTGCTTTACTTTATCTTATCTTATTGTTGATGTTCATTAAGGTTGTGCTATCTGCAGGTAAAATTGTGGATCAAGGTAAGTTACTGTTTAAGTTATTATTTATTTATGCCAACAAACTTACTGTTGGTGTTTTTAAACACACAAGCCGTGTGTGGGCAAAGTTTAAGAGGTAGAACTGGAACTTAAAAATTCAACGCCACAACTGGGATTTGAAGGTCTGTGGTTCAAATCCCAGTTGTGGCGTTGAATTTTTAAGTTCCAGTTCTAACTCTTATACTGTTTAAGTTGTTTATATGAAACAAAAATAAGAAAGGCACAGGACATAACATACTATTACTGGAGCTAGCTCGACGGGTATGACCTTCAACATCTTTAGGCAGGTAAGGAATACTCTATATGTGAGCTCTCAAATTAATTAAAAACACAATGGTGAGGCCATTACATCAATTATTTTATTTTGTGGTTAGAAAAATCATAAATGTCTTCAGCATGGGATGTCTCCAATGCTTTGACTGCAGTATAGTGGAATCCTGATAACTCAACCTAACCTGAACTGAGAGGCTGTCGAGTTAGCAAAATGCCAAGTTTTATGGAATAAGGAGCCTTTAATTCACAGCTCATAACATAATACTGCAAATTATATAAATACGTATTCTAGCACAATATAGGAAACAAAATTATAATGTATTCTAAAATTTATTACATATTAATATGTTCCCATTTCTCTGGTCTCTTAACATATCCAATTTAATTTCCATTGTCATGTTAACTTGTCTTTTCTTCTTGCTTGACAGTTTCTCTTGCAAAAACACAACTGAACATGATACTAACAATAGTCTGAAATCTTGGGAACTGTGCTGTACCCAGAAATATGTAGCTGAAAGGTTAGCTTACCACGTACAGCGGTATATTAACACGTGGCAAATGACCTTGCTAGGATCTGAATGACAGAAAAAACACAAGATAGTGCTGTTAATGTGAGATGACATTGTTCTTAATCGCGGACAGTCCACGGGAATCTGGAAGATAACCTGATAACTCTAAGGTCTTATAAATACAGAAGTGAACTCTATCATAAACCACTGTAGAATTCGTCATGTTTAAGAAATATCCTTGTATTGGGTAAAGCAATAAATCTTCAAACCTTCCTAACAAGTATTTGTCCAATGTATCAACATTATTAGTGACAAGTGACAAGACATATTGAAGGCCAATACGTGGTCAGCGGTTTTGTCACTTTGACGGAGAATGCTGTAGGTTGCATATGTATACTAATTAAAATTTACCTATTCTATTCATAGCATAATAGAAATTGTTAGTCAAGTTTAACAATAAACAATAAAAAAAACATAAAATTAAAATAAAAAGGTTCTTGAATTACACGGAATGTCAAGTTATCACGAGTTGACTTATCAGCATTCTACTATAATAAAATTTTCTGGAGAAACTTCATGGTAGTTATAATTTAAGTTAATTGACGTACCTGAGTGTCAGAAATTGTGCAGCATATGTACAAATGATTCATTATATCTGAAGTTATTGGCTCGTGACATACTTACATCTTTGGAAACCTTGATAAAATATTTGTTGAATTCATTAGGTTTTATAGATATAGTTTGCTTTTGAGTGGAGGTATTTTTAATGCATTTATTTTGTGCTGATAAAACTAAATTATCATTGGCTCCAATTTTTGCATTTTCTATGCTTTGCCCAAACAGCTTTCTTTAGTTTTTCAATCTTTTTTTATTTTCCAACCTATTGCTATCTTTGGATTTATCATAAAGTATTGGTAACATATTCCAAATTTTAAGAAGTTTAAGACTAAAAAAATTTCCTGTGGTAGATTTACTTTTTGTATGTTTTGTTTTTACATTGATGGATTTTCCATCAAATTCTATATTAAAGCAAGACGTTGTGACTTGATCAAAATATGTAAATGCATTTCCTATATCTACATGTTTTGTATAATGTGTTGTTTCACTTGACAATCCATTAGTAACCCTATTTTGTTTTACCTGAATCTCCACCCATATACCGACATGATCTGATATTATATTTTGTTCTGGAAAAGATCACTTGTAGGAAGATTTGTGCAAATTAGTTATAATGTTGCCAAGTTATGATGCATTTTGAGAGGACTTATAATAAACACATTATAAATTGTGCGATCTTAGCATGTTAAAGAACTGGAGATGAGTCTAATATGTTAATATTGAAATCACCAGCCAACAGTTAAAATTAGATGTTAGGCACCTAACTCATGGAATAGAATAGAATTATTACATCAGAGGCATTACAAGCATCAAGTCACTTAGTCTACCTTAACACTAGTATAATTCTATACTACAACAATACAATACACATAGCAATCACATGATCATTAAATTAAAATGTGTACAATATCATAAAATTCATTTACATTATAAATTGGATTATCAGTCATAAAACCTTTTACTTTGTTCTTAAAGCTCTTAGAATCAAGAGATTTTAAATTTGTGAGTAAAGAGTTAAACAGCTTTATAGACAGACAAAGGAAAGTGTTTTGGGTTCTAGTGTAGCAATAACTACTTATCATGAGATTACTGTTACCTCTAGTATTACACATATTATGTTCAACAAATCTACCATAATTTTTTTTTACATAATTTAAACACTGATAAACAAACAGTGCTGGGAGAGTCATAATTCTCAGGGACCTAAAACTTTCCCTGCAGTGACCCCTCGAAGGAAGTCCACACATCAATCTTATCAATTTCTCGGGTTCGATCCCAGGGACCCGCATGTGGTATTCGTGGTGGACGAAGCGGCGTCAGGGCGGGTTTTCTCCGGGTGCTCCGGTTTCCCCCGCCATCTCATTCCACCGGTGCTCCATCTTCATTCCATGTATCATCAGTGTCACCGCCTGCGGTGCCATAGTAGTAAAAGCGGGCGTTAAACACTACAACAACAACATTATCAATTTCTTTTGTATCATAAAAAGTTTTACACTATAAGTTTGAGAACCCCACATTATTGTACCATAAGACAAATGACTGAATTTGTGCAAAATATACAATTTTGAGCACGTCTAAACTAACAACTTTTCTTCATTTTCTTATCATAAAAATGCCATTAATCAGTTTATAAGTTAACTCATCAATATGACAAACCCAGTTAAATTTTCAATCCACCTTAAAACCTGAAAAGTTACTTCCTTTTTACCTTCACAATCTATTGTATTGTTATAAGTTACCTTGAGAGGCTGAGGTTGAGACAAAGCAAATTTACACCACACCAATCTTCTATCTTGCATGTAATATTTTTAATTTCGGTAAGATCATAATGTTCTGCAAGTGACTTAGATATACTAACGCAGATTGCAAGGTCATCAGCAAAAGTATCCTTTGGCAGAAGGCCCAAGTATTTTAGGTAGGTCATTGACATAAATAATGAATCATAGAGAGCCTAAAATCGAACCCTGTGGTACGCCATATGTTACAGACAAAAAATCAGACTCTCTATTATTAAAAACAACTTTCTGTATCCTATTATTTATATAAGACCTTATAAGCATACATGCTGACTCTTGAAAACCATAATACCTTAATTTGGCCAGTAAAATATTGTGGGAGACAGTGTTAAAAGCTTTAGATAAATCAAAGAATATTGAATCTATATTATTTTTACTCTCTGAAGACTTTAAACATGTAGTATAAAGAGATAATTTGCTTTTGTAGTCCTCATGCCCATTCTATAACCATATTGACTGTCACTAAACAAATTATTATTTTCAAAATAAGAAACAATTTGGTTGTTCAGTATTTTTTCAAATATCTTTGATACTGCAGGAACTAAAGAGATTGGCCTAAAACTATTAAAGTATAATTTGGTACCTTTCTTGTGCAGTGATACCACCTTCACAACTTTCATTGCTTCAGGGAAAATAGAACTCAAAATACAACTATTTATAAATTTGGTTAGTACATCGCTAATATGAGATGAACTTAACTTTAACATAAAAGAACTCACACCATATAAGTCACAACTTTGACTATTTTTCATACCTTTAAAAACTTTGTTGGCCACTTCCTTAGTGACTAATTCAAAATTGAACACACTTGATGATCTTGGGCAGTTTTTTAAATAGTCAAATGAACTACTTGTACACTTTTTCAAGGCAACATTTTGTACAATTTCATGAAGTTTTTCAATGAAAAATTTGTTAAATTCAAATGGACATAAATTACTTGAAGCATCTATCTTTAGGTTTGGCCTCATATTTTCCCTTTTAACAATGTCCCACACAGTTTCACTCCTATTGGTTGAGGATTTTATTAAATCGTCATTTTGCTTTCATCTTTTATATAGCTTTTAGTAAAGACCTAAATTGTTTTTTGTATCTCTTATGTAGACTGCCAGCCAGAACTTTTATAGCTTTACTACAAGACTCATTAGAATCTATCGTATATCAGTAGCAATATTATCCATGCAGCTACCAAGAAGCAAATCATTACTTTTGACCCTGGGTCTTGTTATTTGATCTACTGCAACATACAGACCAAATGTATACAGTAAATTGTTTAAATTTTATACTATGCTTTTGTTTTCAGACTACTTTTATTAAAGATTGTTTGCTGTACTAACTCACTTTGCAATACTTTTTTTTTGCCATATTTATACCCCACCCTTTTAACTGCAGAGGTTGTATCAGTGGCCTTGCCTATTGACAAATGGTGTTACATGTTTACGTTGGGTTTTTCGATCTTTGGGGGTTTTATACTTTGAATTCACACATACATTCACACTTTCATTCATACTTCCAGACTCAGGGAAGGACGAGGAATAATCCTGGCAGGAGAAAAATTCCTGCCCCCCTGCAGGGAATCTAGCACAGCAGGCAGGTGCTCTACCAACTGCGTCACAGGGTCAGCCTTTGCAATACTTTGTTTCCTATTGTCAATAATTTCCTTTTAAATAGGGAAATCTCCAACTTTCATGATATACGAGTACCTTTATCTACGATTCTGTGGACTATCTTAACAAACCATCGCTCCACACATTATCATTACCTCACGTCTGTTTCTTCCAGTGAGTGATCACATTTTAAACACAGAAATAACAGTGTTTTATAACAGTGCCGCATGACATGGCACTGCTTTTCACAGTTCTTTGATTAAAGTTGCCTTGCAAAAATCATAACATATACTACATTACACATTGCCTTATATACCTTCTTCTGAGATATCCTGTTATATTTTCTGGAAAAAAAAAAAAACAACTTTATAAATGTGTAACTGAGTTTAAAAGTTCTTATCTTAAAGAATTCTTGCATTGACAATTACTTCAGGAATTACACTACTTTCAATAATGGACATCGTCTTGTTGGTGATTATGTTATATTTTCTGAAAATGCAAGTCTTTTGTGATTTATGTACTCCATCTCTCACTCACTCCCTCCCTCGCTCCCTCTCTCATGCCATCCCTCACTCACTTGCTCCCTCACTCACTCACTTGCTCACTCACTCATTTACTCACCCACTCCCTCACTTGCTCACTCACTCACTCACTTACTCACTCACTCCCTCACTTGCTCACTCACTCACTTATTCACTCACTCCCTCACTTGCCCACTCACTAACTCACTCACTTACTCACTCACTCCCTCACTTGTTCACTCACTCACTCACTTACTCACTCACTCCCTCACTTGCTCACTCACTCACTCACTCACTTATTCACTCACTCCCTCACTTGCTCACTCACTCACTCACTTACTCCCTCACTTGCTCACTCACTCACTCACTCACTCACTTACTCACTCACTCCCTCACTTGCTCACTCACTTACTCACTCACTCCCTCACTTGCTCACTCACTCACTCACTTACTCACTCCCTCACTCACTTGCTCCCTCACTCACTCACTTGCTCACTCACTCATTTACTCACTCACTCCCTCACTTGCTCACTCACTCACTCACTTACTCACTCAATCCCTCACTTGCTCACTCACTCACTTATTCACTCACTCCCTCACTTGCCCACTCACTCACTCACTCACTTACTCACTCACACCCTCACTTGTTCACTCACTCACTCACTTACTCACTCACTCCCTCACTTGCTCACTCACTCACTCACTCCCTTATTCACTCACTCCCTCACTTGCTCACTCACTCACTTACTCCCTCACTTGCTCACTCACTCACTTACTTACTCACTCCCTCACTTGCTCACTCACTTACTCACTCACTCCCTCACTTGCTCACTCACTCACTTACTCACTCACTCCCTCACTTGCTCACTCACTCACTCACTTATTCACTCACTCCCTCACTTGCTCACTCACTCACTTACTCCCTCACTTGCTCACTCACTCACTCACTTACTCAATCACTCCCTCACTTGCTCACTCACTTACTCACTCACTCCCTCACTTGCTCACTCACTCACTTACTCACTCCCTCACTTGCTCACTCACTCACTTATTCACTCACTCCCTCACTTACTCACTCACTCCCTTACTCACTCACTCCCTCACTTACTCACTCACTCCCTCACTTACTCACTCCCTCTCTTGCTCACTCACTCACTCACGTGCTCACTCACTCCCTCACTTGCTCACTCACTCACTCACTTACTCACTCCCTCACTTGCTCACTCACTCACTTATTCACTCACTCCCTCACTTGCTCACTCACTCACTTACTCACTCACTCCCCCACTTACTCACTCACTCCCTCACTTGCCCACTCACTCACTCACTCACTTATTCACTCACTCCCTCACTTGCTCACTCACTCACTTACTTACTCACTCACTCCCTCACTTGCTCACTCACTCACTTATTCACTCACTCCCTCACTTGCTCACTCACTCACTCACTTACTCCCTCACTTGCTCACTCACTCACTTACTCACTCACTCCCTCACTTGCTCACTCACTTACTCACTCACTCCCTCACTTGCTCACTCACTCACTCACTTACTCACTCCCTCACTTGCCCACTCACTCACTTATTCACTCACTCCCTCACTTGTTCACTCACTCACTCACTTACTCACTCACTCCCTCACTTGCTCACTCACTCCCTCACTTGCTCACTCACTCACTTATTCACTCACTCCCTCACTTGCCCACTCACTCACTCACTTACTCACTCACTCCCTCACTTGCTCACTCACTCATTACTCCCTCACTTGCTCACTCACTCACTCACTCACTTACTCCCTCACTTGCTTACTCACTTACTCACTCACTCCCTCACTTGCTCACTCACTCATTTACTCACTCACTCCCTCACTTGCTCACTCACTCACTTATTCACTCACTCCCTCACTTGCTCACTCACTCACTCACTTACTCCCTCACTTGCTCACTCACTCACTCACTTACTCAATCACTCCCTCACTTGCTCACTCACTTACTCACTCACTCCCTCACTTGCTCACTCACTCACTCACTTACTCACTCACTCCCTCACTTGCTCACTCACTCACTTATTCACTCACTCCCTCACTTGCCCACTCACTCACTTACTCACTCACTCACTCACTTGCTCACTCACTCACTCACTTACTCACTCACTCCCTCACTTGCTCACTCACTCACTTATTCACTCACTCCCTCACTTGTTCACTCACTCACTCACTTACTCCCTCACTTGCTCACTCACTCACTCACTTACTCACTCACTCCCTCACTTGCTCACTCACTTACTCACTCACTCCCTCACTTGCTCACTCACTCACTCACTTACTCACTCCCTCACTTGCCCACTCACTCACTCACACACTTATTCACTCACTCCCTCACTTGTTCACTCACTCACTTACTCACTCACTCCCTCACTTGCTCACTCACTCCCTCACTTGCTCACTCACTCACTTATTCACTCACTCCCTCACTTGCCCACTCACTCACTCACTCACGCCCTCACTTGCTCACTCACTCACTCACTTACTCACTCACTCCCTCACTTGCCCACTCACTCACTCACTTACTCACTCACTCCCTCACTTGTTCACTCACTCACTCACTTACTCACTCACTCACTCACTTACTCACTCACTCCCTCACTTGCTCACTCACACACTTATTCACTCACTCCCTCACTTGCCCACTCACTCACTCACTTACTCACTCACTCCCTCACTTGCTCACTCACTCACTTACTCACTCACTCCCTCACTTGCTCACTCACTCACTTATTCACTCACTCCCTCACTTGCTCACTCACTCACTCACTTACTCCCTCACTTGCTCACTCACTCACTCACTTAATCACTCACTCCCTCACTTGCTCACTCACTTACTCACTCACTCCCTCACTTGCTCACTCACTCACTTATTCACTCACTCCCTCACTTGCTCACTCACTTACTCACTCACTCCCTCACTTGCTCACTCACTCACTTATTCACTAACTCCCTCACTTGCTCACTCACTCACTTATTCACTCACTCCCTCACTTGCTCACTCACTCACTTACTCCCTCACTTGCTCACTCACTCACTCACTTACTCACTCACTCCCTCACTTGCTCACTCACTTACTCACTCACTCCCTCACTTGCTCACTCACTCACTCACTTACTCACTCCCTCACTTGCCCACTCACTCACTCACTCACTTATTCACTCACTCCCTCACTTGTTCACTCACTCACTCACTCCCTCACTTGCTCACTCACTCCCTCACTTGCTCACTCACTCACTTATTCACTCACTCCCTCACTTGCCCACTCACTCACTCACTTACTCACTCACTCCCTCACTTGCTCACTCACTCACTCACTTACTCCCTCACTTGCTCACTCACTCACTCACTCACTTACTCCCTCACTTGCTTACTCACTTACTCACTCACTCCCTCACTTGCTCACTCACTCACTTACTTAATCACTCCCTCACTTGCTCACTCACTTACTCACTCACTCCCTCACTTGCTCACTCACTCACTCACTTACTCACTCACTCCCTCACTTGCTCACTCACTCACTTATTCACTCACTCCCTCACTTGCCCACTCACTCACTTACTCACTCACTCACTTGCTCACTCACTCACTCACTTACTCACTCACTCCCTCACTTGCTCACTCACTCACTTATTCACTCACTCCCTCACTTGCTCACTCACTCACTCACTTACTCCCTCACTTGCTCACTCACTCACTTGCTCACTCACTCACTCACTCACTTACTCACTCACTCCCTCACTTGCTCACTCACTTACTCACTCCCTCACTTACTCACTCCCTCACTTACTCACTCACTCACTCACTTACTCACTCCCTCACTTGCCCACTCACTCACTCACTCACTTATTCACTCACTCCCTCACTTGTTCACTCACTCACTTACTCACTTACTCCCTCACTTGCTCACTCACTCCCTCACTTGCTCACTCACTCACTTATTCACTCACTCCCTCACTTGCCCACTCACCCACTCACTCACTTACTCACTCACTCCATCACTTGCTCACTCACTCACTCACTTACTCACTCACTCACTTACTCACTCACTCCCTCACTTGCCCACTCACTCACTCACTCACTTACTCACTCACTCCCTCACTTGTTCACTCACTTACTCACTCACTCACTCACTTACTCACTCCCTCACTTGCTCACTCACACACTTATTCACTCACTCCCTCACTTGCCCACTCACTCACTCACTTACTCACTCACTCCCTCACTTGCTCACTCACTTACTCACTCACTCACTCACTTGCTCACTCACTCACTTATTCACTCACTCCCTCACTTGCTCACTCACTCACTCACTTACTCCCTCACTTGCTCACTCACTCACTCACTTAATCACTCCCTCACTTGCTCACTCACTTACTCACTCACTCCCTCACTTGCTCACTCACTCACTTATTCACTCACTCCCTCACTTGCTCACTCACTTACTCACTCACTCCCTCACTTGCTCACTCACTCACTTATTCACTCACTCCCTCACTTGCTCACTCACTCACTCACTTATTCACTCACTCCCTCACTTGGTCACTCACTCACTCACTTACTCCCTCACTTGCTCACTCACTCACTCACTCACTTACTCACTCACTCCCTCACTTGCTCACTCACTCCCTCACTTGCTCACTCACTTACTCACTCACTCCCTCACTTGCTCACTCACTCACTTACTCACTCACTCCCTCACTTGTTCACTCACTCACTCACTTACTCACTCACTCCCTCACTTGCTCACTCACCCACTCACTCACTTATTCACTCACTCCCTCACTTGCTCACTCACTCACTCACTCACTTACTCCCTCACTTGCTCACTCACTCACTCACTTACTCACTCACTCCCTCACTTGCTCACTCACTTACTCACTCACTCCCTCACTTGCTCACTTACTCACTTACTCACTCACTCCCTCACTTGCTCACTCACTCACTCACTTAATCACTCACTCCCTCACTTGCCCACTCACTTACTTACTCACTCACTCCCTCACTTGCTCACTCACTCACTTATTCACTCACTCCCTCACTTGCTCACTCACTTACTCACTCACTCCCTCACTTGCTCACTCACTCACTTATTCACTCACTCCCTCACTTGCTCACTCACTCACTCACTTATTCACTCACTCCCTCACTTGCTCACTCACTCACTCACTTACTCCCTCACTTGCTCACTCACTCACTCACTCACTTACTCACTCACTCCCTCACTTGCTCACTCACTTACTCACTCACTCCCTCACTTGCTCACTCACTCACTTACTCACTCACTCCCTCACTTGCCCACTCACTCACTCACTCACTTACTCACTCACTCTCTCACTTGTTCACTCACACACTCACTCACCTACTCACTCACTCCCTCACTTGCTCACTCACTCACTCACTCACTTATTCACTCACTCCCTCACTTGCTCACTCACTCACTCACTCACTTACTCCCTCACTTGCTCACTCACTCCCTCACTTGCTCACTCACTTACTCACTCACTCCCTCACTTGCTCACTCACTCACTCACTCACTTATTCACTCACTCCCTCACTTGCTCACTCGCTTACTCACTCACTCCCTCACTTGCTCACTCACTCACTCACTCACTCACTCACTTATTCACTCACTCCCTCACTTGCTCACTCACTCACTTACTCACTCACTCCCTCACTTGCTCACTCACTCCCTCACTTGCTCACTCACTCACTTATTCACTCACTCCCTCACTTGCCCACTCACTCACTCACTCACGCCCTCACTTACTCACTCACTCCCTCACTTGCTCACTCACTCCCTCACTTGCTCACTCACTCACTTATTCACTCACTCCCTCACTTGCCCACTCACTCACTCACTCACGCCCTCACTTGCTCACTCACTCACTCACTTACTCACTCACTCCCTCACTTGCCCACTCACTCACTCACTTACTCACTCACTCCCTCACTTGTTCACTCACTCACTCACTTACTCACTCACTCACTTACTCACTCACTCCCTCACTTGCTCACTCACACACTTATTCACTCACTCCCTCACTTGCCCACTCACTCACTCACTTACTCACTCACTCCCTCACTTGCTCACTCACTCACTTACTCACTCACTCCCTCACTTGCTCACTCACTCACTTATTCACTCACTCCCTCACTTGCTCACTCACTCACTCACTTACTCCCTCACTTGCTCACTCACTCACTCACTTAATCACTCACTCCCTCACTTGCTCACTCACTTACTCACTCACTCCCTCACTTGCTCACTCACTCACTTATTCACTCACTCCCTCACTTGCTCACTCACTTACTCACTCACTCCCTCACTTGCTCACTCACTCACTTATTCACTAACTCCCTCACTTGCTCACTCACTCACTTATTCACTCACTCCCTCACTTGCTCACTCACTCACTTACTCCCTCACTTGCTCACTCACTCACTCACTTACTCACTCACTCCCTCACTTGCTCACTCACTTACTCACTCACTCCCTCACTTGCTCACTCACTCACTCACTTACTCACTCCCTCACTTGCCCACTCACTCACTCACTCACTTATTCACTCACTCCCTCACTTGTTCACTCACTCACTCACTCCCTCACTTGCTCACTCACTCCCTCACTTGCTCACTCACTCACTTATTCACTCACTCCCTCACTTGCCCACTCACTCACTCACTTACTCACTCACTCCCTCACTTGCTCACTCACTCACTCACTTACTCCCTCACTTGCTCACTCACTCACTCACTCACTCACTTACTCCCTCACTTGCTTACTCACTTACTCACTCACTCCCTCACTTGCTCACTCACTCACTTACTCAATCACTCCCTCACTTGCCCACTCACTCACTCACTTACTCACTCACTCCCTCACTTGCTCACTCACTTACTCACTCACTCACTCACTTGCTCACTCACTCACTTATTCACTCACTCCCTCACTTGCTCACTCACTCACTCACTTACTCCCTCACTTGCTCACTCACTCACTCACTTAATCACTCCCTCACTTGCTCACTCACTTACTCACTCACTCCCTCACTTGCTCACTCACTCACTTATTCACTCACTCCCTCACTTGCTCACTCACTTACTCACTCACTCCCTCACTTGCTCACTCACTCACTTATTCACTCACTCCCTCACTTGCTCACTCACTCACTCACTTATTCACTCACTCCCTCACTTGGTCACTCACTCACTCACTTACTCCCTCACTTGCTCACTCACTCACTCACTCACTTACTCACTCACTCCCTCACTTGCTCACTCACTTACTCACTCACTCCCTCACTTGCTCACTCACTCACTTACTCACTCACTCCCTCACTTGTTCACTCACTCACTCACTCCCTCACTTGCTCACTCACCCACTCACTCACTTATTCACTCACTCCCCCACTTGCTCACTCACTCACTCACTCACTTACTCCCTCACTTGCTCACTCACTCACTCACTCACTCACTTACTCACTCACTCCCTCACTTGCTCACTCACTTACTCACTCACTCCCTCACTTGCTCACTTACTCACTTACTCACTCACTCCCTCACTTGCTCACTCACTCACTCACTCAGTCACTTAATCACTCACTCCCTCACTTGCCCACTCACTTACTTACTCACTCACTCCCTCACTTGCTCACTCACTCACTTATTCACTCACTCCCTCACTTGCTCACTCACTTACTCACTCACTCCCTCACTTGCTCACTCACTCACTTATTCACTCACTCCCTCACTTGCTCACTCACTCACTCACTTATTCACTCACTCCCTCACTTGCTCACTCACTCACTCACTTACTCCCTCACTTGCTCACTCACTCACTCACTCACTTACTCACTCACTCCCTCACTTGCTCACTCACTTACTCACTCACTCCCTCACTTGCTCACTCACTCACTTACTCACTCACTCCCTCACTTGCCCACTCACTCACTCACTCACTTACTCACTCACTCTCTCACTTGTTCACTCACACACTCACTCACCTACTCACTCACTCCCTCACTTGCTCACTCACTCACTCACTCACTTATTCACTCACTCCCTCACTTGCTCACTCACTCACTCACTCACTTGCTCACTCACTCCCTCACTTGCTCACTCACTTACTCACTCACTCCCTCACTTGCTCACTCACTCACTTACTCACTCACTCCCTCACTTGCTCACTCACTCACTCACCTACTTAATCACTCACTCCCTCACTTGCTCACTCACTTACTCACTCACTCCCTCACTTGCTCACTCACTCACTCACTCACTTATTCACTCACTCCCTCACTTGCTCACTCGCTTACTCACTCACTCCCTCACTTGCTCACTCACTCACTCACTCACTCACTTATTCACTCACTCCCTCACTTGCTCACTCACTCACTTACTCACTCACTCCCTCACTTGCTCACTCACTCCCTCACTTGCTCACTCACTCACTTATTCACTCACTCCCTCACTTGCCCACTCACTCACTCACTCACGCCCTCACTTGCTCACTCACTTACTCACTCACTCCCTCACTTGCCCACTCACTCACTTACTCACTCACTCCCTCACTTGTTCACTCACTCACTCACTTACTCACTCACTCACTCACTTACTCACTCACTCCCTCACTTGCTCACTCACACACTTATTCACTCACTCCCTCACTTGCCCACTCACTCACTCACTCACTTACTCACTCACTCCCTCACTTGCTCACTCACTCACTTACTCACTCACTCCCTCACTTGCTCACTCACTCACTCACTTACTCCCTCACTTGCTCACTCACTCACTCACTTAATCACTCACTCCCTCACTTGCTCACTCACTTACTCACTCACTCCCTCACTTGCTCACTCACTCACTTATTCACTCACTCCCTCACTTGCTCACTCACTTACTCACTCACTCCCTCACTTGCTCACTCACTCACTTATTCACTAACTCCCTCACTTGCTCACTCACTCACTTATTCACTCACTCCCTCACTTGCTCACTCACTCACTTACTCCCTCACTTGCTCACTCACTCACTCACTTACTCACTCACTCCCTCACTTGCTCACTCACTTACTCACTCACTCCCTCACTTGCTCACTCACTCACTCACTTACTCACTCCCTCACTTGCCCACTCACTCACTCACTCACTCACTTATTCACTCACTCCCTCACTTGTTCACTCACTCACTCACTCCCTCACTTGCTCACTCACTCCCTCACTTGCTCACTCACTCACTCACATATTCACTCACTCCCTCACTTGCCCACTCACTCACTCACTTACTCACTCACTCCCTCACTTGCTCACTCACTCACTCACTTACTCCCTCACTTGCTCACTCACTCACTCACTTACTCCCTCACTTGCTTACTCACTTACTCACTCACTCCCTCACTTGCTCACTCACTCACTTACTCAATCACTCCCTCACTTGCTCACTCACTTACTCACTCACTCCCTCACTTGCTCACTCACTCACTTACTCACTCACTCCCTCACTTGCTCACTCACTCACTTATTCACTCACTCTCTCACTTGCCCACTCACTCACTTACTCACTCACTCACTTGCTCACTCACTCACTCACTTACTCACTCACTCCCTCACTTGCTCACTCACTCACTTATTCACTCACTCCCTCACTTGCTCACTCACTCACTCACTTACTCCCTCACTTGCTCACTCACTCACTTGCTCACTCACTCACTCACTCACTTACTCACTCACTCCCTCACTTGCTCACTCACTTACTCACTCCCTCACTTACTCACTCCCTCACTTACTCACTCACTCACTTACTCACTCCCTCACTTGCCCACTCACTCACTCACTCACTTATTCACTCACTCCCTCACTTGTACACTCACTCACTTACTCACTTACTCCCTCACTTGCTCACTCACTCCCTCACTTGCTCACTCACTCACTTATTCACTCACTCCCTCACTTGCCCACTCACCCACTCACTCACTTACTCACTCACTCCATCACTTGCTCACTCACTCACTCACTTACTCACTCACTCACTTACTCACTCACTCCCTCACTTGCTCACTCACTCACTCACTCACTTACTCACTCACTCCCTCACTTGCTCACTCACTTACTCACTCACTCCCTCACTTGCTCACTCACTCACTTACTCACTCACTCCCTCACTTGCCCACTCACTCACTCACTCACTTACTCACTCACTCTCTCACTTGTTGACTCACACACTCACTCACCTACTCACTCACTCCCTCACTTGCTCACTCACTCACTCACTCACTTATTCACTCACTCCCTCACTTGCTCACTCACTCACTCACTTACTCCCTCACTTGCTCACTCACTCCCTCACTTACTCACTCACTCCCTCACTTGCTCACTCACTCACTTACTCACTCCCTCACTTGCTCACTCACTCACTCACCTACTTAATCACTCACTCCCTCACTTGCTCACTCACTTACTCACTCACTCCCTCACTTGCTCACTCACTCACTCACTCACTCACTTATTCACTCACTCCCTCACTTGCTCACTCGCTTACTCACTCACTCACTCACTTGCTCACTCACTCACTCACTCACTTATTCACTCACTCCCACACTTGCTCACTCACTCACTTACTCACTCACTCCCTCACTTGCTCACTCACTCCCTCACTTGCTCACTCACTCACTTATTCACTCACTCCCTCACTTGCCCACTCACTCACTCACTCACGCCCTCACTTGCTCACTCACTCACTCACTTACTCACTCACTCCCTCACTTGCCCACTCACTCACTCACTTACTCACTCACTCCCTCACTTGTTCACTCACTCACTCACTTACTCACTCACTCACTCACTTACTCACTCACTCCCTCACTTGCTCACTCACACACTTATTCACTCACTCCCTCACTTGCCCACTCACTCACTCACTCACTTACTCACTCACTCCCTCACTTGCTCACTCACTCACTTACTCACTCACTCCCTCACTTGCTCACTCACTCACTTATTCACTCACTCCCTCACTTGCTCACTCACTCACTCACTTACTCCCTCACTTGCTCACTCACTCACTCACTTAATCACTCACTCCCTCACTTGCTCACTCACTTACTCCCTCACTTGCTCACTCACTCACTTATTCACTCACTCCCTCACTTGCTCACTCACTTACTCACTCACTCCCTCACTTGCTCACTCACTCACTTATTCACTAACTCCCTCACTTGCTCACTCACTCACTTATTCACTCACTCCCTCACTTGCTCACTCACTCACTTACTCCCTCACTTGCTCACTCACTCACTCACTTACTCACTCACTCCCTCACTTGCTCACTCACTTACTCACTCACTCCCTCACTTGCTCACTCACTCACTCACTTACTCACTCCCTCACTTGCCCACTCACTCACTCACTTATTCACTCACTCCCTCACTTGTTCACTCACTCACTCACTCCCTCACTTGCTCACTCACTCCCTCACTTGCTCACTCACTCACTTATTCACTCACTCCCTCACTTGCCCACTCACTCACTCACTTACTCACTCACTCCCTCACTTGCTCACTCACTCACTCACTTACTCCCTCACTTGCTCACTCACTCACTCACTCACTCACTTACTCCCTCACTTGCTTACTCACTTACTCACTCACTCCCTCACTTGCTCACTCACTCACTTACTCAATCACTCCCTCACTTGCTCACTCACTTACTCACTCACTCCCTCACTTGCTCACTCACTCACTCACTTACTCACTCACTCCCTCACTTGCTCACTCACTCACTTATTCACTCACTCCCTCACTTGCCCACTCACTCACTTACTCACTCACTCACTTGCTCACTCACTCACTCACTTACTCACTCACTCCCTCACTTGCTCACTCACTCACTTATTCACTCACTCCCTCACTTGCTCACTCACTCACTCACTTACTCCCTCACTTGCTCACTCACTCACTTGCTCACTCACTCACTCACTCACTTACTCACTCACTCCCTCACTTGCTCACTCACTTACTCACTCCCTCACTTACTCACTCCCTCACTTACTCACTCACTCACTCACTTACTCACTCCCTCACTTGCCCACTCACTCACTCACTCACTCACTTATTCACTCACTCCCTCACTTGTTCACTCACTCACTTACTCACTTACTCCCTCACTTGCTCACTCACTCCCTCACTTGCTCACTCACTCACTTATTCACTCACTCCCTCACTTGCCCACTCACCCACTCACTCACTTACTCACTCACTCCATCACTTGCTCACTCACTCACTCACTTACTCACTCACTTACTTACTCACTCACTCCCTCACTTGCCCACTCACTCACTCACTTACTCACTCACTCCCTCACTTGTTCACTCACTTACTCACTCACTCACTCACTTACTCACTCCCTCACTTGCTCACTCACACACTTATTCACTCACTCCCTCACTTGCCCACTCACTCACTCACTTACTCACTCACTCCCTCACTTGTTCACTCACTTACTCACTCACTCACTCACTTACTCACTCCCTCACTTGCTCACTCACACACTTATTCACTCACTCCCTCACTTGCCCACTCACTCACTCACTTACTCACTCACTCCCTCACTTGCTCACTCACTTACTCACTCACTCACTCACTTGCTCACTCACTTATTCACTCACTCCCTCACTTGCTCACTCACTCACTCACTTACTCCCTCACTTGTTCACTCACTTACTCACTCACTCACTCACTTACTCACTCCCTCACTTGCTCACTCACACACTTATTCACTCACTCCCTCACTTGCCCACTCACTCACTCACTTACTCACTCACTCCCTCACTTGCTCACTCACTTACTCACTCACTCCCTCACTTGCTCACTCACTCACTTATTCACTCACTCCCTCACTTGCTCACTCACTTACTCACTCACTCCCTCACTTGCTCACTCACTCACTTATTCACTCACTCCCTCACTTGCTCACTCACTCACTCACTTATTCACTCACTCCCTCACTTGGTCACTCACTCACTCACTTACTCCCTCACTTGCTCACTCACTCACTCACTCACTTACTCACTCACTCCCTCACTTGCTCACTCACTTACTCACTCACTCCCTCACTTGCTCACTCACTCACTTACTCACTCACTCCCTCACTTGTTCACTCACTGACTCACTTACTCACTCACTCCCTCACTTGCTCACTCACCCACTCACTCACTTATTCACTCACTCCCTCACTTGCTCACTCACTCACTCACTCACTCACTTACTCCCTCACTTGCTCACTCACTCACTCACTCACTTACTCACTCACTCCCTCACTTGCTCACTCACTTACTCACTCACTCCCTCACTTGCTCACTTGCTCACTTACTCACTCACTCCCTCACTTGCTCACTCACTCACTCACTCACTCACTCACTCCCTCACTTGCCCACTCACTTACTTACTCACTCACTCCCTCACTTGCTCACTCACTCACTTATTCACTCACTCCCTCACTTGCTCACTCACTTATTCACTCACTCCCTCACTTGCTCACTCACTCACTCACTTATTCACTCACTCCCTCACTTGCTCACTCACTCACTCACTTACTCCCTCACTTGCTCACTCACTCACTCACTCACTCACTCACTCACTCCCTCACTTGCTCACTCACTTACTCACTCACTCCCTCACTGGCTCACTCACTCACTTACTCACTCACTCCCTCACTTGCCCACTCACTCACTCACTCACTTACTCACTCACTCTCTCACTTGTTCACTCACACACTCACTCACCTACTCACTCACTCCCTCACTTGCTCACTCACTCACTCACTCACTTATTCACTCACTCCCTCACTTGCTCACTCACTCACTCACTCACTTACTCCCTCACTTGCTCACTCACTCCCTCACTTGCTCACTCACTTACTCACTCACTCCCTCACTTGCTCACTCACTCACTTACTCACTCCCTCACTTGCTCACTCGCTCACTCACCTACTTAATCACTCACTCCCTCACTTGCTCACTCACTTACTCACTCACTCCCTCACTTGCTCACTCACTCACTCACTCACTCACTTATTCACTCACTCCCTCACTTGCTCACTCGCTTACTCACTCACTCCCTCACTTGCTCACTCACTCACTCACTCACTCACTTATTCACTCACTCCCTCACTTGCTCACTCACTCACTCACTTATTCACTCACTCCCTCACTTGCTCACTCACTCACTCACTTACTCCCTCACTTGCTCACTCACTCACTCACTCACTCACTTACTCACTCACTCCCTCACTTGCTCACTCACTTACTCACTCACTCCCTCACTTGCTCACTCACTTACTTACTCACTCACTCCCTCACTTGCTCACTCACTCACTTATTCACTCACTCCCTCACTTGCCCACTCACTCACTCACTTACTCACTCACTCCCTCACTTGCTCACTCACTCACTCACTTACTCACTCACTCCCTCACTTGCTCACTCACTCACTTATTCACTCACTCCCTCACTTGCTCACTCACTCACTTACTCCCTCACTTGCTCACTCACTCACTCACTTACTCACTCCCTCACTTGCTCACTCACTTACTCACTCACTCCCTCACTTGCTCACTCACTCACTCACTTGCTCACTCACTCACTTATTCACTCACTCCCTCACTTGCTCACGCACTCACTTACTCCCTCACTTGCTCACTCACTCACTTACTCACTCACTCCCTCACTTGCTCACTCACTCACTTATTCACTCCCTCACTTGCCCACTCACTCACTCACTTACTCACTCCCTCACTTGTTCACTCACTCACTCACTTACTCACTCACTCCCTCACTTGCTCACTCACTCACTCTCTCACTCACTCACTTATGCACTCACTCCCTCACTTGCTCACTCACTCACTTACTCCCTCACTTGCTCACTCACCCACTCACTCACTTACTCACTCCCTCACTTGCTCACTCACGCCCTCACTTGCTCACTCACTCACTTACTCACTCACTCCCTCACTTGCTAACTCACTCACTCACTCACTTATTCACTCACTCCCTCACTTGCTCACTCACTCACTTACTCCCTCACTTGCTCACTCACTCACTCACTCACTTACTCAATCACTCCCTCACTTGCTCACTCACTTACTCACTCACTCCCTCACTTGCTCACTCACTCACTCACTTACTCACTCACTCCCTCACTTGCTCACTCACTCACTTATTCACTCACTCCCTCACTTGCCCACTCACTCACTCACTTACTCACTCACTCCCTCACTTGCTCACTCACTCACTTACTCACTCACTCCCTCACTTGCTCACTCACTCACTTATTCACTCACTCCCTCACTTGCTCACTCACTCACTTACTCCCTCACTTGCTCACTCACTCACTCACTTACTCACTCACTCCCTCACTTGCTCACTCACTTACTCACTCACTCCCTCACTTGCTCACTCACTCACTCACTTACTCACTCCCTCACTTGCCCACTCACTCACTCACTCACTTATTCACTCACTCCCTCACTTGCTCACTCACTCACTCACTTACTCCCTCACTTGCTCACTCACTCACTCACTCACTCACTCACTCCCTCACTCACTTACTCACTCACTCCCTCACTTGCTCACTTACTCACTTACTCACTCCCTCACTTGCTCACTCACTCACTTAATCACTCACTCCCTCACTTGCTCACTCACTTACTCACTCACTCCCTCACTTGCTCACTCACTCACTCATTCACTCACTCCCTCACTTGCTCACTCACTTACTCACTCACTCCCTCACTTGCTCACTCACTCACTCACTTATTCACTCACTCCCTCACTTGCTCACTCACTCACTTATTCACTTACTCCCTCACTTGCTCACTCACTCACTCACTCACTTACTCACTCACTCCCTCACTTGCTCACTCACTTACTCACTCACTCCCTCACTTGCTCACTCACTCACTTACTCACTCACTCCCTCACTTGCCCACTCACTCACTCACTTACTATCTCACTCCCTCACTTGTTCACTCACTCCCTCACTTGTTCACTCACTCACTCACCTACTCACTCACTCCCTCACTTGCTCACTCACTCACTCACTCACTTATTCACTCACTCCCTCACTTGCTCACTCACTCACTCACTCCCTCACTTGCTCACTCACTCACTCACTTACTCACTCACTCCCTCACTTGCTCACTCACTTACTCACTCACTCCCTCACTTGCTCACTCACTTACTCACTCACTCCCTCACTTGCTCACTCACTCACTCACTTATTCACTCACTCCCTCACTTGCTCACTCACTCACTCACTTATTCACTCACTCCCTCACTTGCTCACTCACTCACTCACTTACTCCCTCACTTGCTCACTCACTCACTCACTTACTCACTCACTCCCTCACTTGCTCACTCACTTACTCACTCACTCCCTCACTTGCTCACTCACTTACTTACTCACTCACTCCCTCACTTGCCCACTCACTCACTCACTTACTATCTCACTCCCTCACTTGTTCACTCACTCCCTCACTTGTTCACTCACTCACTCACCTACTCACTCACTCCCTCACTTGCTCACTCACTCACTCACTTATTCACTCACTCCCTCACTTGCTCACTCACTCACTCACTCCCTCACTTGCTCACTCACTCACTCACTTACTCACTCACTCCCTCACTTGCTCACTCACTCACTCACTTATTCACTCCCTCCCTCACTTGCTCACTCACTTACTCACTCACTCCCTCACTTGCTCACTCACTCACTCACTTATTCACTCACTCCCTCACTTGCTCACTCACTCACTTATTCACTCACTCCCTCACTTGCTCACTCACTCACTCACTTACTCCCTCACTTGCTCACTCACTCACTCACTTACTCACTCACTCCCTCACTTGCTCACTCACTTACTCACTCACTCCCTCACTTGCTCACTCACTTACTTACTCACTCCCTCAGTTGCTCACTCACTCACTTATTCACTCACTCCCTCACTTGCCCACTCACTCACTCACTCACTCACTTACTCACTCACTCCCTCACTTACTCACTCACTCACTCACTCACTTACTCACTCACTCCCTCACTTGCTCACTCACTCACTTATTCACTCACTCCCTCACTTGCTCACTCACTCACTCACTTACTCCCTCACTTGCTCACTCACTCACTCACTCACTTACTCACTCCCTCACTTGCTCACTCACTTACACACTCACTCCCTCACTTGCTCACTCACTCACTCACTCACTTACTCACTCCCTCACTTGCTCACTCACTCTCTCACTTGCTCACTCACTCACTTATTCACTCACTCCCTCACTTGCTCACGCACTCACTTACTCCCTCACTTGCTCACTCACTCACTTACTCACTCACTCCCTCACTTGCTCACTCACTTACTCACTCACTCCCTCACTTGCTCACCCACTCACTTATTCACTCACTCCCTCACTTGCCCACTCACTCACTCACTCACTTACTCACTCCCTCACTTGCTCACTCACTCACTCACTTACTCACTCACTCCCTCACTCACTTATTCACTCACTCCCCCACTTGCTCACTCACTCACTCACTTATTCACTCACTCCCTCACTTGCCCACTCACTCACTCACTCACTTACTCACTCACTCCCTCACTTGTTCACTCACTTACTCACTCACTCCCTCACTTGCTCACTCACTCACTTACTCACTCCCTCACTTGCCCACTCACTCACTCACTTATTCACTCACTCCCTCACTTGTTCACTCACTCACTCCCTCACTTGCTCACTCACTCCCTCACTTGCTCACTCACTCACTTATTCACTCACTCCCTCACTTGCCCACTCACTCACTCACTCACTTACTCACTCCCTCACTTGCTCACTCACTCACTCACTTACTCCCTCACTTGCTCACTCACTCACTTACTCCCTCACTTGCTTACTCACTTACTCACTCACTCCCTCACTTGCTCACTCACTCACTTACTCACTCACTCCCTCACTTGCTCACTCACTCACTCACTTATTCACTCACTCCCTCACTTGCTCACTCACTCACTCACTTGCTCACTCACTCACTCACTTACTCAATCACTCCCTCACTTGCTCACTCACTTACTCACTCACTCCCTCACTTGCTCACTCACTCACTCACTCACTCCCTCACTTGCTCACTCACTCACTTATTCACTCACTCCCTCACTTGCCCACTCACTCACTCACTTACTCACTCACTCACTTGCTCACTCACTCACTCACTCACTCACTCCCTCACTTGCTCACTCACTCACTTATTCACTCACTCCCTCACTTGCTCACTCACTCACTCACTTACTCCCTCACTTGCTCTCTCACTCACTCACTTACTCACTCACTCCCTCACTTACTCACTCACTCCCTCACTTGCTCACTCACTCACTCACTTACTCACTCCCTCACTTGCCCACTCACTCACTCACTCACTCACTTATTCACTCACTCCCTCACTTGTTCACTCACTCACTTACTCACTCACTCCCTCACTTGCTCACTCACTCCCTCACTTGCTCACTCACTCACTTATTCACTCACTCCCTCACTTGCCCACTCACCCACTCACTCACTTACTCACTCACTCCCTCACTTGCTCACTCACTTACTCACTCACTCACTCACTTACTCACTCACTCCCTCACTTGCCCACCCACTCACTCACTCACTTACTCACTCACTCCCTCACTTGTTCACTCACTTACTCACTCACTCACTCACTTACTCACTCCCTCACTTGCTCACTCACACACTTATTCACTCACTCCCTCACTTGCCCACTCACTCACTCACTCACTTACACACTCACTCCCTCACTTGCTCACTCACTTACTCACTCACTCCCTCACTTGCTCACTCACTCACTCACTTATTCACTCACTCCCTCACTTGCTCACTCACTCACTCACTTACTCCCTCACTTGCTCACTCACTCACCCACTTAATCTCTCCCTCACTTGCTCACTCACTTACTCACTCACTCCCTCACTTGCTCACTCACTCACTTATTCACTCACTCCCTCACTTGCTCACTCACTTACTCACTCACTCCCTCACTTGCTCACTCACTCACTTATTCACTCACTCCCTCACTTGCTCACTCACTCACTTATTCACTCACTCCCTCACTTGCTCACTCACTCACTTATTCACTCACTCCCTCACTTGCTCACTCACTCACTCACTTACTCCCTCACTTGCTCACTCACTCACTCACTTACTCACTCACTCCCTCACTTGCTCACTCACTTACTCACTCACTCCCTCACTTGCTCACTCACTCACTTACTCACTCCCTCACTTGTTCAGTCACTCACTCACTTACTCACTCACTCCCTCACTTGCTCACTCACTCACTCACTCACTTATTCACTCACTCCCTCACTTGCTCACTCACTCACTCACTTACTCCCTCACTTGCTCACTCACTCACTCACTCACTCACTTACTCACTCACTCCCTCACTTGCTCACTCACTTACTCACTCACTCCCTCACTTGCTGACTTACTCACTTACTCACTCCCTCACTTGCTCACTCACTCACTCACTTAATCACTCACTCCTTCACTTGCTCACTCACTTACTCACTCACTCCCTCACTTGCTCACTCACTCACTTATTCACTCACTCCCTCACTTGCTCACTCACTTACTCACTCACTCCCTCACTTGCTCACTCACTCACTCACTTATTCACTCACTCCCTCACTTGCTCACTCACTCACTTATTCACTCACTCCCTCACTTGCTCACTCACTCACTCACTCACTCACTTACTCCCTCACTTGCTCACTCACTCACTCACTTACTCACTCACTCCCTCACTTGCTCACTCACTTACTCACTCACTCCCTCACTTGCTCACTCATTCACTTACTCACTCACTCCCTCACTTGCCCACTCACTCACTCACTCACTTACTCACTCACTCCCTCACTTGTTCACTCACTCACTCACCTACTCACTCACTCCCTCACTTGCTCACTCACTCACTTATTCACTCACTCCCTCACTTGCTCACTCACTCACTCACTTACTCCCTCACTTGCTCACTCACTCACTCACTCACTTACTCACTCACTCCCTCACTTGCTCACTCACTTACTCACTCACTCCCTCACTTGCTCACTCACTCACTCACCTACTTAATCACTCACTCCCTCACTTGCTCACTCACTCACTCCCTCACTTGCTCACTCACTCACTCACTTATTCACTCCCTCCCTCACTTGCTCACTCACTCACTCACTTATTCACTCACTCCCTCCCTTGCTCACTCACTCACTCACTTATTCACTCACTCCCTCACTTGCTCACTCACTCACTCACTTACTCCCTCACTTGCTCACTCACTCACTCACTCACTTACTCACTCACTCCCTCACTTGCTCACTCACTTACTCACTCACTCCCTCACTTGCTCACTCACTTACTTACTCACTCACTCCCTCACTTGCTCACTCACTCACTTATTCACTCACTCCCTCACTTGCCCACTCACTCACTCACTCACTCACTCACTTACTCACTCACTCCCTCACTTGCTCACTCACTCACTCACTCACTCACTCCCTCACTTGCTCACTCACTCACTTATTCACTCACTCCCTCACTTGCTCACTCACTCACTCACTTACTCCCTCACTTGCTCACTCACTCACTCACTCACTTACTCACTCCCTCACTTGCTCACTCACTTACTCACTCACTCCCTCACTTGCTCACTCACTCACTTACTCACTCCCTCACTTGCTCACTCACTCACTTGCTCACTCACTCACTTATTCACTCACTCCCTCACTTGCTCACGCACTCACTTACTCCCTCACTTGCTCACTCACTCACTTACTCACTCACTCCCTCACTTGGTCACTCACTTACTCACTCACTCCCTCACTTGCTCACTCACTCACTTATTCACTCACTCCCTCACTTGCCCACTCACTCACTCACTCACTCACTCACTTACTCACTCCCTCACTTGCTCACTCACTCACTCACTTACTCACTCACTCCCTCACTCACTTATTCACTCACTCCCCCACTTGCTCACTCACTCACTCACTTATTCACTCACTCCCTCACTTACCCACTCACTCACTCACTCACTTACTCACTCACTCCCTCACTTGTTCACTCACTCACTCACTTTCTCACTCACTCCCTCACTTGCTCACTCACTCACTTATTCACTCACTCCCTCACTTGCTCACTCACTCACTCACTCACTTACTCCCTCACTTGCTCACTCACTCACTCACTTCCTCACTCACTCCCTCACTTGCTCACTCACTTACTCACTCACTCCCTCACTTGCTCACTCACTCACTTACTCACTCACTCCCTCACTTGCTCACTCACTCACTCACTCACTTATTCACTCACTCCCTCACTTGCTCACTCACTCACTTACTCCCTCACTTGCTCACTCACTCACTCACTTACTCAATCACTCCCTCACTTGCTCACTCACTTACTCACTCACTCCCTCACTTGCTCACTCACTCACTCACTTACTCACTCACTCCCTCACTTGCTCACTCACTCACTTATTCACTCACTTCCTCACTTGCCCACTCACTCACTCACTCACTCCCTCACTTGCTCACTCACTCACTTACTCACTCACTCCCTCACTGGCTCACTCACTCACTTATTCACCCACTCCCTCACTTGCTCACTCACTCACTTACTCCCTCACTTGCTCACTCACTCACTTACTCACTCACTCCCTCACTTGCTCACCCACTTACTCACTCACTCCCTCACTTGCTCACTCACTCACTCACTTACTCACTCCCTCACTTGCCCACTCACTCACTCACTTATTCACTCACTCCCTCACTTGTTCACTCACTCCCTCACTTGCTCACTCACTCCCTCACTTGCTCACTCACTCACTTATTCACTCACTCCCTCACTTGCCCACTCACTCACTCACTTACTCACTCACTCCCTCACTTGCTCACTCACTCACTCACTTACTCCCTCACTTGCTCACTCACTCACTCACTCACTTACTCCCTCACTTGCTTACTCACTTACTCACTCACTCCCTCACTTGCTCACTCACTCACTTACTCACTCACTCCCTCACTTGCTCACTCACTCACTCACTTATTCACTCACTCCCTCACTTGCTCACTCACTCACTCACTTACTCCCTCACTTGGTCACTCACTCACTTACTCAATCACTCCCTCACTTGCTCACTCACTTACTCACTCACTCCCTCACTTGCTCACTCACTCACTCACTTACTCACTCACTCCCTCACTTGCTCACTCACTCACTTATTCACCTCCTCCCTCACTTGCCCACTCACTCACTCACTTACTCACTCACTCACTCACTCACTTGCTCACTTACTCACTCACTCCCTCACTTGCTCACTCACTCACTTATTCACTCACTCCCTCACTTGCTCACTCACTCACTCACTTACTCCCTCACTTGCTCACTCACTCACTCACTCACTCCCTCACTTGCTCACTCACTCCCTCACTTGCTCACTCACTCACTCACTTACTCACTCCCTCACTTGCCCACTCACTCACTCACTCACTTATTCACTCACTCCCTCACTTGTTCTCTCACTCACTTACTCACTCACTCCCTCACTTGCTCACTCACTCACTTATTCACTCACTCCCTCACTTGCCCACTCACTCACTCACTCACTTACTCACTCACTCCCTCACTTGCTCACTCACTCACTCACTTACTCACTCACTCCCTCACTTGCCCACTCACTCACTTACTCACTCACTCGCTCACTTGTTCACTCACTCACTCACTTACTCACTCACTCACTCACTTACTCACTCCCTCACTTGCTCACTCACTCACTTATTCACTCACTCCCTCACTTGCCCACTCACTCACTCACTCACTTACTCACTCACTCCCTCACTTGCTCACTCACTCACTTACTCACTCACTCCCTCACTTGCTCACTCACTCACTTATTCACTCACTCCCTCACTTGCTCACTCACTCACTCACTTACTCCCTCACTTGCTCACTCACTCACTCACTCACTTAATCACTCACTCCCTCACTTGCTCACTCACTTACTCACTCACTCCCTCACTTGCTCACTCACTCACTTATTCACTCACTCCCTCACTTGCTCACTCACTTACTCACTCACTCCCTTACTTGCTCACTCACTCACTTATTCACTCACTCCCTCACTTGCTCACTCACTCACTTATTCACTCACTCCCTCACTTGCTCACTCACTCACTCACTTACTCCCTCACTTGCTCACTCACTCACTCACTTACTCACTCACTCCCTCACTTGCTCACTCACTTACTCACTCACTCCCTCACTTGCTCACTCACTCACTTACTCACTCACTCCCTCACTTGCTCACTCACTCACTTATTCACTCACTCCCTCACTTGCCCACTCACTCACTCACTTACTCACTCACTCCCTCACTTGCTCACTCACTCACTCACTTACTCACTCACTCCCTCACTTGCTCACTCACTCACTTATTCACTCACTCCCTCACTTGCTCACTCACTCACTTACTCCCTCACTTGCTCTCTCACTCACTCACTCACTCACTTACTCACTCACTCCCTCACTTGCTCACTCACTTACTCACTCACTCCCTCACTTGCTCACTCACTCACTCACTTACTCACTCCCTCACTTGCTCACTCACTCACTTGCTCACTCACTCACTTATTCACTTACTCCCTCACTTGCTCACTCACTCACTCACTTACTCCCTCACTTGCTCACTCACTCACTCACTTACTCACTCACTCCCTCACTTGCTCACTCACTTACTCACTCACTCCCTCACTTGCTCACTCACTCACTCATTCACTCACTCCCTCACTTGCCCACTCACTCACTCACTTACTCACTGACTCCCTCACTTGCTCACTCACTCACTCACTCACTTACTCACTCACTCCCTCACTCACTTATTCACTCACTCCCTCACTTGCTCACTCACTCACTCACCCACTCCCTCACTTGCTCACTCACTCTCACTCACTCACTCACTCCCTTAATCAGTCACACACTATTTCCCTCATGGTTAGCTGAAGTCGTTAAGGCAGGATTATTGAATTGAAGGTCTGCGGTTCAGATCCCTCCAGCGCTGCCTTCCCTCACTTTTTCCTCTTTCGGAAATTCCCATCCTCCTAATTAAGAAATGCTGGAGGGGTGCCCTGAGAATAGGAATAGAGGCTTCCTTCTCGTGTCCTGTTCCAAATATTTCATTTCGTACAACTTCATTGCATCTTCAGTTGAATATGTTCTTTGTTAGAAAGCCCTGTTTCTCACAGTAGAAGGTTACTTTGTTTTAAATCTGAAGTACGTTAATTCTGTCAAGCCCCTCTGATTAGTTATTGCCTAGTATTAAGTTTATTTAAAGACAATCTTTTAAATTCTTCTGTAAAGAGAAGATTGATCAATTCTTCCATGGTAAAATCTCATTATAGTTACGTACATATGAACAAATCTTCAGCACTACGTATTAACTTTCAATAAAGATCTAATTGAATCGAATGAGTTTCACTCATATGTAGCTCCGTGAGACTGATGAATTGTCATGGCACTTGATATCTATGTGCATGGAACGAGGTTCACCCCGACACGACCTCAACCAGGTGCTAAACTGTACCACCCAGGCTGGGCCACCCGCCTCATTGTGTAATCTTGTTTTGAACAACATTATTTTACAGTTTTGACATCAACATCATCATCACCATCATTACCATCATCACCATCATTACCATCATCATCATCATCATCATCACTATATCATCATTTATATTATTATTATTATTATTATTATTATTATTATTATTATTATTATTATTATTATTATTATTATTATTATTATTATTATTATTATTATTATTATTATTATTATTATTATTATTATTATTATTATTATTATTATTATTATTATTATTATTATCGTGATGATTATTAATACATATATAATAATATTGATTATTATTAATTTTATTAATCAGATCCATAGGGGTTTCCTTAATGAGTGCCTTGCGAATAGGAAACTGGACAAGAGCAAAGGTGTATTTTAAGGTTATTTTTAATGCCACTATTTGTAAGATATGTTATATAGGAAAATTTTTTTCTTTAATAATTTAAAGATGAGATTCTAAGATGTTATATTTACGTTGTTTATAGTAAATAAGACGTGTGAATGTACTTGAAGGAATAGTTGCAATCCTTATGTTAAACATTAGTGGTAATAACGGATCAAACCGTAAGAAAAAAATACCTGCGTATGGCGTCACATCCTTCGCCTCCTGTGTCTTGCAATTTCAGCACTCTTCATGGTTTCATGTAACGAGCATAGTTCAATGAACGGAATAATGCTCAACACGAATATTAATTCCGACGTAAACGCGAACATTAAATTGCCTTATGATTCATATGCAGCTTGTGAAACATAATAGTTTTCCTCACAGTTCTGATAACGCAGATACATTGTAAAACCCTTCAGTTTAATACGAGTCGATGTATCTAGATGGTTAATGGCAATGTGCCATCTTTTAGTGGCCTTTCTCGAGTAAATTACATTCTGTTGCATTTTCTTTCGACCAGGAGCGTCAATAAAATTCATTTTGTGCTGCGAGGAACTTGCTTGAAGCCGTTTCCGCAATTTTCATGTGAAGTCTTGACAACACTGTAGACTCTGAAAAGTTTATTTGTTAAATGTGAAACATGTGTATTAAAACTGGACTGTGAAAACATCTGTTTTAGTAAAATAATAATAATCAGTAAGATGGCGCGGTGGCCGAGCGGTTAGACCGTTCGTATTTCACCGGGCTCGATCCCAGGGACCCGCGTGCGGTATTCGTGGTGGAGCTCTGGACGGGTTTCCTCCTGGTTCTCAGGTTTCCCCCACCACCCATTCCACCAATTGCTCCATCATCACATACATTTCATATCATCCTCTTCCTCACTCTCATACTGACCACTTCACTCTGTCTGGTACACATGTTCGTCTGTTTCCCCCACCACTCATTCCACCAACTGCTCCATCATCACTTACATTTCATATCATCCTCTTCCTCACTCTCATACTGACCACTTCACTCTGTCTGGTACATATGTTGGTCTGTTTCCCTCACCACTCATTCCACCAACTGCTCCATTATCACCTACATTTCATATCATCCTCTTCCACACTCTCATACTGACCACTTCACTCTGTCTGGTACACATGTTCGTCTGTTTCCCCCACCACTCATTCCACCAACTGCTCCATTATCACCTACATTTCATATCATCCTCTTCCACACTCTCATACTGACCACTTCACTCTGTCTGGTACATATGTTGGTCTGTTTCCCTCACCACTCATTCCACCAACTGCTCCATCATCACCTACATTTCATATCATCCTCTTCCTCACTCTCATACTGACCACTTCACTCTGTCTGTCTAGTACATATGTTCGTCTGTTTCCCCCACCACTCATTCCACCAACTCCTCCATCATCACCTACATTTCATATCATCCTCTTCCTCTCTCTCATACTGACCACTTCACTCTGTCTGGTACATATGTTGGTCTGTTTCCCCCACCACTCATTCCACCAACTGCTCCATCATCACCTACATTTCATATCACCCTCTTCCTCACTCTCATACTGACCACTTCACTCTCTCTGGTACATATGTTGGTCTGTTTCCCCCACCACTCATTCCACCAACTGCTCCATCATCACCTACATTTCATATCACCCTCTTCCTCACTCTCATACTGACCACTTCACTCTGTCTGGTACATATGTTCGTCTGTTTCCCCCACCACTCATTCCACCAACTGCTCCATCATCACCTACATTTCATATCATCCTCTTCCTCACTCTCATACTGACCACTTCACTCTGTCTGTCTGGTACATATGTTCGTCTGTTTCCCCCACCACTCATTCCACCAACTGCTCCATCATCACATACTTTTCATATCATCCTCTTCCTCACTCTCATACTGACCACTTCACTCTGTCTGGTACATATGTTGGTCTGTTTCCCTCACCACTCATTCCACCAACTGCTCCATCATCACCTACATTTCATATCATCCTCTTCCTCACTCTCATACTGACCACTTCACTCTGTCTGTCTAGTACATATGTTCGTCTGTTTCCCCCACCACTCATTCCACCAACTCCTCCATCATCACCTACATTTCATATCATCCTCTTCCTCTCTCTCATACTGACCACTTCACTCTGTCTGGTACATATGTTGGTCTGTTTCCCCCACCACTCATTCCACCAACTGCTCCATCATCACCTACATTTCATATCACCCTCTTCCTCACTCTCATACTGACCACTTCACTCTGTCTGGTACATATGTTGGTCTGTTTCCCCCACCACTCATTCCACCAACTGCTCCATCATCACCTACATTTCATATCACCCTCTTCCTCACTCTCATACTGACCACTTCACTCTGTCTGGTACATATGTTCGTCTGTTTCCCCCACCACTCATTCCACCAACTGCTCCATCATCACCTACATTTCATATCATCCTCTTCCTCACTCTCATACTGACCACTTCACTCTGTCTGTCTGGTACATATGTTCGTCTGTTTCCCCCACCACTCATTCCACCAACTGCTCCATCATCACCTACATTTCATATCATCCTCTTCCTCACTCTCATACTGACCACTTCACTCTGTCTGTCTGGTACATATGTTCGTCTGTTTCCCCCACCACTCATTCCACCAACTGCTCCATCATCACCTACATTTCATATCATCCTCTTCCTCACTCTCATACTGACCACTTCACTCTGTCTGTCTGGTACATATGTTGGTCTGTTTCCCCCACCACTCATTCCACCAACTGCTCCATCATCACCTACATTTCATATCACCCTCTTCCTCACTCTCATACTGACCACTTCACTCTGTCTGTCTGGTACATATGTTCGTCTGTTTCCCCCACCACTCATTCCACCAACTGCTCCATCATCACCTACATTTCATATCATCCTCTTCCTCACTCTCATACTGACCACTTCACTCTGTCTGGTACATATGTTGGTCTGTTTCCCCCACCACTCATTCCACCAACTGCTCCATCATCACCTACATTTCATATCACCCTCTTCCTCACTCTCATACTGACCACTTCACTCTGTCTGGTACATATGTTCGTCTGTTTCCCCCACCACTCATTCCACCAACTGCTCCATCATCACCTACATTTCATATCACCCTCTTCCTCACTCTCATACTGACCACTTCACTCTGTCTGTCTGGTACATATGTTCGTCTGTTTCCCCCACCACTCATTCCACCAACTGCTCCATCATCACCTACATTTCATATCATCCTCTTCCTCACTCTCATACTGACCAATTCACTCTGTCTGTCTGGTACATATGTTCGTCTGTTTCCCCCACCACTCATTCCACCAACTGCTCCATCATCACCTACATTTCATATCATCCTCTTCCTCACTCTCATACTGACCACTTCACTCTGTCTGTCTGGTACATATGTTCGTCTGTTTCCCCCACCACTCATTCCACCAACTGCTCCATCATCACCTACATTTCATATCATCCTCTTCCTCACTTTTATACTGACCACTTCACTCTGTCTGTCTGGTACATATGTTCGTCTGTTTCCCCCACCACTCATTCCATCAACTGGACCATCATCGCCTACATTTCATATCATCCTCTCTCTCACTCTCATACTTGCAGGTGTTCACTCTGTCTGGTACATATGTTCCTGTGTTCCCTGACAGACTGACTCTAGACACTGACTTGTAAGTCCTGCATAAGGGGAGGGTAATCACTTCCTCACTCTCATACTTGCAGGTGTTCACTCTGTCTGGTACATAGGTTCCTGTGTTCCCTGACAGACGTCTGACTCTAGCCACTGACTTGTAAGTCCTACATAAGGGGAGGGTAATCACTTCCTCACTCACATACTTGCAGGTATTCACTCTGTCTGGTACATAGGTTCCTGTGTTCCCTGACAGACGTCTGACTCTAGACACTGACTTGTAAGTCCTACATAAGGGGAGGGTAATCACTTCCTCACTCTCATCCTTGCAGGTGTTCACTCTGTCTGGTACATTGGCTCCAGTGTTCCCCGACAGACGTCTGACTCTAGACACTGACTTGTAAGTCCTACATAAGAGGAGGATAATCACTTCCTCACTCTCATACTTGCAGGTGTTCACTCTGTCTGGTACATAGGTTCCTGTGTTCCCTGACAGACGTCTGACTCTAGACACTGACTTGTAAGTCCTACATAAGGAGAGGGTAATCACTTCCTCACTCTCATACTTGCAGGTGTTCACTCTGTCTGGTACATAGGTTCCTGTGTTCCCTGACAGACGTCTGACTCTAGACACTGACTTGTAAGTCCTACATAAGGGGAGGGTAATCACTTCCTCACTCTCATACTTGCAGGTGTTCACTCTGTCTGGTACATTGGCTCCAGTGTTCCCCGACAGACGTCTGACTCTAGACACTGACTTGTAAGTCCTACATAAGAGGAGGATAATCACTTCCTCACTCTCATACTTGCAGGTGTTCACTCTGTCTGGTACATAGGTTCCTGTGTTCCCTGACAGACGTCTGACTCTAGACACTGACTTGTAAGTCCTACATAAGGAGAGGGTAATCACTTCCTCACTCTCATACTTGCAGGTGTTCACTCTGTCTGGTACATAGGTTCCTGTGTTCCCTGACAGACGTCTGACTCTAGACACTGACTTGTATGTCCTACATAAGGGGAGGGTAATCACTTCCTCACTCTCATACTTGCAGGTGTTCACTCTGTCTGATACAAAGGTTCCTGTGTTCCCCGATAGACGTCTGACTCTAGATACTGACTTGTAAGTCCTACATAAGGAGAGGGTAATCACTTCCTCACTCTCATACTTGCAGGTGTTCACTCTGTCTGGTACATAGGTTCCTGTGTTCCCTGACAGACGTCTGACTCTAGACACTGACTTGTAAGTCCTACATAAGGAGAGGGTAATCACTTCCTCACTCTCATACTTGCAGGTGTTCACTCTGTCTGGTACATAGGTTCCTGTGTTCCCTGACAGACGTCTGACTCTAGACACTGACTTGTATGTCCTACATAAGGGGAGGGTAATCACTTCCTCACTCTCATACTTGCAGGTGTTCACTCTGTCTGATACAAAGGTTCCTGTGTTCCCCGACAGACGTCTGACTCTAGACACTGACTTGTAAGTCCTACATAAGGAGAGGGTAATCACTTCCTCACTCTCATACTTGCAGGTGTTCACTCTGTCTGGTACATAGGTTCCTGTGTTCTCTGACAGACGTCTGACTCTAGACACTGACTTGTACGTCCTACATAAGGGGAGGGTAATCACTTCCTCACTCTCATACTTGCAGGTGTTCACTCTGTCTGATACGAAGGTTCCTGTGTTCCCCGACAGACGTCTAACTCTAGACACTGACTTGTAAGTCCTACATTAGAGGAGGATAATCACTTCCTCACTCTCATACTTGCAGGTGTTCACTCTGTGTGATACAAAGCTTCCTGTGTTCCCTGACAGACGTCTGACTCTTGACACTGACTTGTAAGTCCTACATAAGGGGAGGGTAATCACTTCCTCACTCTCATACTTGCAGGTGTTCACTCTGGTACATAGGTTCCTGTGTTCCCTGACAGACGTCTGACTCTAGACACTGACTTGTACGTCCTACATAAGGGTAGGTTATTCAGGTAAATAACAACAATAATAATTATGAGTAGTGTAATTATTTTAAGTGATTTGGGGGACAGAGATGATTGCAGTACCCTCCTGAATGACGCCCCTTATTTCTGCGGAACTCGTTACTACGTAATTAGTGTTTTCCACACTTTCTCGACTGGCGCCCTTGTGGATAACATATGCAACTCTCATGTAGCCACTCCCAGGAAGGTTACCATCCCAGCATTCGCCTACCAACTCACCGGGGATCGAACTCGGCGCTGCCTCACTCGCTCGCTCGTTCGTTAAGTAGTTTTAAAGAAACTCTTCTTTCATTGAACCGCACTACTTCACTTAAACGACTGTGGAGAGAGGAATGTGGAGAGAGTGATACTAAGAGAAGTAGCTTCCTGGAAAGGAACCCAAGCCGGATTCAAACCCAGTCCAAAGGTAACTCGATGAAGATGATGACAATTGAACGGAGTGAAGATCTGGAAGTGTGAGACTGAGGAGGAGCATGATATGAAATGCAGGCGAAGTCCATGATTAGAAAGGTAATGATGGAGCAATGGTGGAATGAATGGTGGGGGAATCCGGAGAAAACTCGCCCTGACGGCGCATCGTCTACCACGAATACCACATGCGGGTCCCTGGGATCAAACCCGGGCCGTCTAGGTTGTAGGTGAACGGTCTAGCTGCTCGGTCACGGCGCCTCCTAATGATGATGATGATGATCATAATCATAATCAGAATAGTAAATTATAAATAAAATTGAAGAGTTAAATGTTATTGCATCATATTTACCCAAGCTCGAATATTAATAAAGAGTAATTTGGGGTTTTATAAAATTTATTAAACTTTTTTTTAAAAAATTAATACATTATTCTTTCAATAAATGTCCCCATGCCTAGTTGACCGTTCTAAATTTTACTTGAACATCCTTTAGACATATTTGCATTTATTTACTGGTTTCGCCGCATAAGATAATGTAATTACTGTAGAATTTAGATTGAGTGTCATGTTTGCAATGTAATGCATGAGTTACTACCTCGAGAAGCTTTCATTTATAAAGTAATATTTAGCTACATGTAATATTTGTTTCGCGTACACGGCCAGGTACAAACGACCTATACTTACCAAGGATTCTTCCAATAAGATGCGCACTACGTAATGCGCATGTGGGTGGTCAGGGGAGGAAATGCATCCATAAGGCGTTCATTTCAAAGAGAGCGCCATATTTAATCTGGCTATTGGGTGGATAAGACTTGGTTCTCCGCGTCATGTTAAAGTTACAGGTCGCGATGTGTTATTCATGTCTTTCAGTTTAAACTCAGACATTGTTATTGTTATTAAATAGTGAATTATTGTTATTACTAAACGTTATTGGTAATTCTGCCTGTAACTTTGTGTACGAGATTGATGCAGCAGCCGACGAACATAAAGGTACATATGTATGTATTGCACATTATTTTCTTTTACTGTTATATGAAGTTTATCCTCGTTCCCTTCTGTGGCTAATTAACGAAGCAGTTCCTTTTCAAATGACAACTAATGGGAAAAAGTAGAATAAAATAATTTTACCTTATAGTGGTTTTCAGTTTTGCGTAGTTATTAAATAGTGTAATTGCGTTGTAATAGCTACCTGTCCAGGCGCAACTAAGCAATAAATGGGATCAGTTCCAAACTAGGTCCTCTTCGCTATCTGGAGTTCTGCATTTCTTAATGCTTTTTATTTGTCTGGGACGTATAAACTTGATACAAAATTATTGAGGGAGTTCTCCTTTTCTACTGCATGTTACATCCACACTATGTGGATACTTATTTATTTCAACACGGGTGGTAAGTGAATTTGTCTCACAGTCCTACACACTCGCACGTGTTTTACCCAATTTGACACGTTCCTACCTAAGGTAACACTACTGAGTGCTTGGTGTCACAAAAAAGAAACCAGCGGAAGAGAGGTTGCAAAACATTTGGTACGAAGATGTTTTCAACATTCATAGCATAAAATATGGATTTGTTTTGTCAATATTTGTATAAGTAATAAGATGGATGTTAGTGCCTTTAGTTTTTCAGCATCTTGATAAGGGTTTCTCCTACGTTTTCCCTTATCCTGAGCAGACGAATGTCTAATAACTTAAACCTCCATGGGCCTTGGACTCATTTCAGTATCATTTCACCCGTTCCATACATTCACCGTCCGATATGACATTACCTTGGAACGACGTTAAATTAAAAAAAAAAATCAAGGTGTTGGGTCGAAGCGCCATTTTTAATATTCCTAATGCGTGGAAAACAGCTGTGAGTGGCATGCAAATGTTACAGTTCATGGGCTTTCATTCCATCAGCTTTATTATTTTGTTATGAGTTACTAAATAGTGAATTATTTTTATCATTAAATAATTATTCGTAAGTCTATAACTCTGAGTATGATGACTTAAAGCAGATGCACTGGTCTAGCCGGCGAGCTGAAAGTTATGCATTGCAAATTCTTTATTTTTGCTGTTATTTAAGTTTAACATAATTTCCTTTTGTATTTAACTAAGGGAGTGTTTCCATTACAAATGACAAGTTTCGGCGAGAAAGCAAAACATTATAATTTTGACTTTATTCAGTGATTTTCACTTTTGCGCAGTGATTATACAATGTAATGCCAGTGCCATAGCAACGTGTGTAGACTCCAGGCGCGACTAAGTGATAAGTCACTATTCCTACCACTTAAGTTCTACACGATTTGAGAGACTGAAATGCTATTTATTTGTTTGGAACCTGTAAACTTAATCCAATATTAGTAACAACGCTTTCCTCTTGCACTGCGTCTCTAGGTACATGTATATTTAATAAAGTGAATGTTGTTCGCAGGTTCCTGCTGCATCCTGCCAGCCATTTCCACACATTCACCAATGGAGAGTGCCTGGCGTTAACCCCAAATGGAAGAGAGGGTGAGAAATGTTCGTCGGGAAGCAATCTGGAGGATTCTCGGCATGAATGAGTATGTCCTATAAATGTTGCTCTCTCCATTCTGTTAAGGTTGATAATATAAGAATGAGTTGCATGGAACGCACTTTCAGTACTAATACTAATTTTGACACATTATTCACTAGGATAACAGTAATTGCTCTATTTCTTCGTTTGCTTTCTTCACGGGCTGAAATAACCTCGTCGACCGGTCCTTTGACCCGACATGCTCATTCACTCCCTCAATCACTCCCACATTCACTCCCTCACCGCCTCACTCACGCCCTCACCCGCTCCCTCATTCCCTTACCCACTGCCTCACTCACTCCGCCACCCCCTCAGTCACTCCCTCACTCACTCACTCCCTCACCCACTGCCTCACTCACTCACTCCCTCACCCCCTCACTCACTCCTTCACTCACTACCTCACTCACTCCCACAATCACTCCCTCATTCCCTCACCCACTGCCTCACTCACTCCGCCACCCCCTCACTCACTCCCTCACCCACTGCCTCACTCACTCACTCCCTCACCCCTTCACTGACTCCTTCACTCACTACCTCACTCACTCCCACAATCACTCCCTCATTCCCTCACCCACTGCCTCACTCACTCCGCCACCCCCTCACTCAATCCCTCACTCACCCCCTCACTCACTCCCTCACCCACTGCCTCACTCCCTCACTCCCTTACTCACTCGCTCACACACTCCCTCACTTCCTCAATTGCTCCATCCCTCTTTCACTCTCTCACTTGCTCCCTACGTGACTCCCTCACTCACTCCTCCTTCACTCTTTCTCTCACAGTCACTCACTACTTTCTAACTGCCAAAGTCGTTAAGGCAGGACTAGTGAACTGAAGGTCTGCAGTTCAGATCCCTCCAGCGCTGCCTTCCCCCTTTTTGTCCAATTCAGGTTTTCCTGTCCTCATAACTGACAAATGCCGGAGAGGTGCCCCAAGAATAGGACTAGAGTTTTCCTTCTCAAGTTTCCTTTCCCAAATGTTTCATTTCATGCAACATCAGTGTTCGCCACCTGTGGTGTCCTATTATGCACTACAAGTAAAGCATTTTTAGAAAAAGGTCTGTGTGTCTCTGTGACTGCATGTGCGTGCATGCGTGCGTGCCTGTGTGTCTTATTTGCCTGTCAGTCTGTGGACAGCATAAAGCAAAAACGAAAATTCGGAAACTTCAAGTACGTTGTTTCTCTAAGATAATGCAAATTTTCACACACTTTTTATTCTGTAAAGAATGGAAAATACAGCTGACTTTATAGAATGAAGTTTAGTGTATGATGTAACTGTAACATGCTTTGGTATAATTTCAGATTGGACGTCATTGTGCCAAGAAGGAATTAGTTTGGGACTGAATTCTGACGTTAGTTGAGGCTTCTGCTTACTTAGAGCACAGTGTGTTGTAGATGCAGATTTTACTGTTCTTGCACCTGATGGATGACTTTGACGACAATCTAAGAGGAGAAGCTCAAGTAAGTGACGTTCAATTACAATACAGAAGTAAGAGAAACCATTACTCCAATAACATCAGAGAATTTAGGTATCTACATGAAAGTTAGGTGCAACCTAAATGGAGAAAGAATGTTAAATATTGCAACACATATAGTGAAAGAAAGTGCATATATGCACAAGGTAAAATGAAATACAATAGAGTGTAAAATTTATATTTACATTTACATTACATTGCTGTAAAATGGTGTTTATATTACAGTGGAATCTTGATAACTCGACCTAATGTGGACTGAGAGGTTGTCGAGTTTTATGTAATAAGGCATCTGTTATTCACAACCTGTAACATAACACTGCAAATTACGTAAATATGTTCTAGCACCATATAGCAAACAAAAGATAACATATTGTAAAATGTATTACATATTAATATTTTACTCTTTCTCCAGTCTCTTTAACAAACCAATTTAGTTTCCATAATTGTGTTCACTTGTCTTTTCTTCTCGTTTGACATTTTTACTGGCACAAACCCAACACTAACAATAAGCTTGAAATCTTGGAAGCTGCCAGAAATAAGTAACTAACAGTTTAGCTTACTACGTAGGTACACAGGTATTTTGTACACGCAGCGATGGATGTTGCTTGAGTGTGCGGGAGTGACGTCATGCAAGTTGATGATGTTAGGTAATGTCTTTGTTTACTTCTATGAAATACACAAGACACTGCTGATTATGTGAGATGGCATGACACTGTACTTAATCATGCACAGTCCGTCGAAGTCTGAAACATAACCTGACAATGGTCTTGTAAATTCAAAGGTGAACTCGATCATAAACCACTGCACAATTGTCACGTTTGATTTGATTGATGTTTCTTGAATATGATAAAAAAATTTAAAAAAATAAAGAGCTCTTCAAGTTACATGGAATGTCGAGTTATTGAGAGTGGAGTTATTGAGATTCTACTGTATTTGGAAGTATGTTATTGTATTCCTGTCATTTCGTATATCACTAATAGCCATCTGAGGATGAGAGTGTTAACCCCCAGTTTTGTCAAATAAAAGAATGAATGCTACTGTGTTATAAGCACAGTTATAGCACATCATATACAAATTGAAAGGTATTCTGCTGCGCAACAGCAATATGTTTGTTTCAATTCCAACATCTCGCTCTACATCCCTTAAAGAAACGTACCAAAATTTGTATACTGTCCTGGAAAAGTTAAACATAATTAACACAAGTGGCTCGTGTGCTGTGATCTTAAGGTGTGTAGTATTTTATTGGGACAACAAGAAGGATACTTGAAATATATGTACTTTGTGTGTGAATGGGACTCCAGATAGAGAAAATGTCACTGGGTGAACCTAATTGGCCAAAAAGAAAAGATTTAGTGCCAAGGCCAAAAAATGCAGTAAATTGCCTGTGGATTGACTCATATTAGGTTTAGCTGGCCCTGATGCATATCAAATTAGGGATAATGAAGCAATTTGTCAAAGCTTTGGACAAAAGTGGTTGTTTCCAATATCTTATTACATATATTATATATCGTATTCAGAAATGTCTAATTTCACACATTTTAAATTGTAGTTAAAAGCTAGAACAAAACTTTAATATTACATACTTCCTTTCTGCATGGCAAGGAAATGGTACTGGTACAAAGAAATGGAAAGCAGATTTGAATTCAGCATACGAAAGTTAGGTTTAGGAACCTGATTAACCCCACGTCGCAGAAAAAATGTTCAAATTTGCAGGCCGGTGTAATTATTGTAGCTCAGAAGGTTTTTGTCAATACACATTTGCTCTTTGTTGTACTGTGTACTGCAATCAATTCATTTTGCGTTTCCCATGTTAGTCACAGCAGGTTCACTGAATTGCTCTGGATATGATTATGTTGCACTGTAAAGAATATATTTTCAGTTTTAGATGTATTTAGAGTTAGAATGTTTCAGGAGAACCAGATATTCACACTTTCCAGGGATAGTTGCATTTCTTACTTTACTGTATCTTATCTTATTGTTAATGTTCATTAAGGTTGTGCTATCTGCAGGTAAAATTGTGGATCAAGGTAAGTTACTGTTTAAGCTGTTTGTATGAAATAAAAATAAGAAAGGCCGCAGGACATAACCTGGAGCTGGCTGAGACGGGTATGACCTTCGACATCTTTAGGCAGGTAAGGAATACTCTATATGTGAGCTCTCAAGTTAATTAAAAACACAATAGTGAGGCCATTACATCAATTATTTTATTTTGTGGTTAGAAAAATCATAAATGTCTTCAGCATGGGATGTCTCCAATCCTTTGACTGCAGTATAGTGGAATCCTGATAACTCAACCTAACCTGAACTGAGAGGCTGTCGAGTTACGAAAATGCCGAGTTTTATTGAATAAGGAGCCTTTAATTCACAGCTCATAACATAATACTGCAAATTATATAAATACGTATTCTAGCACAATATAGGAAACAAAATTATAATGTATTCTAAAATTTATTACATATTAATATGTTCCCATTTCTCTGGTCTCTTAACATATCCAATTTAATTTCCATTGTCATGTTAACTTGTCTTTTCTTCTTGCTTGACATTTTCTCTTGCAAAAACACAACTCAACGTGATACTAACAGTAGTCTGAAATCTTGGGAACTGCGCTGTACCCAGAAATATGTAGCTGAAAGGTTAGCTTACCACATACAGGAGTATATTAACACGTGGCAAATGACCTTGTAAGCATCTGAATGACAGAAAAAACACAAGATACTGCTGTTAATGTGAGATGACATTGTTCTTAATCGCGGACAGTCCACGGGAATCTGGAAGATAACCTGATAACTCTAAGGTCTTATAAATACAGAAGTGAACTCTATCATAAACCACTGTAGAATTCGTCATGTTTAAGAAATATCCTTGTATTGGGTAAAGCAATAAATCTTCAAACCTTCCTAACAAGTATTTGTCCAATGTATCAACATTATTAGTGACAAGTGACAAGACATATTGAAGGCCAATACGTGGTCAGCGGTTTTGTCACTTTGACGGAGAATGCTGTAGGTTGCATATGTATACTAATTAAAATTTACCTATACTATTCATAGCATAATAGAAATTGTTAGTCAAGTTTAACAATAAACAATAAAAAAAACATAAAATTAAAATAAAAAGGTTCTTGAATTACACGGAATGTCAAGTTATCACGAGTTGACTTATCAGCATTCTACTATAATAACATTTTCTGGAGAAACTTCATGGTAGTTATAATTTAAGTTAATTGACGTACCTGAGTGTCAGAAATTGTGCAGCATATGTACAAATGATTCATTATATCTGAAGTTATTCGCTCGTGACATACTTACATCTTTGGAAACCTTGATAAAATATTTGTTGAATTCATTAGGTTTTATAGATATAGTTTGCTTTTGAGTGGAGGTATTTTTAATGCATTTATTTTGTGCTGATAAAACTAAATTATCATTGGCTCCAATTTTTGTGTTTTCTATGCTTTCCCCACACAGCTTTCTGTAGTTTTTCAATCTTTTTTTATTTTCCAACCTATTGCTATCTTTGGATTTATCATAAAGTATTGGTAACATATTCCAAATTTTAAGAAGTTTAGGACTAAAAAAATTTCCTGTGATAGACTTACTTTTTGTATGTTTTGTTTTTACATTGATGGATTTTCCATCAAATTCTATATTAAAGCAAGACGTTGCGACTTGATCAAAATATGTAAATGCATTTCCTATATCTACATGTTTTGTATAATGTGTTGTTTCACTTGACAATCCATTAGTAACCCTATTTTGTTTTACCCGAATCTCCACCCATATACCGACATGATCTGATATTATATTTTGTTCTGGAAAAGATCACTTGTAGGAAGATTTGTGCAAATTAGTTATAATGTTGCCAAGTTATGATGCATTTTGAGAGGACTTATAATAAACACAATATAAATTGTGCGATCTTAGAATGTTAAAGAACTGGAGACGAGTCTAATATGTTAATATTGAAATCACCAGCCAACAGTTAAAATTAGATGTTTAGGTACCTAACTCATGGAATAGAATAGAATAGAATTATTTATTGCAGAAACTTCTGAGTACATCCGAGGCATTACAAGCGTCAAGTCACTTAGTCTACCTTAACACTAGTATAATTCTATACTGCAACAATACAATACATATAGCAATCACATGATCATTAAATAAAAATGTATACAATATCATAAAATTCATTTACATTATAAATTGGATTATCAGTCAAAAAACCTTTTACTTTGTTCTTAAAGCTCTTAGAATCAAGAGATTTTAAATTTGTGAGTAAAGAGTTAAACAGCTTTATAGACAGACAAAGGAAAGGTGTTTTGGGTTCTAGTGTAGCAGTAGGTAACTACTTATCATGAGATTATTGTTACCTCTAGTATTACACATATTCTGTTCAACAAATCTACCATAATTTTCTTTTACATAATTTAAACACTGATAAACAAACAATGCTGGGAGAGTCATAATTCTCAGGGACCTAAAACTTTCCCTGCAGTGACCCCTCGAAGGAAGTCCACACAGCAATCTTATCGCTTTCTTCTGTATCATAAAAAGTTTTACACTATAAGTTTGAGAACCCCACATTATTGTACCATAAGACAAATGACTGAATTTGTGCAAAATATACAATTTTGAGCACGTCTAAACTAACAACTTTTCTTCATTTTCTTATCATAAAAATGCCATTAATCAGTTTATAAGTTAACTCATCAATATGACAAACCCAGTTAAATTTTCAATCCACCTTAAAACCTGAAAAGTTACTTCCTTTTTACCTTCACAATCTATTGTATTGTTATAAGTTACCTTGAGATGCTGAGGTTTATCTAAGTTGAGACAAAGCAAATTTACACTACACCAATCTTCTATCTTGCATGTAATATTTTGAATTTCGGTAAGATCATAATGTTCTGCAAGTGACTTAGATATACTAACGCAGATTGCAAGGTCATCAGCAAAAGTATCCTTTGGCAGAAGGCCCAAGTATTTTAGGTAGGTCATTGACATAAATAATGAATCATAGAGAGCCTAAAATCGAACCCTGTGGTACGCCATATGTTACAGACAAAAAATCAGACTCTCTATTATTAAAAACAACCTTCTGTAACCTATTATTTATATAAGACCTTATAAGCATACATGCTGCCTCTTGAAAACCATAATACCTTAATTTGGCCAGTAAAATATTGTGGGAGACAGTGTTAAAAGCTTTAGATAAACCAAAGAATATTGAATCTATATTATTTTTACTCTCTGAAGACTTTAAACACGTAGTATAAAGAGACAATGTTCTTTTGTAGTCCTCATGTCCATTCTATAACCATATTTACTCTCACTAAACAAATTATTATTTTCAAAATAAGAACCAATTTGGTTTTTCAGTATTTTTTCAAATATTTTTGATACTGCAGGAACTAAAGAGATTGGCCTAAAATTATTACAGTCTAATTTGGTACCTTTCTTGTGCAGTGATACCACCTTCACAACTTTCATTGCTTCAGGGAAAATAGAACTCAAAATACAACTATTTATAAATTTGGTTAGTACATCACTAATATGAGATGAACCTAACTTAAACGTAAAAGAACTCACACCATATAACTCACAACTTTTACTATTTTTCATACCTTTAAAAACTTCGTTGACCACTTCCTTAGTGACTAATTCAAAATTGAACACACTTGATGGTCTTGGACAGTTTTTTAAATAGTCAAATGAACTACTTCTACAGTTTTTCAACGCAACATTTTGTACAATTTCATGAAGTTTTTCAATGAAAAATTTGTTAAATTCAAATGGACATAAATTACTTGAAGCATCTAACTTTAGGTTTGGCCTCATATATTCCCTTTTAACAATGTTCCACACAGTTTCACTCCTATTGGTTGAGGATTTTATTAAATCATCATTTTGCCTTCGTCTTTTATACAGCTTTTAGTAAACACCTAAACTGTTTTTTGTCTCTCTTAATTATGTAGTAGTTTGGCCAACTGCCAGCCAGAACTTTTATAGCTTTACTACAAGACTCATTAGAATCGATCATATATCAGTAGCAATATTATCCATGCAGCTACCAAGAAGCAATTCATTACTTTTGACCCTGGGTCTTGTTATTTGATCTACTGCAACATACAGACCAAATGTATACAGTAAATTGTTTAAATCTTGTTTAAATTTTATGCTATGCTTTTGTTTTCAGACTACTTTTATTAAAGATTCTTTGCTGTACTAACTCACTTTGCAATACTTTTTTTTTTTGTTCCATATTTATACCCCACCTTTTTAACTGCAGAGGTCATATCGGTGGCCTTGCCTATTGGCAAATGGTGTTACACGTTTACGTTGGGTTTTTCGATCTTTGGGGGTTTTATACTTTGAATTCACACACACATTCATACTTCCAGACTCAGGGAAGGATGAGGAATAACCTAGCAGGAGAAAAATTCCTACCCCCCTGCAGGGAATCTAACACAGCGGGCAGGTGCTCTACCAAATGCGTCACAGGGTCAGCCTTTGCAATACTTTGTTTCCTATTGTCAATAATTTCCTTTTAAATAGGGAAATCTCCAACTTTCATGATATACGAGTACCTTTATCTATGATTCTGTGGACTATCTTAACAAACCATCGCTCTACACATTATCATTACCTCACGCCTGTTTCTTCCAGTGAGTGATCGCATTTTAAACACAGAAATAACAGTGTTTTATAACAGTGCCGTATGACATGGCACTGCTTTTCACAGTTCTTTGATTAAAGTTGCCTTGCAAAAATCATAACATATACTACATTAGAGGTTGCCTTATATACCTTCTTCTGAGATATCCTGTTATATTTTCTGGAAAAAAAAACTTTATAATAGGGAACTGAGTTTAAAAGTTCTTTTCTTAAAGAATTCTTGCATTGACAATTACTTCAGGAATTACACTACTTTAAATAATGGATATCTTCTTGCTGGTGATTATGTTATATTTTCTGAAAATGCAAGTCTTTTGTGATTTATGTACTCCCTCCCTCCCTCCCTTCCTCCCTCCCTCATGCCATCCCTCACTCACTCCCTCACTCCCTCCCTTGCTCCCTCACTCACTGCCTTACTCAGTCGCTCACTCCCTTACTCAGTCGCTCACTCCCTTACTCAGTCGCACACTCCCTTATTCAGTCGCTCACTCCCTTACTCAGTCGCTCACTCCCTCACTCAGTGACTCACTCACTTACTCACTCGCTCACTTGCTCACTCACTCACTCACTTACTCACTCACTCCCTCACTTGCTCACTCACTCACTCTGTCACTCTCACTCACTCACTGACCCACTCACTCACTCACTCCCTTACTCAGTCACACACTATTTCCCTGATGGTTAACTGAAGTCCTTAAGGCAGGACTATTGAACTGAAGGTCTGTGGTTCAGATCCCTCCAGCGCTACCTTCCCTCATGTTTTCATCCTTTGGATATTCCCATCCTCCTAATTAAGAAATGCTGGAGGGGTGCCCTGAGAATAGGAATACAGGCTTCCTTCTCGTGTCCTATTCCAAATATTTCATTTCATACAACTTCAGTGCATCTTCAGTTGAATATGTTCTTTGTTAGAAAGCCCTGTTTCTCACAGTAGAAGGTTACTTTGTTTTAAATCTGAAGTACGTTAATTCTGTCAAGCCCCTCTGAATAGTTATTGCCTAGTATTAAGTTTATTTAAAGACAATCTTTTAAATTCTTCTGTAAAGAGAAGATTGATAAATTCTTCCATGGTAAAATCTCATTATAGTTACGTACATATGAACAAATCTTCAGCACTACGTATTAACTTTCAATAAAGATCTAATTGAATAGAATGAGTTTCACTCATATGTAGCTCCGTGAGACTGATGAATTCTCATGGCACTTGATATCTATCTGCATGGAACGAGGTTCAGCCCGACACGACCTCAACCAAGTGCTAAACTGTACCACCCAGACTGGGCCACCCGCCTCATTGTGTAACCTTGTTTTGAACAACTTTATTTTACAGTTTTGACATCATCAACATCGTCATCACCATCATTACCATCATCATCATTACCATCATCATCACCATCATAATCATCATCACTATAGCATCATTTATATTATTATTATTATTATTATTATTATTATTATTATTATTATTATTATTATTATTATTATTATTATTATTATTATTATTATTATTATTATTATTATTATTATTATTATTATTATTATTATTATTATTATTATTATTATTATTATTATTATTATTATTATTGTTGTTGTTATTATTCTTATTCTTCTTCTTCTTCTTCTTCTTCTTCTTATTATTATTATTATTATTATTATTATTATTATTATTATTATTATTATTATTATTATTATTATTATTATTATTATTATTATCGTGATGATTATTAATACATATATAATAATATTAATTATTACTATTATTATTAATCAGATCCAGAGGGGTTTCCTTAATGAGTGCCTTGCGAATAGGAAACTGGACAAGAGCAAAGGTGTATTTTAAGGTTATTTTTAATGCCACTATTTGTAAGATATGTTATATAGGAAAATTTTTTTCTTTAATAATTTAAAGATGAGATTCTAAGATGTTATATTTACGTTGTTTATAGTAAATAAGACGTGTGAATGTACTTGAAGGAATAGTTTCAATCCTTATGTTAAACATTAGTGATAATAACGGATCAAACCGTATGAAAAACATAAAGGGTAACATTCGTTATGCTGGCAAAACCCAATCTTCAGATTTGCTCCTTAGTGCTAATGAATGGGGTGGAGAGTTGGCAGCACTGGTTACCCACCTGCGTATGACGTCACATCCTTCGTCTCCTGTGTCTTGCAATTTCAGCACTCTTCATGGTTTCATGTAACGAGCATAGTTCAATGAACGGAATAACGCTCAACACGAATATTAATTCCGACGTAAACGCGAACATTAAATTGCCTTATGATTCATATGCAGCTTGTGAAACATAATAGTTTTCCTCACAGTTCTGATAACGCAGATACATTGTAAAAACACTTCAGTTTAATATGAGTCGATGTATCTAGATGGTTAATGGCAATGTGCCATCTTTTAGTGGCGTTTCTCGAGTAAATTACATTCTGTTGCATTTTCTTTCGACCAGGAGCGTCAATAAAATTCATTTTGTTCTGCGAGGAACTTGCTTGAACCCGTTTCCGCAATTTTCATGTGAAATCTTGGCAACACTGTAGCCTCTGGAACCTGTATTTGTTAAATGTGAAACATGTGTATTAAAACTCGGCTGTGAAAACATCTGTTCTAGTAAAATAATAATAATCAGTAAGATGGCGCGGTGGCCGAGCGATTAGACCGTTATTCTTTGACCGGGTTTGATCCCAGGGACCAGCGTACGGTATGCGTGGTGGAGGTCTGGGCGGGTTTCCTCCTGGTTCTCAGGTTTCCCCCACCACTCATTCCACCAACTGCTCCATCATCACCTACATTTCATATCATCCTCTTCCTCACTCTCATACTGACCACTTCACTCTGTCTGTCTGGTACATATGTTCGTCTGTTTCCCTCACCACTCATTCCACCAACTGCTCCATCATCACCTACATTTCATATCATCCTCTTCCTCACTCTCATACTGACCACTTCACTCTGTCTGGTACATATGTTCGTCTGTTTCCCCCACCACTCATTCCACCAACTGCTCCATCATCACCTACATTTCATATCATCCTCTTCCTCACTCTCATACTGACCACTTCACTCTGTCTGTCTGGTACACATGTTCGTCTGTTTCCCCCACCACTCATTCCACCAACTGCTCCATCATCACCTACATTTCATATCATCCTCTTCCTCACTCTCATACTGACCACTTCACTCTGTCTGGCTGGTACACATGTTCGTCTGTTTCCCCCACCACTCATTCCACCAACTGCTCCATCATCACCTACATTTCATGTCATACTCTTCCTCACTCTCATACTGACCACTTCACTCTGTCTGGTACATATGTTCGTCTGTTTCCCCCACCACTCATTCCACCAACTCCTCCATCATCATCTACATTTCATATCATCCTCTTCCTCACTCTCATACTCACCACTTCACTCTGTCTGGTACATATGTTCGTCTGTTTCCCCCACCACTCATTCCACCAACTCCTCCATCATCATCTACATTTCATATCATCCTCTTCCTCACTCTCATACTGACCACTTCACTCTGTCTGTCTGGTACATATGTTCGTCTGTTTCCCCCACCACTCATTCCACCAACTCCTCCATCATCATCTACATTTCATATCATCCTCTTCCTCACTCTCATACTCACCACTTCACTCTGTCTGGTACATATGTTCGTCTGTTTCCCCCACCACTCATTCCACCAACTCCTCCATCATCACCTACATTTCATGTCATCCTCTTCCTCACTCTCATACTGACCACTTCACTCTGTCTGTCTGGTACATATGTTCGTCTGTTTCCCCCACCACTCATTCCACCAACTCCTCCATCATCACCTACATTTCATATCATCCTCTTCCTCACTCTCATACTGACCACTTCACTCTGTCTGGTACATATGTTCGCCTGTTTCCCCCACCACTCATTCCACCAACTGCTCCATCATCACCTACATTTCATATCATCCTCTTCCTCACTCTCATACTGACCACTTCACTCTGTCTGGTACATATGTTCGTCTATTTCCCTCACCACTCATTCCACCAACTGCTCCATCATCAGCTACATTTCATGTCATCCTCTTCCTCACTCTCATACTGACCACTTCACTCTGTCTGGTACATATGTTCGTCTGTTTCCCCCACCACTCATTCCCCCAACTGCTCCATCATCACCTACATTTCATGTCATCCTCTTCCTCACTCTCATACTGACCACTTCACTCTGTCAGGTACATATGTTCGTCTGTTTCCCCCACCACTCATTCCACCAACTGCTCCATCATCATCTACATTTCATATCATCCTCTTCCTCACTCTCATACTGACCACTTCACTCTGTCTGGTCCATATGTTCGTCTGTTTCCCCCACCACTCATTCCACCAACTGCTCCATCATCATCTACATTTCATGTCATCCTCTTCCTCACTCTCATACTGACCACTTCACTCTGTCTGGTACATATGTTCGTCTATTTCCCTCACCACTCATTCCACCAACTGCTCCATCATCACCTACATTTCATATCATCCTCTTCCTCACTCTCATACTGACCACTTCACTCTGTCTGGTACATATGTTCGTCTGTTTCCCCCACCACTCATTCCACCAACTGCTCCATCATCACCTACATTTCATATCATCCTCTTCCTCACTCTCATACTGACTCACCACTTCACTCTGTCTGGTACATATGTTCGTCTGTTTCCCTCACCACTCATTCCACCAACTGCTCCATCATCACCTACATTTCATATCATCCTCTTCCTCACTCATATATTGACCACTTCACTCTGTCTGTCTGGTACATATGTTGGTCTGTTTCCCCCACCACTCATTCCACCAACTGCTCCATCATCACCTACATTTCATATCATCCTCTTCCTCACTCTCATACTGACCACTTCACTCTGTCTGTCTGGTACACATGTTCGTCTGTTTCCCCCACCACTCATTCCACCAACTGCTCCATCATCACCTACATTTCATATCATCCTCTTCCTCACTCTCATACTGACCACTTCACTCTGTCTGTCTGGTACATATGTTCGTCTGTTTCCCCCACCACTCATTCCACCAACTGCTCCATCATCACCTACATTTCATATCATCCTCTTCCTCACTCTCATACTGACCACTTCACTCTGTCTGTCTGGTACATATGTTGGTCTGTTTCCCCCACCACTCATTCCACCAACTGCTCCATCATCACCTACATTTCATATCATCCTCTTCCTCACTCTCATACTGACCACTTCACTCTGTATAGTACATATGTTCGTCTGTTTCCCCCACCACTCATTCCACCAACTGCTCCATCATCACCTACATTTCATATCATCCTCTTCCTCACTCTCATACTGACCACTTCACTCTGTCTGGTACATATGTCGGTCTGTTTCCCCCACCACTCATTCCACCAACTGCTCCATCATCACCTACATTTCATATCACCCTCTTCCTCACTCTCATACTGACCACTTCACTCTGTCTGTCTGGTACATATGTTCGTCTGTTTCCCCCACCACTCATTCCACCAACTGCTCCATCATCACCTACATTTCATATCATCCTCTTCCTCACTCTCATACTGACCACTTCACTCTTGTCTGTCTGGTACATATGTTCGTCAGTTTCCCCCACCACTCATTCCACCAACTGCTCCATCATCACCTACATTTCATGTCATCCTCTTCCTCACTTTTATACTGACCACTTCACTCTGTCTGTCTGGTACATATGTTCGTCTGTTTCCCCCACCACTCATTCCATCAACTGGACCATCATCGCCTACATTTCATATCATCCTCTCTCTCACTCTCATACTTGCAGGTGTTCACTCTGTCTGGTACATAGGTTCCTGTGTTCCCTGACAGACTGACTCTAGACACTGACTTGTAAGTCCTACATAAGGGGAGGGTAATCACTTCCTCACTCTCATACTTGCAGGTGTTCACTCTGTCTGGTACATAGGCTCCAGTGTTCCCCGACAGACGTCTGACTCTAGACACTGACTTGTAAGTCCTACATAAGAGGAGGATAATCACTTCCTCACTCTCATACTTGCAGGTGTTCACTCTGTCTGGTACATAGGTTCCTGTGTTCCCTGACAGACGTCTGACTCTAGACACTGACTTGTATGTCCTACATAAGGGGAGGGTAATCACTTCCTCACTCTCATACTTGCAGGTGTTTACTCTGTCTGATACAAAGGTTCCTGTGTTCCCCGACAGACGTCTGACTCTAGACACTGACTTGTACGTCCTACATAAGGGGAGGGTAATAACTTCCTCACTCTCATACTTGCAGGTGTTCACTCTGTCTGATACAAAGGTTCCTGTGTTCCCCGACAGACGTCTGACTCTAGACACTGACTTGTAAGTCCTACATTAGAGGAGGATAATCACTTCCTCACTCTCATACTTGCAGGTGTTTACTCTGTCTGATACAAAGCTTCCTGTGTTCCCTGACAGACGTCTGACTCTTGACACTGACTTGTAAGTCCTACATAAGGGGAGGATAATAACTTCCTCACTCTCATACTTGCAGGTGTTTACTCTGGTACATAGATTCCTGTGTTCCCTAACAGGCGTCTGACTCTAGACACTGTGTTGTAAGTCCTACATAAGGAGTGGGTAATCACTTCCTTACTCTCATACTTGCAGATGTTCACTCTGTCTGGTACATAGATTCCTGTGTTCCCTGACAAACGTCTGACTCTAGACACTGACTTGTAAGTCCTGCATAAGGGGAGGATAATCACTTCCTCACTCTCATACTTGCAGGTGTTCACTCTGTCTGGTACATAGGTTCCTGTGTTCCCTGACAGACGTCTTACTCTAGACACTGTCTTGTAAGTCCTACATAAGGGGAGGGTAATCACTTCCTCACTCTCATACTTGCAGGTGTTCACTCTGTCTGGTACATAGGTTCCTGTGTTCCCTGACAGACGTCTGACTCTAGACACTGTCTTGTAAGTCCTACATAAGGGGAGGGTAATCACTTCCTCACTCTCATACTTGCAGGTGTTCACTCTGTCTGGTACATAGGTTCCTGTGTTCCCTGACAGACGTCTGACTCTAGACACTGTCTTGTAAGTCCTACATAAGGGGAGGGTAATCACTTCCTCACTCTCATACTTGCAGGTGTTCACTCTGTCTGGTACATAGGTTCCTGTGTTCCCTGACAGACGTCTGACTCTAGACACTGACTTGTAAGTCCTACATAAGGGGAGGGTAATCACTTCCTCACTGTCATACTTGCAGGTGTTCACTCTGTCTGGTACATAGGTTCCTGTGTTCCCTGACAGACGTCTGACTCTAGACACTGACTTGTAAGTCCTACATAAGGGGAGGGTAATCACTTCCTCACTGTCATACTTGCAGGTGTTCACTCTGTCTGGTACATAGGTTCCTGTGTTCCCTGACAGACGTCTGACTCTAGACACTGACTTGTAAGTCCTACATAAGGGGAGGGTAATCACTTCCTCACTCTCATACTTGCAGGTGTTCACTCTGTCCGGTACATAGGTTCCTGTGTTCCCCGACAGACGTCTGACTCTAGACACTGACTTGTACGTCCTACATAAGGGGAGGGTAATCACTTCCTCACTCTCATACTTGCAGGTGTTCACTCTGTCCGGTACATAGGTTCCTGTGTTCCCCGACAGACGTCTGACTCTAGACACTGACTTGTAAGTCCTACATAAGGGGAGGGTAATCACTTCCTCACTCTCATACTTGCAGGTGTTCACTCTGTCCGGTACATAGGTTCCTGTGTTCCCTGACAGACGTCTGACTCTAGACACTGACTTGTAAGTCCTACATAAGGGGAGGGTAATCACTTCCTCACTCTCATACTTGCAGGTGTTCACTCTGTCCGGTACATAGGTTCCTGTGTTCCCCGACAGACGTCTGACTCTAGACACTGACTTGTACGTCCTACATAAGGGTAGGTTATTCAGGTAAATAACAACAATAATAATTATGAGTAGTGTAATTATTTTAAGTGATTTGGGGGACAGAGATGATTGCAGTACCCTCCTGAATGACGCCCCTTATTTCTGCGGAACTCGTTACTACATAATTGGTGTTTTCCACACTTTCTCGACTGGCGCCCTTGTGGATAACATATGCAACTCTCATGTAGCCACTCCCAGGAAGGTTACCATCCCAGCATTCGCCTACCAACTCACCGGGGATCGAACTCGGCGCTGCCTCACTCGCTCGCTCGTTCGTTAAGTAGTTTTAAAGAAACTCTTGTTTCATTGAACCGCACTACTTCACTTAAACGACTCGGAATGTGGAGAGAGTGATACTAAGAGAAGTAGCTTCCTGGAAAGGAACCCAAGCCGGATTCAAACCCAGTCCAAAGGTAACTCGATGAAGATGATGACAATTGAACGGAGTGAAGATCTGGAAGTGTGAGACTGAGGAGGAGCATGATATGAAATGCAGGCGAAGTCCATGATTAGAAAGGTAATGATGGAGCAATGGTGGAATGAATGGCGGGGGAATCCGGAGAAAACTCGCCCTGACGGCGCATCGTCTACCACAATACCACATGCGGGTCCCTGGGATCAAACCCGGGCCGTCTAGGTTGTAGGTGAGCGGTCTAGCTGCTCGGTCACGGCGCCTCCTAATGATGATGATGATGATCATAATCATAATCAGAATAGTAAATTATAAATAAAATTGAAGAGGTAAATGTTATTGCATCATATTTACCCAAGCTCGAATATTAATAAAGAGTAATTTGGGGTTTTATAAAATTTATTAAACTTTTTTTTAAAAAATGAATACATTATTGTTTCAATAAATGTCCCCATGCCTAGTTGACCGTTTTAAATTTCACTTGAAAATCGTTTAGATATATTTGTATTTATTTACTGGTTTCGCCGCATAAGATAATGTAATTACTGTAGAATTTAGATTGAGTGCCATGTTTGCAATGCAATGCATGAGTTAATACGTCAAGAAGCTTTCATTTATAAAGTAATATTTAGCTACACGTAGTATTATAATGTATTATTGTGTTTTGACGTACTACGAAGTTGCGTTATTTAATATTTGTCGACTTCATGGATTAAAAAGGAATTTTCCAATAAGATGCGCACTACGTAATGCGCATGTGGATGGTCAGGGGAGGAAATGCATCCATAAGGCGTTCATTTCAAAGAGAGCGCCATATTTAATCTGGCTACTGAGTGGACAAGACTTGGTTCTCAGCGTCATGTTAAAGTTACAGGTCGCGATGTGTTATTCATGTCTTTCAGTTTAAACTCAGACATTGTTATTGTTATTAAATAGCGAATTATTGTTATTACTAAACGTTATTGGTAATTCTGTCTGTAACTTTGTGTACGAGATTGATGCAGCAGCCGACGAAAATAAAGGTACATACGTATGTATTGCAGATTATTTTCTTTTGCTGTTATATTGAAGTTTATCCTCGTTCCCTTCTGTGGTTAATTAACGAAGCAGTTCCTTTTCAAATGACAAGTAATGTGAAAACGTAGAATAAAATAATTTTACCTTATAGTGGTTTTCAGTTTTGCGTAGTTATTAAATAGTGTAATTGCGTTGTAATAGCTACCTGTCCAGGCGCAACTAAGCAATAAATGGGATCAGTTCCAAACTGGGTCCTCTTCGCTATCTGGAGTTCTGCATTTCTTAATGATTTTATTTGTCTGGGACGTATAAACTTGATACTAAATTATTGAGGAAGTTATCCTTTTCTACTGCATTTTACATACACACTGTGTAGATATTTACTTCAACACGGGTGGTAGGTGAATTAGTCTCACAGTCCTACACACTCGCATGAGTTTTACCCAATTTGACACGTTCCTACCTAAGGTAACTCTACTGAGTGCTTGATGTCACAAAAAAGAAACCAACGGAAGAGAGGTTGCAAAACATTTGGTACGAAGATGTTTTCAACATTCATAGCATAAAATATGGATTTGTTTTGCCAATATTTTTATAAATAATAAGATGGATGTTACTGCCTTTAGTTTTTCAGCATCTTGATAAGGGTTTCTCCTACGTTTTCCCTTATCCTGAGAAGACGAATGTCTAATAACTTAAAGCTCCATGGACCTCGGACTCATTTCAGCATCATTTCACCCGTTTCATACATTCACCGTCTGATATGACATTCCTTTGGAACGACGTTAAATTAAAAAAAAAAAAATCAAGGTGTTGGGTCGAAGCGCCATTTTTAATATTCCTAATGCGTGGAAAACAGCTGTTGTATTGGAGCGGCATTTAAATGTTACAGTTCGTAGGCTTTTATTCCATCACCTTTATTTCAAACTAAAGTATTGTTATGAGTTATTAAATAGTGAATTATTTTTATCATTAAATAATTATTCGTAAGTCTATAACTCTGAGTAGGTATGATGACTTAAAGCAGATGCACTGGTCTAGCCGGCGAGCTGAAAGTTATGCATTGCAAATTCTTTATTTTTGCTGTTATTTAAGTTTAACATAATTTCCTTTTGTATTTAACTAAGGGAGTGTTTCCTTTACAAATGACAAGTTTCGGCGAGAAAGCAAAACATTATAATTTTGACTTTATTCAGTGATTTTCACTTTTGCGCAGTGATTATACAATGTAATGCCAGTGCCATAGTAACGTGTGTAGACTCCAGGCGCGACTAAGTGATAAGTCACTATTCCTACCACTTAAGTTCTACACGATTTGAGAGACTGAAATGCTATTTATTTGTTTGGAACCTGAAAACTTAATCCAGTATTAGTAAGAACGCTTTACTCTTGCACTGCGTCTCTAGGTACACGTATATTTAATAAAGTGAATGTTGTTCGCAGGTTCCTGCTGCATCCCCCAGCCATTTCCACACATTCACCAATGGAGAGTGCCTGGCGTTAACCCCAAATGGAAGAGACGGTGAGAAATGTTCGTCGGGAAGCAATCTGGAGGATTCTCGGCATGAATGAGTATGTCCTATAAATGTTGCTCTCTCCATACTGTTAAGGTTGATAATATAAGAATGAGTTGCATGGAACGCACTTTCAGTACTAATACTAATTTTGACACATTATTCACTAGGATAACAGTAATTGCTCTATTTCTTCATTTGCTTTCTTCACGGGATCAAATAACCTCGTCGACCGGTCCTTTGACCCGACATGCTCATTCACTCCCTCAATCACTCCCACATTCACTCCCTCACCGCCTCACTCACGCCCTCACCCGCTCCCTCATTCCCTTACCCACTGCCTCACTCACTCCGCCACCCCCTCAGTCACTCCCTCACTCACTCACTCCCTCACCCACTGCCTCACTCACTCACTCCCTCACCCCCTCACTCACTCCTTCACTCACTACCTCACTCACTCCCACAATCACTCCCTCATTCCCTCACCCACTGCCTCACTCACTCCGCCACCCCCTCACTCACTCCCTCACTCACCCCCTCACTCACTCCCTCACCCACTGCCTCACTCCCTCACTCCCTTACTCACTCTCTCACTTGCTCCCTACGTGACTCCCTCACTCACTCACTCCTCCTTCACTCTTTCTCTCACATTCACTCACTACTTTCTAACTGCCGAAGTCGTTAAGGCAGGACTAGTGAACTGATGGTCTGCAGTTCAGATCCCTCCAGCGCTGCCTTCCCCCTTTTTCTCCAATTCAGGTTTTCCTGTCCTCATAACTGACAAATGCCGGAGAGGTGCCCCAAGAATAGGACTAGAGTTTTCCTTCTCAAGTTTCCTTTCCCAAATGTTTCATTTCATGCAACATCAGTGTTCACCACCTGTGGTGTCCTATTATGCACTAATATAAATCACTATTATTAATATTAGTAGTACAGGCTTTATGGGCATTGGTTTATTATAATTATGATTATGATGATGATTATGACGATTATCATTGTTATTATCACCATCATCATCATCATTAATATTCTTGTTAAATTGAGACCACCTGAATCCAAGTAAAGCATTTTTAGAAAAAGGTCTGTGTGTCTGTGTGAGTACATGTGTGTGTGTGCGTGCATGTGCACATGCGTGTGTGCCTGTGTGTCTTATTTGCCTGTCAGTCTGTGGACAGCATAAAGCAAAAACGAAAATTCGGAAACTTCAAGTACGTTGTTTCTCTAAGATAATGCAAATTTTCACACACTTTTTATTTTATTTTTTTCTGTAAAGAATGGAAAATACAGCTGACTTTATAGAATGAAGTTTAGTGTATGATGTAACTGTAACATGCTTTGGTATAATTTCAGATTGGACGTCATTGTGCCAAGAAGGAATTAGTTTGGGACTGAATTCTGACGTTAGTTGAGGCTTCTGCTTACTTAGAGCACAGTGTGTTGAAGATGCAGATTTTACTGTTCTTGCACCTGATGGATGACTTTGACGACAATCTAAGACGAGAAGCTCAAGTAAGTGACGTCCAATTACAATACAGAAGTAAGAGAAACCATTACTCCAATAACATCAGAGAATGTAGGTATCTACATGAAAGTTAGGTGCAACCTAAATGGAGAAAGAATATTAAATATTAAATATTGCAACACATTTAGTGAAAGAAAGTGTATATATGCACAAGGTAAAATGAAATACAATAGTGTAAAATTTATATTTACATTTACATTACATTGCTGTAAAATGCTGTATATATTACAGTGGAATCTTGATAACTCGACCTAATGTGGACTGAGAGGTTGTCGAGTTTTATGTAATAAGGCATCTGTTATTCACAACCTGTAACATAACACTGCAAATTACATATATATGTTCTAGCACAATATAGCAAACAAAAGTCTAACATATTGTAAAATGTATTACGTATTAATATTTTACTCTTTCTCCAGTCTCTCTAACACAACCAATTTAGTTTCCATAATTGTGTTCACTTGTCTTTTCTTCTCGTTTGACATTTTTACTGGCACATACCCAACACTAACAATAAGCTTGAAATCTTCGAAGCTGCCAGAAATAAGTAAGTAACTGTTTAACTTACTGCGTAGACAGGTATTTTGTACACACAGCGATGGATGTTGCTTGAATGTGCGGGAGTGACGTCATCCAAATTGGTGATGTTAGGTAATGTCTCTGTTTACTTCTATGAAATACACAAGACACTGCTGATTATGTGAGATGGCACGGCACTGTACTTAATCATGCACAGTCCGTGGAAGTCTGAAACATAACCTGACAATGGTCTTGTAAATTCAAAGGTGAACTCGATCATAAACCACTGCATAATTGTCACGTTTGATTTGATTGATGTTTGTTGAATATGATAAAAAAATTTTAAAAAATAAAGAGCTCTTCAAGTTACATGGAATGTCGAGTTATTGAGAGTGGAGTTATTGAGATTCTACTGTATTTGGAAGTATGTTATTGTATTCCTGTCATTTTGTATATCACTAATAGCCATTTGGGGATGAGAGTGTTAACCCCCAGTTTTGTCAAATAAAATAATGAATGCTACTGTGTTATTAAACCAATATAGCACATCATATACAAATTGAAAGGTATTCTGCTATGCAACAGCAATATGTTGTTTCAATTCCAACATCTCACTCTACATCCCTTAAAGAAAGCTATCAAAATTTGTATACTGTCCTGGAAAAGTTAAACATAAGTAACACAAGTGGCTCGTGTGCTGTGATCTTAAGGTGTGTAGTATTTTATTGGGGCAACAAGAAGGATACTTGAAATTTATGTACTTTGTGTGTGAATGGGACTCCAGATAGAGAAAATGTCACTGGGTGAACCTAATTGGCCAAAAAGAAAAGATTTAGTGCCAGGGCCAAAAAATGCAGTAAATTGCCTGCAGGTTGACTCATATTAGGTTTAGCTGCCCCTGATGCATATCAAATTAGGGATAATGAAGCAATTTGTCAAAGCTTTGGACAAAAGTGGTTGTTTCCAATATCTTATTATATATATTATATATCGTATTCAGAAATGTCTTATTTCACACTTCCTTTTTGCATGGCAAGAAAATGGTACTGGTACAAAGAAGGAAACCAGATTTGAATTCAGCATATGAAAGTTAGGTTTAGGAACCTGATTAACCCCATGTCGCAGAAAAAATGTTGAAATTTGCAGGCCGGTGTAATTATTGTAGGTCAGAAGGTTTTTGTCAATACACATTTGCTCTTTGTTGTACTGTGTACTGCAATCGATTCATTTTGCGTTTCCCATGTTAGTCACAGCAGGTTCACTGAATTGCTCTGGATATGATTATGTTGCACTGTAAAGAATATATTTTCAGTTTTGGATATATTTAGAGTTAGAATGTTTAAGGAGAACCAGATTTTCTCACTTTCCAGGGATAGTTGCATTTCTTGCTTTACTGTATCTTATCTTATTGTTGATGTTCATTAAGGTTGTGCTATCTGCAGGTAAAATTGTGGATCAAGGTAAGTTACTGTTTAAGTTGTTTATATGAAATAAAAATAAGAAAGGCCGCAGGACATAAGCTGGAGCTAGCTTGACGGGTATGACCTTCATCTTTAGGCAGGTAAGGAATACTCTATATGTGAGCTCTCAAATTAATTAAAAACACAATGGTGAGGCCATTACATCAATTATTTTATTTTGTGGTTAGAAAAATCATAAATGTCCTCAGCATGGGATGTCTCCAATCCTTTGACTGCAGTATAGTGGAATCCTGATAACTCAACCTAACCTGAACTGAGAGGCTGTTGAGTTAGCAAAATGCCAAGTTTTATGGAATAAGGAGCCTTTAATTCACAGCTCATAACATAATACTGCAAATTATATAAATACGTATTCTAGCACAATATAGGAAACAAAATTATAATGTATTCTAAAATTTATTACATATTAATATGTTCCCATTTCTCTGGTCTCTTAACATATCCAATTTAATTTCCATTGTCATGTTAACTTGTCTTTTCTTCTTGCTTGACATTTTCTCTTGCAAAAACACAACTCAGCATGATACTAACAGTAGTCTGAAATCTTGGGAACTGTGCTGTACCCAGAAATATGTAGCTGAAAGGTTAGCTTACCACGTACAGGAGTATATTAACACGTGGCAAATGACCTTGTAAGCATCTGAATGACAGAAAAAACACAAGATAGTGCTGTTAATGTGAGATGACATTGTTCTTAATCGCGGACAGTCCACGGGAATCTGGAAGATAACCTGATAACTCTAAGGTCTTATAAATACAGAAGTGAACTCTATCATAAACCACTGTAGAATTCGTCATGTTTAAGAAATATCCTTGTATTGGGTAAAGCAATAAACCTTTAAACCTTCCCAACAAATCTTTGTCCAATGTATCAACATTATTAGTGACAAGCTTTTGGTTTTGTGGCAGCTGCTAATGTTGTGAAGACATATTGAAGGTCAATACGTGCTCAGCTGTTTTGTCACTCTGACGGAGGATGCTGTAGGTTGCATATGTATACTAATTAAAATTTACCTATTCTATTCATAGCATAATAGAAATTGTTAGTCAAGTTTAACAATAAACAATAAAAAAAACATAAAATTAAAATAAAAAGGTTCTTGAATTACACGGAATGTCAAGTTACCACGAGTTGACTTATCAGCATTCTACTATAATAAAATTTTCTGGAGAAACTTCATGGTAGTTATAATTTAAGTTAATTGACGTACCTGAGTGTCAGAAATTGTGCAGCATATGTACAAATGATTCATTATATCTGAAGTTATTGGCTCGTGACATACTTACATCTTTGGAAACCTTGATAAAATATTTGTTGAATTCATTAGGTTTTATAGATATAGTTTGCTTTTGAGTGGAGGTATTTTTAATGCATTTATTTTGTGCTGATAAAACTAAATTATCATTGGCTCCAATTTTTGCGTTTTCTATGCTTTGCCCAAACAGCTTTCTATAGTTTTTCAATCTTTTTTTATTTTCCAACCTATTGCTATCTTTGGATTTATCATAAAGTATTGGTATCATATTCCAAATTTTAAGAAGTTTAAGACTAAAAAAATTTCCTGTGGTAGATTTACTTTTTGTATGTTTTGTTTTTACATTGATGGATTTTCCATCAAATTCTGTATTAAAGCAAGATGTTGTGACTGGATCAAAATATGTAAATGCATTTCCTATATCTACATGTTTTGTATAATGTGTTGTTTCACTTGACAATCCATTAGTAACCCTATTTTGTTTTACCCGAATCTCCACCCATATACCGACATGATCTGATATTATATTTTGTTCTGGAAAAGATCACTTGCAGGAAGATTTGTGCAAATTAGGTATAATGTTGCCAAGTTGTGATGCATTTTGAGAGGACTTATAATAAACACATTATAAATTGTGCGATCTTTGCATGTTAAAGATCTGGAGATGAGTCTAATATGTTAATATTGAAATCACCAGCCAACAGTTAAAATTAGATGTTAGGTACCTAACTCATAGTATAGAATAGAATGGAATTATTTATTGCAGAAACTTCCGAGTACATCCGAGGCATTACACGCGTCAAGTCACGTAGTCTACCTTAACACTAGTATAATTCTATACTGCAACAATACAATACACATAGCAATCACATGATCATTAAATTAAAATGTGTACAACATCATAAAATTCATTTACATTATAAATTGGATTATCAGTCATAAAACCTTTTACTTTGTTCTTAAAGCTCTTAGAATCAAGCGATTTTAAATTTGTGAGTAAAGAGTTAAACAGCTTTATAGACAGACAAAGGAAAGTGTTTTGGGTTCTAGTGTAGCAATAACTACTTATCATGAGTGTTACCTCTAGTATTACACATATTATGTTCAACAAATCTACCATAATTTTTTTTTACATAATTTAAACACTGATAAACAAACAGTGCTGGGAGAGTCATAATTCTCAGGGACCTAAAACTTTCCCTGCAGTGACCCCTCGAAGGAAGTCCACACATCAATCTTATCAATTTCTCGGGTTCGATCCCAGGGACCCGCATGTGGTATTCGTGGTGGACGAAGCGGCGTCAGGGCGGGTTTTCTCCAGGTGCTCCGGTTTCCCCCGCCATCTCATTCCACCGGTGCTCCATCTTCATTCCATGTATCATCAGTGTCACCGCCTGCGGTGCCATAGTAGTAAAAGCGGGCGTTACACACTACAACAACAACATTATCAATTTCTTTTGTATCATAAAAAGTTTTACACTATAAGTTTGAGAACCCCACATTATTGTACCATAAGACAAATAAATGACTGAATTTGTGGAAAATATACAATTTTGAGCACATCTAAACTAACAACTTTTCTTAATTTTCTTATCATAAAAATGCTGTTAATCAGTTTATAAGCTAACTCATCAATATGACAAACCCAGTTAAATTTGAATCCACATTAAAACCTAAAAATGTTACTTCCTTTTTACCGTCACAATCTATTGTATTATTATAAGTTACCTTGAGAGGCTGAGGTTTATCTAAGTTGAGACAAAGCAAATTTACACTACACCAATCTTCTATCTTGCATGTAATATTTTTAATTTCGGTAAGATCATAATGTTCTGCAAGTGACTTAGATATACTAACGCAGGTTACAAGGTCATCAGCAAAAGTATACTTTGGCAGAAGGCTCAAGTATTTTAGGTAGGTCATTGACATAAATAATGATTCATAGCGAGCCTAAAATCGAACCCTGCGGTACGCCATATGTTACAGACAAAAAATCAGACTCTCTATTATTAAAAACAACCTTCTGTAACCTATTATTTATATAAGACCTTATAAGCATACATGCTGACTCTTGAAAACCATAATACCTTAATTTGGCCACTAAAATATTGTGGGGGACAGTGTTAAAAGCTTTAGATAAATCAAAGAATATTGAATCTATATTATTTTTACTCTCTGAAGACTTTAAACACGTAGTATAAAGAGATAATGTTGTTTTTGTAGTCCTCATGCCCATTCTATAACCATATTGACTGTCACTAAACAAATTATTATTTTCAAAATAAGAAACAATTTGGTTGTTCAGTATTTTTTCAAATATCTTTGATACTGCAGGAACTAAAGAGATTGGCCTAAAACTATTATAGTCTAATTTGGTACCTTCCTTGTGCAGTGATACCACCTTCACAACTTTCATTGCTTCAGGGAAAATAGAACTCAAAATACAACTATTTATAAAATTGGTTAGTACATCGCTAATATGAGATGAACCTAACTTAAACATAAAAAACTCACACCATATAAGTCACAACTTTTACTATTTTTCATACCTTTAAAAACTTCGTTGGCCACTTCCTTAGTGACTAATTCAAAATTGAACACACTTGATGGTCTTGGGCAGTTTTTTAAATAGTCAAATGAACTACTTCTACAGTTTTTTAAGTCAACATTTTGTACAATTTCATGAATTTGTTAAATTCAAATGGACATAAATTACTTTAAGCATCTAACTTTAGGTTTGGCCTCATATATTCCCTTTTAACAATGTTCCACACAGTTTCACTCCTGTTGGTTGACGATTTTATTAAATCATCATTTTGCTTTCATCTTTTATATAGCTTTTAGTAAAGACCTAAACTGTTTTTTGTATCTCTTATGTAGACTGCCAGCCAGAACTTTTATAGCTTTACTACAGGACTCATTAGAATCTATTGTATATCAGTAGCAATATTATCTATGCAGCTACCAAGAAGTAAATCATTACTTTTGACCCTGGGTCTTGTTATTTGATCTACTACAACATACAGACCAAATGTATACAGTAAATTGTTTAAATCTTGTTTAAATTTTATGCTATGCTTTTGTTTTCAGACTACTTTTATTAAAGATTCTTTGCTGTACTAACTCACTTTGCAATACTTTTTTTTTGTTCCATATTTATATCACAGAACAGACTCTAGTAGATTTATATCCTGCCTTTTTAACTGCAGAGGTCATATCGGTGGCCTTGCCTATTGGCAAATGGTGTTACATATTTACGTTGGGTTTTTCAATCTTTGGGGGTTTTATATACGAGTACCTTTATCTACGATTCTGTGGACTATCTTAACAAACCATCGCCCTACACATTATCATTACCTCACTTCTGTTTGTTCCAGTGAGTGATCACATTTTAAACACAGAAATAACAGTGTTTTATAACAGTGCCGTATGACATGGCACTGCTTTTCACAGTTCTTTGATTAAAGTTGCCTTGCAAAAATCATAACATATACTACATTAGAAGTTGCCTTATATACCTCCTTCTGAGATATCCTGTTATATTTTCTGGAAAAAGAAATACTTTATATGTAACTGAGTTTAAAAGTTCTTTTCTTAAAGAATTCTTGCATTGACAATTACTTCAGGAATTACACTACTTTCAATAATGGATATCTTCTTGTTGGTGATTATGTTATATTTTCTGAAAATGCAAGTCTTTTGTGATATGTGTACTCCCTCACACCATCCCTCACACCATCCCTCATTCGCTCCCTCACTCCCTCCCTCCCTCCCTCACTCACTCACTTGCTCCCTCACTCACTCACTGCCTTACTCAGTCGCTCACTCCCTTACTCAGTCGCTCACTCCCTTACTCAGTCGCTCCCTCCCTTACTCAGTGACTCACTCACTTACTCACTTGCTCCCTCACTCACTTGCTCCCTCACTTACTCCCTTACTCAGTCGCTCACTCCGTTACTCAGTTGCTCACTCCCCTACTGAGTTGCTCACTCCCTTACTCAGTCGCTCCCTCCCTTACTCTGTGACTCACTCACTTACTTGCTCACTCACTCACTTACTCACTCACTCCCTCACTTGCTCACTCACTCACTCACTTACTCACTCACTCTCTCACTTGCCCGCTCACTCACTCACTTACTCACTCACTCCCTCACTTGCTCACTCACTCACTTACTCACTCACTCCCTCACTTGCTCACTCACTCACTCACTTATTCACTCACTCCCTCACTTGCTCACTCACTCCCTCACTTACTCACTCCCTCACTTGCTCACTCACTCACTCACTTACTCACTCACTCCCTCACTTGCTCACTCACTCTCACTCACTCACTGACCCACTAACTCACTCACTCCCTTACTCAGTCACACACTATTTCCCTGATGGTTAACTGAAGTCGTTAAGGCAGGCCTATTGAACTGAAGGTCTGTGGTTCAGATCCTTCCAGCGCTACCTTCCCTCACGTTTTCCTCCTTTGGATATTTCCATCCTCCTAATTAAGAAATGCTGGAGGGGTGCCCTGAGAATAGGAATACAGGTTTCCTTCTCGTGTCCTATTCCAAATATTTCATTTCATACAACTTCAGTGCATCTTCAGTTGAATATGTTCTTTGTTAGAAAGCCCTGTTTCTCACAGGAGAAGGTTACTTTGTTGTAAATCTGAAGCATGTTAATATTATCAAGCCCCTCTAATGAGTGATTGTCAAGTATGAAGTCTATTTAAAGACAATCTTTTAAATTCTTCTGTAAAGAGAAGATTGATAAATTCTTCCATGGTAAAATCTCATTATAGTTACGTACATATGAACAAATCTTCAGCACTACGTATTATTTTGCAATAAAGATCTAATTGAATAGAATGAGTTTCACTCATATGTAGCTGCGTGAGACTGATGAATTCTCATGTCACTTGATATCTGCATGGAACGAGGTTCAGCCCGACACGACCTCAACCAGGTGCTGAACTGTACCACCCAGATTGGGCCACCCGCCTCATTGTGTAACCTTGTTTTGAACAACATTATTTTACAGTTTTGACATCATCAACATCATCATCATCATCATCATTATTACCATCATCATCATCATCATCATCATCATCATCATCATCATCATCATCATCATCATCACTATATCATCATTTATATTATTATTATTATTATTATTATTATTATTATTATTATTATTATTATTATTATTATTATTATTATTATTATTATTATTATTATTATTATTATTATTATTATTGTTGTTGTTGCTGTTGTTATTATTGTTATTATTATTATTATTATTATTATTATTATTATTATTATTATTATTATTATTATTATTATTATTATTATTATTATTATTATTATTATTATTATTATTATTATTATTATTATTATTATTATTATTATTATTATTGTTATTGTTATTATTATTATTGTTATTATTACTATTATTATTATTATTATCCTGATGATTATTAATACATATATTAATAATATTAATTATTAATATTATTATTATTATTATTAATCAGATCCAGAGGGGTTTCCTTAATGAGTGCCTTGCGAATAGGAAACTGGACAAGAGCAAAGGTGTATTTTAAGGTTATTTTAATGCCACTATTTGTAAGATATGTTATATAGGAAATTTTTTTTCTTTAATAATTTAAAGATGAGATTCTAAGATGTTATATTTACGTTGTTTATATTAAATAAGACGTGTGAATGTACTTGAAGGAATAGTTTCAATCCTTATGTTAAACATTAGTGGTAATAACGTATCAAACCATAAGAAAAATAAAGGGTAACATTTGTTATAATGCTGGCAAAACCCAATCTTCAGATTTGCTCCTTAGTGCTAATGAATGGGGTGGAGAGTTGGCAACACTGGTTACCCACCTGCGTATGGCGTCACATCCTTCGTCTCCTGTGTCTTGCAATTTCAGCACTCTTCATGGTTTCATGTAACGAGCATAGTTCAATGAACGGAATAATGCTCAACACGAATATTAATTCCGACGTAAACGCGAACATTAAATTGCCTTATGATTCATATGCAACTGTTGAAACATAATAGTTTTCCTCACAGTTCTGATAACGCAGATACATTGTAAAACGCTTAGTGTAATATGAGTCGATGTATCGTGATGGTTAATGGCAATGTGCCATCTTTTAGTGGCGTTTCTCGAGTAATTTACATTCTGTTGCATTTTTTTTCGACCAGCAGCGTGAATAAAATTCATTTTGTTCTGCGAGGAACTTGCTTGAAGCCGTTTCCGCAGTTTTCATGTGAAGTCTTGACAACACTGTAGACTCTGAAAAGTTTATTTGTTAAATGTGAAACATGTATTATAACTGGGCAGTGAAAACATCTGTTTTAGTAAAATAATAATAATCAGTAAGTTGGCGCGGTGGCCGAGCGGTTAGACCGTTCTTCTTTGACCGGGTTTGATCCCAGGGACCCGCGTGCGGTATGCGTGGTGGAGGTGTGGGCGGGTTTTCTCCTGGTTCTCAGGTTTCCCCCACCACTCATTCCACCAACTGCTCCATCATCACCTACATTTCATATCATCCTCTTCCTCACTCTCATACTGACCACTTCACTCTGTCTGGTACACAAGTTCGTCTGTTTCCCCCACCACTCATTCCACCAACTGCTCCATCATCCCCTACATTTCATGTCATCCTCTTCCTCACTCTCATACTGACCACTTCGCTCTGTCTGTCTGGTACATATGTTCGTCTGTTTCCCCTACCACTCATTCCACCAACTGCTCCATCATCACCTACATTTCATATCATCCTCTTCCTCACTCTCATACTGACCACTTCACTCTGTCTGTCTGGTACATATGTTCGTCTGTTTCCCCCACCACTCATTCCATCAACTGCTCCATCATCACCTACATTTCATATCATCCTCTTCCTCACTCTCATACTGACCACTTCACTCTGTCTGGTACACAAGTTCGTCTGTTTCCCCCACCACTCATTCCACCAACTGCTCCATCATCCCCTACATTTCATGTCATCCTCTTCCTCACTCTCATACTGACCACTTCGCTCTGTCTGTCTGGTACATATGTTCGTCTGTTTCCCCCACCACTCATTCCACCAACTGCTCCATCATCACCTACATTTCATATCATCCTCTTCCTCACTCTCATACTGACCACTTCACTCTGTCTGTCTGGTACATATGTTCGTATGTTTCCCCCACCACTCATTCCATCAACTGCTCCATCATCACCTACATTTCATATCATCCTCTTCCTCACTCTCATACTGACCACTTCACTCTGTCTGTCTGGTACATATGTCCGTCTGTTTCCCCCACCACTCATTCCACCAACTGCTCCACCATCACCTACATTTCATATCATCCTCTTCCTCACTCTCATACTGACCACTTCACTCTGTCTGTCTGGTACATATGTCCGTCTGTTTCCCCCACCACTCATTCCACCAACTGCTCCACCATCACCTACATTTCATATCATCCTCTTCCTCACTCTCATACTGACCACTTCACTCTGTCTGGTACATATGTCCGTCTGTTTCCCCCACCACTCATTCCACCAACTGCTCCATCATTACCTACATTTCATATCATCCTCTTCCTCACTCTCATACTGACCACTTCACTTTGTCTGTCTGGTACATATGTTCGTCTGTTTCCCCCACCACCCATTCCACCAACTGCTCCATCATCACCTACATTTCATATCATCCTCTTCCTCACTCTCATACTGACCACTTCACTCTGTCTGGTACATATGTTCGTCTGTTTCCCTCACCACTCACTCCACCAACTGCTCCATCATCACCTACATTTCATATCATCCTCTTCCTCACTCTCATACTGACCACTTCACTCTGTCTGTCTGGTACATATGTTCGTCTGTTTCCCTCACCACTCATTCCACCAACTGCTCCATCATCACCTACATTTCATATCATCCTCTTCCTCACTCTCATACTGACCACTTCACTCTGTCTGTCTGGTACATATGTTCGTCTGTTTCCCTCACCACTCATTCCACCAACTGCTCCATCATCACCTACATTTCATATCATCCTCTTCCTCACTCTCATACTGACCACTTCATTCTGTCTGTCTGGTACATATGTTCGTCTGTTTCCCCCACCACTCATTCCGCCAACTGCTCCATCATCACCTACATTTCATATCATCCTCTTCCTCACTCTCATATTGACCACTTCATTCTGTCTGTCTGGTACATATGTTCGTCTGTTTCCCCCACCACCCATTCCACCAACTGCTCCATCATCACCTACATTTCATATCATCCTCTTCCTCACTCTCATACTGACCACTTCACTCTGTCTGTCTGGTACATATGTTCGTCTGTTTCCCCCACCACTCATTCCGCCAACTGCTCCATCATCACCCACATTTCATATCATCCTCTTCCTCACTCTCATACTGACCACTTCACTCTGTTTTTCTGGTACATATGTTCGTCTGTTTCCCCCACCACTCATTCCACCAACTGCTCCATCATCACCTACATTTCATATCATCCTCTCTTTCACTCATACTTGCAGGTGTTCACTCTGTCTGGTACATAGGTTCCTGTGTTCCCTGACAGACGTCTGACTCTAGGCACTGTCTTGTAAGTCCTACATAAGGGGAGGGTAATCAGTTCCTCACTCTCATACTTGCAGGTGTTCACTCTGTCTGCTACATAGGTTCCTGTGTTCCCTGACAGACGTCTGACTCTAGACACTGTCTTGTAAGTCCTACATAAGGGGAGGGTAATAACTTCCTCACTCTCATACTTGCAGGTGTTCACTCTGTCTGCTACATAGGTTCCTGTGTTCCCTGACAGACGTCTGACTCTAGACACTGTCTTGTAAGTCCTACATAAGGGGAGGGTAATCACTTCCTCACTCTCATACTTGCAGGTGTTCACTCTGTCTGCTACATAGGTTCCTGTGTTCCCTGACAGACGTCTGACTCTAGACACTGACTTGTAAGTCCTACATAAGGGGAGGGTAATCTCTTCCTCACTCTCATACTTGCAGGTGTTCACTCTGTCTGGTACATAGGTTCCTGTGTTCGCTGACAGACGTCTGACTCTAGACACTGACTTGCAAGTCCTACATAAGGGGAGGGTAATCACTTCCTCACTCTCATACTTGCAGGTGTTCACTCTGTCTGGTTCCTGTGTTCCCTGACAGACGTCTGCCTCTAGACACTGTCTTGTAAGTCCTACATAAGGGGAGGGTAATCACTTCCTCACTCTCATACTTGCAGGTGTTCACTCTGTCTGCTACATAGGTTTCTGTGTTCCCTGACAGACGTCTGACTCTAGACACTGTCTTGTAAGTCCTACATAAGGGGAGGGTAATCAGTTCCTCACTCTCATACTTGCAGGTGTTCACTCTGTCTGCTACATAGGTTCCTGTGTTCCCTGACAGACGTCTGACTCTAGACACTGTCTTGTAAGTCCTACATAAGGGGAGGGTAATCACTTCCTCACTCTCATACTTGCAGGTGTTCACTCTGTCTGCTACATAGGTTCCTGTGTTCCCTGACAGACGTCTGACTCTAGACACTGTCTTGTAAGTCCTACATAAGGGGAGGGTAATCACTTCCTCACTCTCATACTTGCAGGTGTTCACTCTGTCTGCTACATAGGTTCCTGTGTTCCCTGACAGACGTCTGACTCTAGACACTGTCTTGTAAGTCCTACATAAGGGGAGGGTAATCACTTCCTCACTCTCATACTTGCAGGTGTTCACTCTGTCTGCTACATAGGTTCCTGTGTTCCCTGACAGACGTCTGACTCTAGACACTGTCTTGTAAGTCCTACATAAGGGGAGGGTAATCACTTCCTCACTCTCATACTTGCAGGTGTTCACTCTGTCTGCTACATAGGTTCCTGTGTTCCCTGACAGACGTCTGACTCTAGACACTGTCTTGTAAGTCCTACATAAGGGGAGGGTAATCACTTCCTCACTCTCATACTTGCAGGTGTTCACTCTGTCTGCTACATAGGTTCCTGTGTTCCCTGACAGACGTCTGACTCTAGACACTGACTTGTAAGTCCTACATAAGGGGAGGGTAATCTCTTCCTCACTCTCATACTTGGAGGTGTTCACTCTGTCTGGTACATAGGTTCCTGTGTTCGCTGACAGACGTCTGACTCTAGACACTGACTTGCAAGTCCTACATAAGGGGAGGGTAATCACTTCCTCACTCTCATACTTGCAGGTGTTCACTCTGTCTGCTACATAGGTTTCTGTGTTCCCTGACAGACGTCTGACTCTAGACACTGTCTTGTAAGTCCTACATAAGGGGAGGGTAATCACTTCCTCACTCTCATACTTGCAGGTGTTCACTCTGTCTGCTACATAGGTTCCTGTGTTCCCTGACAGACGTCTGCCTCTAGACACTGTCTTGTAAGTCCTACATAAGGGGAGGGTAATCACTTCCTCACTCTCATACTTGCAGGTGTTCACTCTGTCTGCTACATAGGTTTCTGTGTTCCCTGACAGACGTCTGACTCTAGACACTGTCTTGTAAGTCCTACATAAGGGGAGGGTAATCAGTTCCTCACTCTCATACTTGCAGGTGTTCACTCTGTCTGCTACATAGGTTCCTGTGTTCCCTGACAGACGTCTGACTCTAGACACTGTCTTGTAAGTCCTACATAAGGGGAGGGTAATCACTTCCTCACTCTCATACTTGCAGGTGTTCACTCTGTCTGCTACATAGGTTCCTGTGTTCCCTGACAGACGTCTGACTCTAGACACTGTCTTGTAAGTCCTACATAAGGGGAGGGTAATCACTTCCTCACTCTCATACTTGCAGGTGTTCACTCTGTGTGCTACATAGGTTCCTGTGTTCCCTGACAGACGTCTGACTGTAGACACTGACTTGTAAGTCCTACATAAGGGGAGGGTAATCTCTTCCTCACTCTCATACTTGCAGGTGTTCACTCTGTCTCGTACATAGGTTCCTGTGTTCCCCGACAGACGTCTGACTCTAGACACTGTCTTGTAAGTCCTACATAAGGGGAGGGTAATCACTTCCTCACTCTCATACTTGCAGGTGTTCACTCTGTCTGGTACATAGGTTCCTGTGTTCCCTGACAGACGTCTGACTCTAGACACTGACTTGTAAGTCCTACATAAGGGTAGGTTAATCAGGTAAACAACAACAACAACAACAACAATAATAATAATAATAATAATAATAATAATAATAATAATAATAATAATAATAATAATAATAATAATAATAATAATAATAATAATAATAATAATAATAATAATAATAATAATAATAATAATAATAATAATAATAATAATAATAATAATAATTATGAGTAGCGTAATTATTTTCAGTGATTTTGGGGTCAGAGATGATTCCCGTACCCTCCCGTACCCTCCTGATTGACGCCCCTGATTTCTGCGGACGTCGTTACTACATAATTACTGGTTTCCACACTTTCTCGACTGGCGCCCTTGTTCATAATGTATGCAACGCCCATGAAGCTACTCCCAGGAAGGTTACCATCCCAGCATTCGCCTACCAACTCACCGGGGATCGAACACGGCGCTACCTCACTCGCTCACTCGCTCGGTAAGTAGTTATTAAAAAGCTCTTCTCTGAATGGAACGCATTACTTCACGAAAACGACTCGCAATGTGGAGTGAGTGAGTGATACTGAAAGAAGTAGGTTCCTGGAAAGAAACCCAGGCCGAATACAAACCCAGTCCACCAGCAGCGGGAACATTATAGCTTTAAGCCAGCGCTGTCCAACACGGCGCCCTCGATGTATTTTTCTGGGGCCCTTCATAAGCAGATTTTACTCTGTTATTTCACAATAGCAGCTTTAGTTGTTCTTCACTTAAAAGGTAACGCGATGAAGATGATGACAATTGGACGGAGTGAAGATCTGGAAGTGTGAGACTGAGGAGGAATATGATATGAAATGCAGGCGAAGTCCAGGATTAGAAAGCTAATGATGGAGCAATGGTGGAATGAAAGGCGGGGGAATCCGGAGAAAACTCGCCCTGACGCCGCTTCGTCTACCACGAATACCACATGCGGGTCCCTGGTATCAAACCCGGGCCGTCTAGGTGGTAGGTGAGCGGTCTAGCTGCTCGGTAAGCGCCTCCTAATGATGATGATGATGATCATAATCAGAATAGTAAATTATAAATAAAATTGAAGAGTTAAATGTTATTGCATCATATTTACCCAAACTCGAATATTAATAAAGAGTAATTTGTGGTTTTATTAAATTTATTAAAGTTTTTTTTAAAAAATGAATAAATTATTGTTTCAATAAATGTCCACATGCCTAGTTGACCGTTCTAAATTTCACTTGAAAATCTTTTAGACATATTTGCATTTATTTACTGGTTTCGCCGCATAAGAAAATGTAATTACTGTAGAATTTAGATTGAGTGCCATGTTTGCAATGTAATGCATGAGTTAATACGTCGAGAAGCTTTCATTTATAAAGTAATATTTAGCTACACGTAATATTATAATGTATTATTGTGTTTTAACATAGTATAAGGTTGTGTTATTTAATATTTGTCGACTTCATGGATTCAAAAGGATTTTTCCAGTAAGATGCGCACTACGTAATGCGCATGTGGGTGGTCAGGGGAGGAAATGCATCCATAAGGCGTTCATTTCAAAGAGAGCGCCATATTTAATCTGGCTACTGAGTGGACAAGACTTGGTTCACAGCGTCATGTTAAAGTTACAGGTCGCGATGTGTTATTCATGTCTTTCAGTTTAAACTCAGACATTGTTATTGTTATTAAATAGCGAATTATTGTTATTACTAAACGTTATTGGTAATTCTGTCTGTAACTTTGTGTACGAGATTGATGCAGCAGCCGACGAACATAAAGGTACATACGTATGTATTGCAGATTATTTTCTTTTGCTGTTATATTGAAGTTTATCCTCGTTCCCTTCTGTGGTTAATTAACGAAGCAGTTCCTTTTCAAATGATAAGTAATGGGAAAAAGTAGAATAAAATAATTTTACCTTATAGTGGTTTTCAGTTTTGCGTAGTTATTAAATAGTGTAATTGCGTTGTAATAGCTACCTGTCCAGGCGCAACTAAGCAATAAATGGGATCAGTTCCAAACTAGGTCCTCTTCGCTATCTGGAGTTCTGCATTTCTTAATGCTTTTTATTTGTCTGGGACGTATAAACTTGATACAAAATTATTGAGGGAGTTATCCTTTTCTTCTGCATTTTACATGCACACTATGTGGATATTTATTTATTTCAACACGGGTGGTAAGTGAATTTGTCTCACAGTCCTACACACTCGCACGAGTTTTACCCAATTTGACACGTTCCTACCTAAGGTAACACTACTGAGTGCTTGGTGTCACAAAAAAGAAACCAGCGGAAGAGAGGTTGCAAAACATTTGGTACGAAGATGTTTTAAACATTCATAGCATAAAATATGGATTTGTTTTGTCAATATCTGTATAAGTAATAAGATGGATGTTAGTGCCTTTAGTTTTTCAGCATCTTGATAAGGATTTCTCCTACGTTTTCCCTTATCCTGAGAAGACGAATGTCTAATAACTTAAACCTCCATGGACCTCGGACTCATTTCAGCATCATTTCACCCGTTTCATACATTCACCATCTGATATGACATTCCTTTGGAACGACGTTAAATTAAAAAAAAAAAATCAAGGTGTTGGGTCGAAGCACCATTTTTAATATTCCTAATGCGTGGAAAACAGCTGTGAGTGGCATGCAAATGTTACAGTTCATGGGCTTTCATTCCATCAGCTTTATTATTTTGTTATGAGTTACTAAATAGTGAATTATTTTTATCATTAAATAATTATTCGTAAGTCTATAACTCTGAGTAGGTATGATGACTTAAAGCAGATGCACTGGTCTAGCCGGCGAGCTGAAAGTTATGCATTGCAAATTCTTTATTTTTGCTGTTATTTAAGTTTAACATAATTTCCTTTTGTATTTAACTAAGGGAGTGTTTCCATTACAAATGACAAGTTTCGGCGAGAAAGCAAAACATTATAATTTTGACTTTATTCAGTGATTTTCACTTTTGCGCAGTGATTATACAATGTAATGCCAGTGCCATAGCAACGTGTGTAGACTCCAGGCGCGACTAAGTGATAAGTCACTATTCCTACCACTTAAGTTCTACACGATTTGAGAGACTGAAATGCTATTTATTTGTTTGGAACCTGTAAACCTAATCCAATATTAGTAAGAACGCTTTGCTCTTGCACTGCGTCTCTAGGTACACGTATATTTAATAAAGTGAATGTTGTTCGCAGGTTCCTGCTGCATCCTGCCAGCCATTTCCACACATTCACCAATGGAGAGTGCCTGGTGTTAACCCCAAATGGAAGAGAGGGTGAGAAATGTTCGTCGGGAAGCAATCTGGAGGATTCTCGGCATGAATGAGTATGTCCTATAAATGTTGCTCTCTCCATTCTGTTAAGGTTGATAATATAAGAATGAGTTGCATGGAACGCACTTTCAGTACTAATACTAATTTTAAAATATTATTCACTAGGATAAGAGTAATTGCTCTATTTCTTCATTTGCTTTCTTCACGGGATCAAATAACCTCGTCGACCGGTCCTTTGACCGGACATGCTCATTCACTCACTCCCTCACCCACTCCCTCACACACTGCCCCACTCCCTCACTCACTCCCTTACTCACCCACTCCCTCACTCACTGCCCCACTCAACCCTAACTCACCCACTCCCTCACTCCCTCACCCACTCCCTCACCCACTCCCTCGCTCACTCCCTCACCCATTCCCTCACACACTGCCCCACTCACTCCCTCACTCACCCACTCCCTCACACTACCCCACTCACTCCCTCACCCACTCCCTCGCTCACTCCCTCACCCATTCCCTCACTCACTGCCCCACCCATTCCCTCACTCACTGCCCCACTCAACCCTAACTCACTCCGTCACCCACTCCCTCACACACTACCCCACTCACTCACTCCCTCACACACTGCCCCACTCACTCCCTCACTCACCCACTCCCTCACACACTACCCCACTCACACACTCCCTCACCCACTCCCTCACACACTGCCCCACTCACTCCCTCACACACTGCCCCACTCACTCACTCCCTCACCCACTCCCTCACACACTGCCCCACTCACTCACTCCCTCACTCACCCACTCCCTCACTCACTGCCCCACTCACTCCCTCACCCACTGCCCCACTCACTCCCTTACCCACTCCTTCACTCACTCCCTCACCCATTCCTCACACACTGCCCCACTCACTCCCTCACGCACCCACTCCCTCACTCACTGCCCCACTCCGTGACTCACCCACACACTCATTCCCTCACACACTGCCCCACTCACTCCCTCACTCACCCACTCCGTCACTCACTGCCCCACTCACTCCCTCACTCACCCACTCTCTCACTCACTGCCCCACTCCCTGACTCACCCACTCCCTCTTTCTCCAGTCTCTTTAACACAACCAATTTAGTTTCCATAATTGTGTTCACTTGTCTTTTCTTCTCGTTTGACATTTTTACTGGCACAAACCCAACACTAACAATAAGCTTGAAATCTTGGAAGCTGTCAGAAATATGTAACTAACAGTTTAGCTTACTACGTAGGTACACAGGTATTTTGTACACGCAGCGATGGATGTTGCTTGAGTGTGCGGGAGTGACGTCATGCAAATTGATGATGTTAGGTAATGTCTCTGTTTACTTCTATGAAATACACAAGACACTGCTGATTATGTGAGATGGCATGGCACTGTACTTAATCATGCACAGTCCGTGCAAGTCTGAAACATAACCTGACAATGGTCTTGTAAATTCAAAGGTGAACTCGATCATAAACCACTGCACAATTGTCACGTTTGATTTCATTGATGTTTCTTGAATATGATAAAAAAATTTAAAAAAATAAAGAGCTCTTCAAGTTACATGGAATGTCGAGTTATTGAGATTCTACTGTATTTGGAAGTATGTTATTGTATTCCTGTCATTTCGTATATCACTAATAGCCATTTGAGGATGACAGTGTTAACCCCCAGTTTTGTCAAATAAAAGATGAATGCTACTGTGTTATTAAACCAATATAGCACATCATATACAAATTGAAAGGTATTCTGCTATGCAACAGCAATATGTTGTTTCAATTCCAACATCTCACCCTACATCCCTTAAAGAAAGGTACCAAAATTTGTATACTGTCCTGGAAAAGTTAAACATAATTAACACAAGTGGCTGGTGTGCTGTGATCTTAAGCTGTGTAGTATTTTATTGGGACAAGGACACTTGAAATTTATGTGCTTTGTGTGTGAATGGGACTCCAGATAGAGAAAACGTCACTGGGTGAACCTAATTGGCCAAAAAGAAAAGATTTAGTGCCAGGGCCAAAAAATGCAGTAAATTGCCTGTGGATTGACTCATATTAGGTTTAGCTGCCCCTGATGCATATCAAATTAGGGATAATGAAGCAATTTGTCAAAGCTTTGGACAAAAGTGGTTGTTTCCAATATCTTATTATATAGATCTTGTATATCGTATTCAGAAATTTCTAATTTCACACATTTTAAATTGTAGTTAAAAGCTAGAATAGCTCTCTAATATTACATACTTCCTTTCTGCATGGCAAGAAAATGGTACTGGTACAAAGAAGGAAACCAGATTTGAATTCAGCATACGAAAGTTAGGTTTAGGAACCTGATTAACCCCATGTCGCAGAAAAAATGTTCAAATTTGCAGGCCGGTGTAATTATTGTAGCTCAGAAGGTTTTTGTCAATACACATTTGCTCTTTGTTGTACTGTGTACTGCAATCGATTCATTTTGCGTTTCCCATGTTAGTCACAGCAGGTTCACTGAATTGCTCTGGATATTATTATGTTGCACTGTAAAGAATATACTTTCAGTTTTGGATATATTTAGAGTTAGAATATTTAAGGAGAACCAGATATTCATACTTTCCAGGGATAGTTGCATTTCTTGCTTTACTTTATCTTATCTTATTGTTGATGTTCATTAAGGTTGTGCTATCTGCAGGTAAAATTGTGGATCAAGGTAAGTTACTGTTTAAGTTGTTTATATGAAACAAAAATAAGAAAGGCACAGGACATAACATACTATTACTGGAGCTAGCTCGACGGGTATGACCTTCAACATCTTTAGGCAGGTAAGGAATACTCTATATGTGAGCTCTCATATTAATTAAAAACACAATGGTGAGGCCATTACATCAATTATTTTATTTTGTGGTTAGAAAAATCATAAATGTCTTCAGCATGGGATGTCTCCAATGCTTTGACTGCAGTATAGTGGAATCCTGATAACTCAACCTAACCTGAACTGAGAGGCTGTCGAGTTAGCAAAATGCCAAGTTTTATGGAATAAGGAGCCTTTAATTCACAGCTCATAACATAATACTGCAAATTATATAAATACGTATTCTAGCACAATATAGGAAACAAAATTATAATGTATTCTAAAATTTATTACATATTAATATGTTCCCGTTTCTCTGGTCTCTTAACATATACAATTTAATTTCCATTGTCATGTTAACTTGTCTTTTCTTCTTGCTTGACATTTTCTCTTGCAAAAACACAACTCAGCATGATACTAACAATAGTCTGAAATCTTGGGAACTGCGCTGTACCCAGAAATATGTAGCTGAAAGGTTAGCTTACCACGTACAGGAGTATATTAACACGTGGCAAATGACCTTGTAAGCATCTGAATGACAGAAAAAACACAAGATAGTGCTGTTAATGTGAGATGACACTGTTCTTAATTGCGGATAGTCCACGGGAATCTGGAAGATAACCTGATAACTCTAAGGTCTTATAAATACAGAAGTGAACTCTATCATAAACCACTGTAGAATTCGTCATGTTTAAGAAATATCCTTGTATTGGGTAAAGCAATAAATCTTCAAACCTTCCTAACAAGTATTTGTCCAATGTATCAACATTATTAGTGACAAGTGACAAGACATATTGAAGGTCAATACGTGGTCAGCGGTTTTGTCACTTTGACGGAGAATGCTGTAGGTTGCATATGTATACTAATTAAAATTTACCTATTCTATTCATAGCATAATAGAAATTGTTAGTCAAGTTTAACAATAAACAATAAAAAAAAACATAAAATTAAAATAAAAAGGTTCTTGAATTACACGGAATGTCAAGTTATCACGAGTTGACTTATCAGCATTCTACTATAATAACATTTTCTGGAGAAACTTCATGGTAGTTACAATTTAAGTTAATTGACGTACCTGAGTGTCAGAAATTGTGCAGCATATGTACAAATGATTCATTATATCTGAAGTTATTGGCTCATGACATACTTACATCTTTGGAAACCTTGATAAAATATTTGTTGAATTCATTAGGTTTTATAGATATATGCCTTTGAGTGGAGGTATTTTTAATGCATTTATTTTGTGCTGATAAAACTAAATTATCATTGGCTCCAATTTTTGTGTTTTCTATGCTTTCCCCAAACAGCTTTCTATAGTTTTTCAATCTTTTTTATTTTCCAACCTATTGCTATCTTTGGATTTATCATAAAGTATTGGTAACATATTCCAAATTTTAAGAAGTTTAGGACTAAAAAAATTTCCTGTGGTAGATTTACTTTTTGTATGTTTTGTTTTTACATTGATGGATTTTCCATCAAATTCTGTATTAAAGCAAGACGTTGTGGCTGGATCAAAATATGTAAATGCATTTCCTATATCTACATGTTTTGTATAATGTGTTGTTTCACTTGACAATCCATTAGTAACCCTATTTTGTTTTACCTGAATCTCCACCCATATACCGACATGACCTGATATTATATTTTGTTCTGGAAAAGATCACTTGTAGGAAGATTTGTGCAAATTAGTTATAATGTTGCCAAATTATGATACATTTCGAGAGGACTTATAATAAACACATTATAAATTGTGCGATCTTAGCATGTTAAAGAACTGGAGACGAGTCTAATATGTTAATATTGAAATCACCAGCCAACAGTTAAAATTAGATGTTAGGTACCTAACTCATGGAATAGAATAGAATAGAATTATTTATTGCAGAAACTTCTGAGTACATCCGAGGCATTACACGCGTCAAGTCACGTAGTCTACCTTAACACTAGTATAATTCTATACTGCAACAATACAATACACATAGCAATCACATGATCATTAAATTAAAATGTGTACAACATCATAAAATTCATTTACATTATAAATTGGATTATCAGTCATAAAACCTTTTACTTTGTTTTTAAAGCTCTTAGAATCAAGAGATTTTAAATTTGTGAGTAAAGAGTTCAACACCTTTATAGACAGACAAAGGAAAGTGTTTTGGGTTCTAGTGTAGCAATAACTACTTATCATGAGTGTTACCTCTAGTATTACACATATTATGTTCAACAAATCTACCAAAATTTTTTTTTACATAATTTAAACACTGATAAACAAACAGTGCTGGGAGAGTCATAATTCTCAGGGACCTAAAACTTTCCCTGCAGTGACCCCTCGAAGGAAGTCCACACATCAATCTTATCAATTTCTCGGGTTCGATCCCAGGGACCCGCATGTGGTATTCGTGGTGGATGAAGCGGCGTCAGGGTGGGTTTTCTCCGGGTGCTCCGGTTTCCCCCGCCATCTCATTCCACCGGTGCTCCATCTTCATTCCATGTATCATCAGTGTCACCGCCTGCGGTGCCATAGTAGTAAAAGCGGGCGTTAAACACTACAACAACAACATTATCAATTTCTTTTGTATCATAAAAAGTTTTACACTATAAGTTTGAGAACCCCACATTATTGTACCATAAGACAAATGACTGAATTTGTGCAAAATATACAATTTTGAGCACGTCTAAACTAACAACTTTTCTTCATTTTCTTATCATAAAAATGCCATTAATCAGTTTATAAGTTAACTCATCAATATGACAAACCCAGTTAAATTTTCAATCCACCTTAAAACCTGAAAAGTTACTTCCTTTTTACCTTCACAATCTATTGTATTGTTATAAGTTACCTTGAGAGGCTGAGGTTGAGACAAAGCAAATTTAATCTTGCATGTAATATTTTTAATTTCGGTAAGATCATAATGTTCTGCAAGTGACTTAGATATACTAACGCAGATTGCAAGGTCATCAGCAAATAAGTATCCTTTGGCAGAAGGCCCAAGTATTTTAGGTAGGTCATTGACATAAATAATAAATCATAGAGAGCCTAAAATCGAACCCTGTGGTACGCCATATGTTACAGACAAAAAATCAGACTCTCTATTATTAAAAACAACCTTCTGTAACCTATTATTTATATAAGACCTTATAAGCATACATGCTGACTCTTGAAAACCACAATACCTTAATTTGGCCAGTAAAATATTGTGGGAGACAGTGTTAAAAGCTTTAGATAAATCAAAAAATATTGAATCTATATTATTTTTACTCTCTGAAGACTTTAAACACGTAGTATAAAGTGATAATGTTGTTTTTGTAGTCCTCATGTCCATTCTATAACCATATTGACCCTCACTAAACAAATTATTATTTTCAAAATAAGAAACAATTTGGTTTTTCAGTATTTTTTCAAATATCTTTGATACTGCAAGAACTAAAGAGATTGGCCTAAAACTATTATAGTCTAATTTGGTACCTTTCTTGTGCAGTGATACCACCTTCACAACTTTCATGGCTTCAGGGAAAATAGAACTCAAAATACAACTATTTATAAAATTGGTTAGTACATCGCTAATATGAGATGAACCTAACTTAAACATAAAAGAACTCACACCATATAAGTCACAACTTTTACTATTTTTCATACCTTTAAAAACTTTGTTGGCCACTTCCTTAGTGACTAATTCAAAATTGAACACACTTGATGATCTTGGGCAGTTTTTTAAATAGTCAAATTAACTACTTCTACACTTTTTCAACGCAACATTTTGTACAATTTCATGAAGTTTTTCAATGAAAAATTTGTTAAATTCAAATGGACATAAATTACTTGAAGCATCTAACTTTAGGTTTGGCCTCATATATTCCCTTTTAACAATGTTCCACACAGTTTCACTCCTATTGGTTGAGGATTTTATTAAATCATAATTTTCCTTTCGTCTTTTATATAGTTTTTAGTAAAGACCTAAACTGTTTTTTGTATCTCTTATGTAGACTGCCAGCCAGAACTTTTATAGCTTTACTACAAGACTCATTAGAATCTATCGTATATCAGTAGCAATATTATCTATGCAGCTACCAAGAGCAAATCATTACTTTTGACCCTGGGTCTTGTTATTTGATCTACTGCAACATACAGACCAAATGTATACAGTAAATTGTTTAAATTTTATGCTATGCTTTTGTTTTCAGACTACTTTTATTAAAGATTCTTTGCTGTACTAACTCACTTTGCAATACTTTTTTTTTTGTTCCATATTTATACCCCGCCCTTTTAACTGCAGAGGTCATATCAGTGGCCTTGCCTATTGACAAATGCTGTTACACGTTTACGTTGGTTTTTCGATCTTTGAGGGTTTTATACTTTGAATTCACACACACATTCACACTTTCATTCATACTTCCAGACTCAGGGAAGGATGAGGAATAATCCTAGCAGGAGAAAAATTCCTACCCCCCTGCAGGGAATCTAGCACAGCGGGCAGGTGCTCTACCAACTGCGTCACAGGGTCAGCCTTTGCAATACTTTGTTTCCTATTGTCAATAATTTCCTTTTAAATAGGGAAATCTCCAACTTTCATGATATACGAGTACCTTTATCTACGATTCTGTGGACTATCTTAACAAACCATCACTCTACACATTATCATTACCTCACGTCTGTTTGTTCCAGTGAGTGATCACATTTTAAACACAGAAATAACAGTGTTTTATAACAGTGCCGTATGACATGGCACTGCTTTTCACAGTTCTTTGATTAAAGTTGCCTTGCAAAAATCATAACATATACTACATTACACATTGCCTTATATACCCTCTTCTGAGATATCCTGTTATATTTTCTGGAAAAAAAAAAAAAAACTTTATAACATGTAACTGAGTTTAAAAGTTCTTTTCTTAAAGAATTCTTGCATTGGCAATTACTTCAGGAATTACACTACTTTAAATAATGGATATCTTCTTGTTGGTGATTATGTTATATTTTCTGAAAATGCAAGTCTTTTGTGATATGTGTACTCCCTCACTCACTCCCTCCCTCACAACATCCCTCATTCGCTCCCTCACTCCCTCCCTCACTCACACACTTGCTCCCTCACTCACTCACTGCCTTACTCAGTCGCTCACTCCCTTACTCAGTCGTTCACTCCCTTACTCCGTCGCTCACTCCCTTACTCAGTTGCTCACTCCCTTACCCAGTAACTCACTCCCTTACTCAGTGACTCACTCACTCACTCACTCCCTCTGTCACTCACTCACTTACTCACTCACTCCCTCTGTCACTCACTCACTTGCTCCCTCACTCACTCCCTTAGTCAGTTGCTCACTCCCTTACTCAGTCGCTCGCTCCCTTAGTTGCTCACTCCCTTACTCATGACTCACTCACTCACTCGCTCACTTGCTCACTCACTCACTCACTTGCTCACTCATTCACTTCCTCACTCACTCCCTCACTTGCTCACTCACTCACTCTGTCACTCTCACTCACTCACTTACTGACCCACTCACTCACTCACTCACTCCCTTACTCAGTCACTCACTATTTCCCTCATGGTTAACTGAAGTTGTTAAGGCATGACTATTGAACTGAAGGTCTGCGGTTCAGATCCCTCCAGCGCTACCTTCCCTCACGTTTTCATCCTTTGGGTATTCCCATCCTCATAACTAACAAATGCTGGAGGGGTGCCCTGAGAATAGGAATACAGGCTTCCTTCTCGTGTCCTATTCCAAATATTTCATTTCATACAACTTCAGTGGATCTTCAGTTGAATATGTTCTTTGTTAGAAATACCTGTTTCTCACAGTAGAAGGTTCCTTTGTTTTAAATCTGAAGTACGTTAATTCTGTCAAGCCCCTCTGATTAGTTATTGCCTAGTATTAAGTTTATTTAAAGACAATCGTTTAAATTCGTCTGTAAAGAGAAGATTGATCAATTCTTCCATGGTAAAATCTCATTATAGTTACGCACATATGAACAAATCTTCAGTACTACGTATTAACTTGCAATAAACATCTTATTGAATAGAATGAGTTTCACTCATATGTAGCTCCGTGAGACTGATGAATTCTCATGGCACTTGATATCTATCTGCATGGAACGAGGTTCAGCCCGAAACGACCTCAACCAAGTGCCGAACTGTACCACCCAGACTGGGCCACCCGCCTCATTGTGTAACCTTGTTTTGAACAACATTATTTTACAGTTATTGACATCATCATCATCATCATCATCATCATCATCACCATCATCATCATTACCATCATCATCACCATCATAATCATCATCACTATATCATCATTTATATTATTATTATTATTATTATTATTATTATTATTATTATTATTATTATTATTATTATTATTATTATTATTATTATTATTATTATTATTATTATTATTATTATTATTATTATTATTATTATTATTATTATTATTATTATTATTATTATTATTATTATTATTATTATTATTGTTATTTTTTTAACATCGTGATTATTATTACATATATAATATTAGTTATTAATATTATTATTATTATTATTAATCAGATCCAGAGGGGTTTCCTTAATGAGTGCCTTGCGAATAGGAAACTGGACAAGAGCAAAGGTGTATTTTAAGGTTATTTTAATGCCACTATTTGTAAGATATGTTATATAGGAAATTTTTTTTCTTTAATAATTTAAAGATGAGATTCTAAGATGTTATATTTACGTTGTTTATATTAAATAAGACGTGTGAATGTACTTGAAGGAATAGTTTCAATCCTTATGTTAAACATTAGTGGTAATAACGTATCAAACCATAAGAAAAATAAAGGGTAACATTTGTTATAATGCTGGCAAAACCCAATCTTCAGATTTGCTCCTTAGTGCTAATGAATGGGGTGGAGAGTTGGCAACACTGGTTACCCACCTGCGTATGGCGTCACATCCTTCGTCTCCTGTGTCTTGCAATTTCAGCACTCTTCATGGTTTCATGTAACGAGCATAGTTCAATGAACGGAATAATGCTCAACACGAATATTAATTCCGACGTAAACGCGAACATTAAATTGCCTTATGATTCATATGCAACTGTTGAAACATAATAGTTTTCCTCACAGTTCTGATAACGCAGATACATTGTAAAACGCTTAGTGTAATATGAGTCGATGTATCGTGATGGTTAATGGCAATGTGCCATCTTTTAGTGGCGTTTCTCGAGTAATTTACATTCTGTTGCATTTTTTTTCGACCAGCAGCGTGAATAAAATTCATTTTGTTCTGCGAGGAACTTGCTTGAAGCCGTTTCCGCAGTTTTCATGTGAAGTCTTGACAACACTGTAGACTCTGAAAAGTTTATTTGTTAAATGTGAAACATGTATTATAACTGGGCAGTGAAAACATCTGTTTTAGTAAAATAATAATAATCAGTAAGTTGGCGCGGTGGCCGAGCGGTTAGACCGTTCTTCTTTGACCGGGTTTGATCCCAGGGACCCGCGTGCGGTATGCGTGGTGGAGGTGTGGGCGGGTTTTCTCCTGGTTCTCAGGTTTCCCCCACCACTCATTCCACCAACTGCTCCATCATCACCTACATTTCATATCATCCTCTTCCTCACTCTCATACTGACCACTTCACTCTGTCTGGTACACAAGTTCGTCTGTTTCCCCCACCACTCATTCCACCAACTGCTCCATCATCCCCTACATTTCATGTCATCCTCTTCCTCACTCTCATACTGACCACTTCGCTCTGTCTGTCTGGTACATATGTTCGTCTGTTTCCCCTACCACTCATTCCACCAACTGCTCCATCATCACCTACATTTCATATCATCCTCTTCCTCACTCTCATACTGACCACTTCACTCTGTCTGTCTGGTACATATGTTCGTCTGTTTCCCCCACCACTCATTCCATCAACTGCTCCATCATCACCTACATTTCATATCATCCTCTTCCTCACTCTCATACTGACCACTTCACTCTGTCTGGTACACAAGTTCGTCTGTTTCCCCCACCACTCATTCCACCAACTGCTCCATCATCCCCTACATTTCATGTCATCCTCTTCCTCACTCTCATACTGACCACTTCGCTCTGTCTGTCTGGTACATATGTTCGTCTGTTTCCCCCACCACTCATTCCACCAACTGCTCCATCATCACCTACATTTCATATCATCCTCTTCCTCACTCTCATACTGACCACTTCACTCTGTCTGTCTGGTACATATGTTCGTATGTTTCCCCCACCACTCATTCCATCAACTGCTCCATCATCACCTACATTTCATATCATCCTCTTCCTCACTCTCATACTGACCACTTCACTCTGTCTGTCTGGTACATATGTTCGTCTGTTTCCCCCACCACTCATTCCACCAACTGCTCCATCATCACCTACATTTCATATCATCCTCTTCCTCACTCTCATACTGACCACTTCACTCTGTCTGGTACATATGTTCGTCTGTTTCCCCCACCACTCATTCCACCAACTGCTCCATCATCACCTACATTTCATATCATCCTCTTCCTCACTCTCATACTGACCACTTCACTCTGTCTGTCTGGTACATATGTTCGTCTGTTTCCCCCACCACTCATTCCACCAACTGCTCCATCATCACCTACATTTCATATCATCCTCTTCCTCACTCTCATACTGACCACTTCACTCTGTCTGTCTGGTACATATGTTCGTCTGTTTCCCCCACCACTCATTCCACCAACTGCTCCATCATCACCTACATTTCATATCATCCTCTTCCTCACTCTCATACTGACCACTTCACTCTGTCTGTCTGGTACATATGTTCGTCTGTTTCCCCCACCACTCATTCCACCAACTGCTCCATCATCACCTACATTTCATATCATCCTCTTCCTCACTCTCATACTGACCACTTCACTCTTGTCTGTCTGGTACATATGTTCGTCTGTTTCCCCCACCACTCATTCCACCAACTGCTCCATCATCACCTACATTTCATATCATCCTCTTCCTCACTCTCATACTGACCACTTCACTCTGTCTGTCTGGTACATATGTTCGTCTGTTTCCCCCACCACTCATTCCACCAACTGCTCCATCATCACCTACATTTCATATCATCCTCTTCCTCACTCTCATACTGACCACTTCACTCTGTCTGGTACATATGTTCGTCTGTTTCCCCCACCACTCATTCCACCAACTGCTCCATCATCACCTACATTTCATATCATCCTCTTCCTCACTCTCATACTGACCACTTCACTCTGTCTGTCTGGTACATATGTTCGTCTGTTTCCCCCACCACTCATTCCACCAACTGCTCCATCATCACCTACATTTCATATCATCCTCTTCCTCACTCTCATACTGACCACTTCACTCTGTCTGGTACATATGTTCGTCTGTTTCCCCCACCACTCATTCCACCAACTGCTCCATCATCACCTACATTTCATATCATCCTCTTCCTCACTCTCATACTGACCACTTCACTCTTGTCTGTCTGGTACATATGTTCGTCTGTTTCCCCCACCACTCATTCCACCAACTGCTCCATCATCACCTACATTTCATATCATCCTCTTCCTCACTCTCATACTGACCACTTCACTCTGTCTGTCTGGTACATATGTTCGTCTGTTTCCCCCACCACTCATTCCACCAACTGCTCCATCATCACCTACATTTCATATCATCCTCTTCCTCACTCTCATACTGACCACTTCACTCTGTCTGGTACATATGTTCGTCTGTTTCCCCCACCACTCATTCCACCAACTGCTCCATCATCACCTACATTTCATATCATCCTCTTCCTCACTCTCATACTGACCACTTCACTCTTGTCTGTCTGGTACATATGTTCGTCTGTTTCCCCCACCACTCATTCCACCAACTGCTCCATCGTCACCTACATTTCATATCACCCTCTTCCTCACTCTCATACTGACCACTTCACTCTGTCTGGTACATATGTTGGTCTGTTTCCCCCACCACTCATTCCACCAACTGCTCCATCGTCACCTACATTTCATATCACCCTCTTCCTCACTCTCATACTGACCACTTCACTCTTGTCTGTCTGGTACATATGTTCGTCTGTTTCCCCCACCACTCATTCCACCAACTGCTCCATCATCACCTACATTTCATATCATCCTCTTCCTCACTCTCATACTGACCACTTCACTCTGTATAGTACATATGTTCGTCTGTTTCCCCCACCACTCATTCCACCAACTGCTCCATCATCACCTACATTTCATATCATCCTCTTCCTCACTCTCATACTGACCACTTCACTCTGTATAGTACATATGTTCGTCTGTTTCCCCCACCACTCATTCCACCAACTGCTCCATCATCACCTACAGTTCATATCATCCTCTTCCTCACTCTCATACTGACCACTTCACTCTGTATAGTACATATGTTCGTCTGTTTCCCCCACCACTCATTCCACCAACTGCTCCATCATCACCTACATTTCATATCATCCTCTTCCTCACTCTCATACTGACCACTTCACTCTGTATAGTACATATGTTCGTCTGTTTCCCCCACCACTCATTCCACCAATTGCTCCATCATCACCTACATTTCATATCATCCTCTTCGTCACTCTCATACTGACCACTTCATTCTGTCTGTCTGGTACATATGTCCGTCTGTTTCCCCCACCACTCATTCCACCAACTGCTCCATCATCACCTACATTTCATATCATCCTCTTCCTCACTCTCATACTGACCACTTCACTCTGTCTGTCTGGTACGTATGTTCGTCTGTTTCCCTCACCACTCATTCCACCAACTGCTCCATCATCACCTACAGTTCATATCATCCTCTTCCTCACTCTCATACTGACCACTTCACTCTGTCTGTCTGGTACGTATGTTCGTCTGTTTCCCCCACCACTCATTCCACCAACTGCTCCATCATCACCTACATTTCATATCACCCTCTTCCTCACTCTCATACTGACCACTTCACTCTGTATAGTACATATGTTCGTCCGTTTCCCCCACCACTCATTCCACCAACTGCTCCATCATCACCTACATTTCATATCATCCTCTCTTACACTCATAGTTGCAGCTGTTCACTCTGTCTGGTACATAGCTTCCTGTGTTCCCCGACAGACGTCTGACTCTAGACACTGTCTTGTAAGTCCTACATAAGTGGAGGGTAATCACTTCCTCACTCTCATACTTACAGGTGTTCACTCTGTCTGGTACATAGGTTCCTGTGTTCCCCGACAGACGTCTGACTCTAGACACTGTCTTGTAAGTCCTACATAAGTGGAGGGTAATCACTTCCTCACTCTCATACTTGCAGGTGTTCACTCTGTCTGGTACATAGGTTCCTGTGTTCCCTGACAGACGTCTGACTCTAGACACTGACTTGTAAGTCCTACATAAGGGGAGGGTAATCACTTCCTCACTCTCATACTTGCAGGTGTTCACTCTGTCTGGTACATAGGTTCCTGTGCTCCCTGACAGACGTCTGACTCTAGACACTGACTTGTAAGTCCTACATAAGGGGAGGGTAATCACTTCCTCACTCTCATACTTGCAAGTGTTCACTTTGTCTGATACATAGGTTCCTGTGTTCCCTGACAGATGTCTGACTCTAGACACTGTCTTGTAAGTCCTACATAAGGGGAGGGTAATCACTTTTTCACTCTCATACTTGCAGGTGTTCACTCTGCCTGATACATAGGTTCCTGTGTTCCCTGACAGACGTCTGACTCTAGACACTGTCTTGTAAGTCCTACATAAGGGGAGAGTAATCACTTCCTCACTCTCATACTTGCAGGTGTTCACTCTCTCTGATACATAGGTTCCTGTGTTCCCTGACAGACGTCTGACTCTAGACACTGACTTGTAAGTCCTACATAAGGGGAGGGTAATGACTTCCTCACTCTCATACTTGCAGGTTTTCACTTTGTCTGATACATAGGTTCCTGTGTTCCCTGACAGACGTCTGACTCTAGACACTGACTTGTAAGTCCTACATAAGGGGAGGGTAATCACTTCCTCACTCTCATACTTGCAGGTGTTCACTCTGTCTGGTACATAGGTTCCTGTGTTCCCTGACAGACGTCTGACTCTAGACACTGACTTGTAAGTCCTACATAAGGGGAGGGTAATCACTTCCTCACTCTCATACTTGCAGGTGTTCACTCTGTCTGGTACATAGGCTCCTGTGTTCCCTGACAGACGTCTGACTGTAGACACTGGCTTGTTAGTCCTACATAAGGGGAGGGTAATCACTTCCTCACTCTCATACTTGCAGGTGTTCACTCTGTCTGGTACATAGGTTCCTGTGTTCCCTGACAGACGTCTGACTCTAGACACTGACTTGTAAGTCCTACATAAGGGGAGGGTAATCACTTCCTCACTCTCATACTTGCAGGTGTTCACTCTGTCTGGTACATAGATTCCTGTTTTCCCTGACAGACGTCTGACTCTAGACACTGACTTGTAAGTCCTACATAAGGGGAGGGTAATCACTTCCTCACTCTCATACTTGCAGGTGTTCACTCTGTCTAGTACATAGGTTCCTGTGTTCCCTGACAGACGTCTGACTCTAGACACTGACTTGTAAGTCCTACATAAGGGGAGGGTAATCACTTCCTCACTCTCATACTTGCAGGTGTTCACTCTGTCTAGTACATAGGTTCCTGTGTTCCCTGACAGACGTCTGACTCTAGACACTGACTTGTAAGTCCTACATAAGGGGAGGGTAATCACTTCCTCACTCTCATACTTGCAGGTGTTCACTCTGTCTAGTACATAGGTTCCTGTGTTCCCTGACAGACGTCTGACTCTAGACACTGACTTGTAAGTCCTACATAAGGGGAGGGTAATCACTTCCTCACTCTCATACTTGCAGGTGTTCACTCTGTCTGGTACTTAGGTTCCTGTGTTCCCTGACAGACGTCTGACTCTAGACACTGACTTGTAAGTCCTACATAAGGGGAGGGTAATCACTTCCTCACTCTCATACTTGCAGGTTTTCACTTTGTCTGGTACATAGGTTCCTGTGTTCCCTGACAGACGTCTGACTCTAGACACTGACTTGTAAGTCCTACATAAGGGGAGGGTAATCACTTCCTCACTCTCATACTTGCAGGTGTTCACTCTGTCTGGTACATAGGTTCCTGTGTTCCCTGACAGACGTCTGACTCTAGACACTGACTTGTAAGTCCTACATAAGGGGAGGGTAATCACTTCCTCACTCTCATACTTGCAGGTGTTCACTCTGTCTGGTACATAGGTTCCTGTGTTCCCTGACAGACGTCTGACTCTAGACACTGGCTTGTAAGTCCTACATAAGGGGAGGGTAATCACTTCCTCACTCTCATACTTGCAGGTGTTCACTCTGTCTGGTACATAGGTTCCTGTGTTCCCTGACAGACGTCTGACTCTAGACATTGACTTGTAAGTCCTACATAAGGGGAAGGTAATCACTTCCTCACTCTCATACTTGCAGGTGTTCACTCTGTCTGGTACATAGGTTCCTGTGTTCCCTGACAGACGTCTGACTCTAGACACTGGCTTGTAAGTCCTACATAAGGGGAGGGTAATCACTTCCTCACTCTCATACTTGCAGGTGTTCACTCTGTCTGGTACATAGGTTCCTGTGTTCCCTGACAGACGTCTGACCCTAGACACTGACTTGTAAGTCCTACATAAGGGGAAGGTAATCACTTCCTCACTCTCATACTTGCAGGTGTTCACTCTGTCTGGTACATAGATTCCTGTGTTCCCTGACAGACGTCTGACTCTAGACACTGACGACTTGTAAGTCCTACATAAGGGTAGGTTAATCAGGTAAACAACAACAATAATAATAATTATGAGTAGTGTAATTATTTTCAGTGATTTTGGGGTCAGAGATGATTCCCGTACCCTCCTGATTGACGCCCCTGATTTCTGCGGACCTCGTTAATACATAATTACTGGTTTCCACACTTTCTCGATTGGCGTCCTTGTCCATAACGTATGCAACGCCCATGAAGCCACTCCCAGGAAGGTTACCATCCCAGCATTCTTCTACCAACTCACCGGGGATCGAACACGGCGCTACCTCACTCGCTCACTCGCTCGGTAAGTAGTTATTAAAAAGCTCTTCTCTGAATGGAACGCATTACTTCACTTAAACGACTCGCAATGTGGAGTGAGTGAGTGATACTGAAAGAAGTAGGTTCCTGGAAAGAAACCCAGGCCGGATTCAAATCCAGTCCACCAGCAGCGGGAACATTATAGCTTTAAGCCAGCGCTGTCCAACACGGCGCCCTCGATGTATTTTTCTGGGGCCCTTCATAAGCAGATTTTACTCTGTTATTTCACAATAGCAGCTTTTGTTGTTCTTCACTTAAAAGGTAACGCGATGAAGATGATGACAATTGGACGGAGTGAAGATCTGGAAGTGTGAGACTGAAGAGGAATATGATATGAAATGCAGGCGAAGTTCAGGATTAGAAAGCTAATGATGGAGCAATGGTGGAATGAATGGCGGGGGAATCCGGAGAAAACTCGCCCTGACGCCGCTTCGTCTACCACGAATACCACATGCGGGTCCCTGGTATCAAACCCGGGCCGTCTAGGTTGTAGGTGAGCGGTCTAGCTGCTCGGTAAGCGCCTCCTAATGATGATGATGATGATCATAATCAGAATAAGAAATTATAAATAAAATTGAAGAGTTAAATGTTATTGCATCATATTTACCCAAACTCGAATATTAATAAAGAGTAATTTGTGGTTTTATTAAATTTATTAAAGTTTTTTTAAAAAATGAATAAATTATTGTTTCAATAAATGTCCACATGCCTAGTTGACCGTTCTAAATTTCACTTGAAAATCTTTTAGACATATTTGCATTTATTTACTGGTTTCGCCGCATAAGATAATGTAATTACTGTAGAATTTAGATTGAGTGCCATGTTTGCAATGTAATGCATGAGTTAATACGTCGAGAAGCTTTCATTTATAAAGTAATATTTAGCTACACGTAATATTATAATGTATTATTGTGTTTTAACATAGTATAAGGTTGTGTTATTTAATATTTGTCGACTTCATGGATTCAAAAGGATTTTTCCAATAAGATGCGCACTACGTAATGCGCATGTGGGTGGTCAGGGGAGGAAATGCATCCATAAGGCGTTCATTTCAAAGAGAGCGCCATATTTAATCTGGCTACTGAGTGGACAAGACTTGGTTCACAGCGTCATGTTAAAGTTACAGGGCGCGATGTGTTATTCATGTCTTTCAGTTTAAACTCAGACATTGTTATTGTTATTAAATAGCGAATTATTGTTATTACTAAACGTTATTGGTAATTCTGTCTGTAACTTTGTGTACGAGATTGATGCAGCAGCCGACGCACATAAAGGTACATACGTATGTATTGCACATTATTTTCTTTTGCTGTTATATTGAAGTTTATCCTCGTTCCCTTCTGTGGTTAATTAACGAAGCAGTTCCTTTTCAAATGATAAGTAATGGGAAAAAGTAGAATAAAATAATTTTACCTTATAGTGGTTTTCAGTTTTGCGTAGTTATTAAATAGTGTAATTGCGTTGTAATAGCTACCTGTCCAGGCGCAACTAAGCAGTAAATGGGATCAGTTCCAAACTGGGTCCTCTTCGCTATCTGGAGTTCTGCATTTCTTAATGCTTTTTATTTGTCTGGGACGTATAAACTTGATACAAAATTATTGAGGGAGTTATCCTTTTCTACTGCATTTTACATGCACACTATGTGGATATTTATTTATTTCAACACGGGTGGTAAGTGAACTTGTCTCACAGTCCTACACACTCGCACCAGTTTTACCCAATTTGACACATTCCTACCTAAGGTAACACTACTGAGTGCTTGATGTCACAAAAAAGAAACCAGCGGAAGAGAGGTTGCAAAACATTTGGTACGAAGATGTTTTAAACATTCATAGCATAAAATATGGATTTGTTTTGTCAATATCTGTATAAGTAATAAGATGGATGTTAGTGTCTTTAGTTTTTCAGCATCTTGATAAGGGTTTCTCCTACGTTTTCCCTTATCCTGAGCAGACGAATGTCTAATATCTTAAACCTCCATGGGCCTTGGACTCATTTCAGCATCATTTCACCCGTTCCATACATTCACCGTCCGATATGACATTACCTTGGAACGACGTTAAATTAAAAAAAAAATCAAGGTGTTGGGTCGAAGCGCCATTTTTAATATTCCTAATGCGTGGAAAACAGCTGTGAGTGGCATGCAAATGTTACAGTTCATGGGCTTTCATTCCATCAGCTTTATTATTTTGTTATGAGTTACTAAATAGTGAATTATTTTTATCATTAAATAATTATTCGTAAGTCTATAACTCTGAGTATGATGACTTAAAGCAGATGCACTGGTCTAGCCGGCGAGCTGAAAGTTATGCATTGCAAATTCTTTATTTTTGCTGTTATTTAAGTTTAACATAATTTCCTTTTGTATTTAACTAAGGGAGTGTTTCCATTACAAATGACAAGTTTCGGCGAGAAAGCAAAACATTATAATTTTGACTTTATCCAGTGATTTTCACTTTTGCGCAGTGATTATACAATGTAATGCCAGTGCCATAGCAACGTGTGTAGACTCCAGGCGCGACTAAGTGATAAGTCACTATTCCTACCACTTAAGTTCTACACGATTTGAGAGACTGAAATGCCATTTATTTGTTTGGAACCTGTAAACCTAATCCAATATTAGTAAGAACGCTTTGCTCTTGCACTGCGTCTCTAGGTACACGTATATTTAATAAAGTGAATGTTGTTCGCAGGTTCCTGCTGCATCCTCCCAGCGATTTCCACACATTTACCAATGGAGAGTGCCTGGTGTTAACCCCAAATGGAAGAGAGGGTGAGAAATGTTCGTCGGGAAGCAATCTGGAGGATTCTCGGCATGAATGAGTATGTCCTATAAATGTTGCTCTCTCCATTCTGTTAAGGTTGATAATATAAGAATGAGTTGTATGGAACGCACTTTCAGTACTAATACTAATTTTAACACATTATTCACTAGGATAAGAGTAATTGCTCTATTTCTTCGTTTGCCTTCTTCACGGGCTGAAATAACCTCGTCGACCGGTCCTTTGACCGCACATGCTCATTCACTCCCTCACTCACTGCCTCACCCACTCCCTCTCTCCGTCACTCACTCCCTCACTCACTGCCTCACTGCCTCACTCAATCCCTCACTGCCTCACTCAATCCCTCTCTCCGTCACTCACTGCCTCACTCAATCCCTCACTGCCTCACTCAATCCCTCACTGCCTCACTCAATCCCTCACTGCCTCACTCAATCCCTCACTGGCTCACTCAATCCCTCACTGCCTCACTCACTACCTCACTCAATCCCTCACTGCCTCACTGCCTCACTCAATCCCTCACTGCCTCACTCAATCCCTCACTGCCTCACTCAATAACTCACTGCCTCACTCAATCCCTCACTCCCTCACTAACTCACTCAATCCCTCACTGCCTCACTGCCTCACTCAATCCCTCACTACCTCACTCAATCCCTCACAGCCTCACTCACTCACCCACTGCCTCACTGCCTCACTCACTGCCTCACTCACTGCCTCACTCAATCCCTCACTGCCTCACTCACTCACCCACTGCCTCACTCCCTCACCCACTGCCTCACTCCCTCACCCACTGCCTCATTCACTCCCTCACCCACTGCCTCACTCACTGCCTCACCCACTGCCTCACCCACTGCCTCACTCACTGCCTCACTCAATCCCTCACTGCCTCACTCAATCCCTCACTGCCTCACTCCCTCACCCACTGCCTCACTCCCTCACCCACTGCCTCACTCCCTCACCCACTGCCTCAGTCACTGCCTCACTCAATCCCTCACTGCCTCACTCAATCCCTCACTGCCTCACTCAATCCCTCACTGCCTCACTCAATCCCTCACTGCCTCACTCACTCACCCACTGCCTCACTCCCTCACCCACTGCCTCACTCCCTCACCCACTGCCTCACCCTCTGCCTCACCCACTCCCTCACTCACTGCCTCATTCCCTCACCCACTCCCTCACCCTCTGCCTCACCCACTCCCTCACTCACTGCCTCACTCCCTCACTCACTCCCTCACCCACTGCCTCACTCACTCCCTCACTCACTCATTCCCTTACTCACTGCCTCACTCACTCCCTCACTCACTCACTCCCTCACTCACTCCCTCACTCGCACACTGCCTCACTCACTCACTGCCTCACTCACTCACCCACTGCCTCACCCACTCACTGCCTCACTCACTCACTGCCTCACTCACTCACTCCCTCACTCACTCACTCACCCACTGCCTCACTCACCCACTGCCTCACTCACTCACCCACTGCCTCACTCACTCCCTCACTCACCCACTCCCTCACTCACTCCCTCACCCTCTGCCTCACCCACTCCCTCACTCACTGCCTCACTCCCTCACTCACTCCCTCACCCACTGCCTCACTCACTCCCTCACTCACTCATTCCCTTACTCACTGCCTCACTCACTCCCTCACTCACTCACTCACTCACTCACTCACTCACACACTGCCTCACTCACTCACTGCCTCACTCACTCACCCACTGCCTCACTCACTCACTGTCTCACTCACTCACCCACTGCCTCACTCACTCACCCACTGCCTCACTCACTCACCCACTGCCTCACTCACTCACTGCCTCACCCACTGCCTCACTCACTCACTGCCTCACCCACTGCCTCACTCACTCACTGCCTCACCCACTGCCTCACTCACTCACTCCTCACTCACACACTCACTGCCTCACTCACTCCCTCACCCACTGCCTCACTCACTCACTCACTCACCCACTGCCTCACTCACTCCCTCACCCACTTCCTCAGTCACTCACTCACCCACTCCCTCACTACACACTCACTGCCTCACTCACATCCTCACTCACTCCTCACTCACACACTCACTGCCTCACTCACATCCTCACTCACTCACTCACTCCTCACTCACACACTCACTGCCTCACTCACATCCTCACTCACTCCCTCACCCATTGCCTCACTCACTCACTCACCCACTGCCTCACTCACTCCCTCCCTCACCCACTGCCTCACTCACTCCTCACTCACTCCTCACTCACACACTCACTGCCTCACTCACTCTCTCCCTCACCCACTGTCTCCCTCACTCCTTCACTCACTCACTCCCTCACCCACTGCCTCATGCACTCCCTCACTCACCCACTCCCACAATCACCCACTCCCTCACCCACTCCCACAATCACCCACTCCCTACTCACTCCATCATTCACTTCCTCACTCACTCACTCCCTCACACACTCCCTCATTCACTCACTCCCTCACTCACCCACTCCCTCACCCACTCCCTCATTCACTCACTCCCTCACTCACCCACTCCCACAACAGCACACTCCCTCACTCCCGCACTCACTCACCCACTCCCTCACTCACTCACCCACTCCCTCACCCACTCACTCACCCACTCCCTCACCCACTCAGTCCCTCACCCACTCACTCCCTCACCCACTCACTCCCTCACCCACTCACTCCCTCACCCACTCACTCCCTCATCCACTCACTCCCTCACCCACTCCCTCACTCCCTCACCCACTCCTTCAGTCCCTCACTCACTCCCTCACCCCCTCCCTTACCCCCTCCCTCACTCACTCACCCACTCCCTTACCCACTCCCTCACTCACTCCCTCACCCACACACTCACTCCCTCACTCACTCCCTCACTCACTCCCCCACTCACTCACCCACTCCCTCACACACTCACTCCCCCACTCACTCCCCCACACACTCACCCACTCCCTCACACACTCACTCACCCACTCCCTCACTCACTCACTCACTAACTCACCCACTCCCTCACTCACTCCCCCACTCACTCACCCACTCCCTCACTCACCCACTCCCTCACTCACTCCCTCACCCACTCCCTCACCCACTCACTCCCTCCCTCACGCACTCACTCACCCAGTCCCTTACCCACTCCCTCATTCACTCACCCACTCCCTCACCCACTCCCTCACTTACTCCCCCACTCACTCCCCCACTCACTCACCCACTCCATCACCCACTCCCTCACTCACTCCCTCACTTACTCACTCACTCCCTCACCCACTCCCTCACCCACTCACTCACTCACTTGCTCCCTCAATCACTCCATGTCTGCCTCCCTCAGTCACTCCCTCCCTCACTTATTCCCTCACTGCCTTCTTCACTCCCTCACTGACTCCCTCACTCCATTAACTCCCTTCTTCACGCCCTTCCCTCACTCACTCCCTCATTAACTTCCCTGCTCATTCCCTCACTTCATCACACACTCACTTGTTCGCTCTCTTGCTCACTCCCTCACACAGTCACTCACTACTTCCTTGACAGGTGGCCAAAGTCGTTAAGGCAGGACTATTGAACTGATGGTCTGCAGTTCAGATCCCTCCAGCGCTGCCTTCCCCTTTTTCTCCAATTCAGGTTTTCCTGTGCTCATAACTGACAAATGCCGGAGAGGTGCCCCGAGAATAGGACTAGAGTTTTCCTTCTCAAGTTTCCTTTCCCAAATGTTTCTTTTCATGCAACATCAGTGTTCACCACCTGTGGTGTCCTATTATGCACTAATATAAATCACTATTATTAATATTAGTAGTAGAGGCTTTGTGGGCATTGGTTTATTATTATAATTATGATTATTATTATGATTATGATGATGATTATCATTATCACAATCATCATCATTAATATTCTTGTTAAATTGAGACCACCTGAATCCAAGTAAAGCATTTTTAGAAAAAGGTCTGTGTGTCTGTGTGGGTGCATGTGTGTGTGTGTGTGTGTGTGTGTGTGTGTGTGTGTGCGTGCACGTGCGTGTGTGCCTGTGTGTCTTATTTGCCTGTCAGTCTGTGGACAGCATAAAGGAAAAATGAAAATTCGGAAACTTCAAGTACGTTATTTCTCTAAGATAATGCAAATTTTCACACACTTTTTATTTTATTTTTTTCTGTAAAGAATGGAAAATACAGCTGACTTTATAGAATGAAGTTTAGTGTATGATGTAACTGTAACATGCTTTGGTATAATTTCAGATTGGACGTCATTGTGCAAAGAAGGAATTAGTTTGGGACTGAATTCTGACGTTAGTTGAGGCTTCTGCTTACTTAGAGCACAGTGTGTTGAAGATGCAGATTTTACTGTTCTTGCACCTGATGGATGACTTTGACGACAACCTAAGACGAGAAGCTCAAGTAAGTGATGTTCAATTACAATACAGAAGTAAGAGAAACCATTACTCCAATAACATCAGAGAATTTAGGTATCTACATGAAAGTTAGGTGTTAGGGTTATTGAGAGTGTAGCTATTGGGATTCTACTGTATTTGGAAGCCATTTGAGGATGAGAGTGTTAAACCAGTTTTGTCAAATAAAATAAAAAATGCTACTGTGTTATTAAACCAATATAGCACATCATTTTCAAATTTCAATTCTTTCATAAAGAAAAAGAATAATTTGGCCGTTAATGGGCTTATGGATTCCTTTTATACACTGTTAAAATTAATTTTATTCTTGCGTTATTTTAAATACTGCACTAAACATTTTTCCTGTTCTTTCACCACTGTACAGAAATTATTACTTTACAAAAATCTGCAAGTTTTGTGATCACTTTGAACTTCACCTTCCTAATCTAATGCTACGCTAAAAAAAAAAAAAACTTTTATATGAAGCATAAACTTTCATTCACCTTTGTGACTGTTGATTCATTAAAATTGAATAATCCGATATTTATTTATTTATTTAATTATTAATTTGTGCTACAGCAGTGCAAAGCTCCAATTACAGTAGCTATTTACACAAATACAAAACAAGAACATAAGAAGGAATACAAAGAAACTAAAAATAAACTATATATTAAGCTATAATTGAAGACAAGATATTACAAATTGTATACTAATCAAGCGAATAAGTGATACAACAGAGTAAACAATAATTAAACAAATTTGAATATAATAGAAAGAGAACACTATGAAGTATTAAGGAACTAAGACTAAAAATGAAACATATATTAAACTACCATATAAGACTGGAATTGCAAATGTTATAGTGATTCTTGAGTTAACAATAAGTGATACAACTGAAAATTACATGCAAATAATTCCCATATTTAATTGTTTCTTAAACTTCTTGAAAGCTAAACTAAAATCCAGCTGCATTTTAGTTGAACGTTTATTGTAATTTTCACGCAACCTAAGATCAGGAGAATTTTTATGAGATGGCATTTTCGTAGTCCTAAATTGAAACAGCTGAGGATTTCTAAAATTAGTAATACTGACATTAAAATATATTCTGTCAAGCAGTTCTTCGGTGGATACCAGGCCATTTATGAGTTTATATAGAAATAATTGTTCAGCTATTACTCCACAATCAGAACTGAGACTATTTTGAATTCATTATACATGTGGCTATACGGCAAGTTCTGATTATAAATATAATCACTGTGAGTCTTGTAATATAAGTATCTGAGGAACTATTGTTTGGATCTTCTCTATTTGATTGTTGTGACATTTATGCATTGGTGACCATACAATTGCGGCATATTCTAAATTACTATGAGCAAGACTTTTGTATAGAATTAGCATAACCTGAGTGTCTTTTAGATCCCTACAGATCCTGAATACATAACCGAGTTTTTTTAAAGGAATCATTGGTTATATCTATAATGTGTTGATTAAAAGAGAAATTCTGGGTCATGGTAACACCTAAGTCTCTGACAGAATATACTCTTACAAGTGGAGAACTATTTAAATAATATTTAGAATTTAAGTGTTGTTTGCTTCTGTTTTCCAAGCTCCGTTTATAAATATTATTCAGATCAGATTGTAATTTCATTATATCGTCAGCATTACTTATTGTCCTGTATAATTTTAGTTCATCAGTATACAGTAGGCATTTGGAGTAATTAATGCAATTTGGTAGGTCGTTTATAAACAGCTTGAAAAATAAAGGTCCTAAATTTGATCCCTGGGGAACTCCAGAATTAACAGCAAAAGTATAAGATTTTGATTGATGACAATTTACATACTGTTTTCTGTTAGAGAGATAGGAGGAAACTAAGTTTAACATTTGAACTGAGAACCCAAAATTAGAAAGTTTGTATAGGAGAATGTCATGATCTACCATATCAAAGGCTTTAGAGAAATCAGTATATATGGTATCAATTTGGCAGGCTTGCTCTAGAAACATAGGTACTGTACAAAATTAATGAGATTTGTGATAGTAGAGTGTTTGCTAATGAATCCACACTGATATTCTGAAATATAAGATTTGACATGCCAAAGTATTCTACTGTACAAATATGCTCAAAGACCTTAGTCCCCGGACTTAGAAGATCACAATCCTACTCCATTGAGTTAGTCAAAATTAAATTATTCGGTACGTAATGTGGGTCTTACCAGAGAAAAAAGTGAACTTTTGCATTCAAGGTTGAATCAAGGCCATCTCTTAGCACCTGCAATAACTTTCTATTGGTACAGACATCGAGAAAAAGAGTTCAATAAATATTATGTAAAAGGAGAAGTTGTGTATTGTTGTGATATCGCTAATTTGATAAGTTACCTTGGAACTGCCTATGAAGCAAAATATTTACGTCTGTTTATTGACTTGAGAAAGAGAAGTTTGAAAGGTATTCTGCTACGCAACAACAATATGTTTGTTTCAATTCCAACATCTCACTCTACATCCCTTAAAGAAATGTACCAAAATTTGTATACTGTCCTGGAAAAGTTAAACACAAGTGGCTCGTGTGCTGTGATCTTAAGGTGTGTAGTATTTTATTGGGACAACAAGAAGGACACTTGAAATTTATGTGCTTTGTGTGTGAATGGGACTACAGATAGAGAAAAAGTGAACCTAATTGGCCAAAAAGAAAAGATTTAGTGCCAGGGCCAAAAAATGCAGTAAATTGCCTGCAGGTTGACTCATATTAGGTTTAGCTACACCTTATGCATATCAAATTAGGGATAGTAAAGCAATTTGTCAAAGCTTTAGACAAAAGTGGTTGTTTCCAATATCTTATTACATATATTATATATCGTATTCAGAAATTTCTAATTTCACACATTTTGAATTGTAGTTAAAAGCTAGAACAAAACTCTAATATTACATACTTCCTTTTTTCATGGCAAGAAAATGGTACTGGTACAAAGAAATGGAAAGCAGATTTGAATTCAGCATACGAAAGTTAGGTTTAGGAACCTGATTAACCCCATGTCGCAGAAAAAATGTTCAAATTTGCAGGCCGGTGTAATTATTGTAGCTCAGAAGGTTTTTGTCAATACACATTTGCTCTTTGTTGTACTGTGTACTGCAATCGATTCATTCTGAAAACACTGTGCATTTCCCATGTTAGTCACAGCAGGTTCACCGAATTGCTCTGGATATGATTATGTTGCACTGTAAAGAATATACTTTCAGTTTTGGACATATTTAGAGTTATAATGTTTAAGGAGAACCAGATTTTCTCACTTTCCAGGGATAGTTGCATTTCTTGCTTTACTTTATCTTATCTTATTGTTGATGTTCCTTAAGGTTGTGCTATCTGCAGGTAAAATTGTGGATCAAGGTAAGTTACTGTTTAAGTTGTTTGTATGAAATAAAAATAGGAAAGGCTGCAGGACACAACATACTATTACTGGAGCTGGCTCAGACGGGTATGTCCTTCGACATCTTTAGGCAGGTAAGGAATACTCTATATGTGAGCTCTCAAGTTAATTAAAAACACAATTGTGAGGCCATTACATCAATTATTTTGTTTTGTGATTAGAAAGATCATAAATGTCTTCAGCATGGGATGTCTCCAATCCTTTGACTGCAGTATAGTGGAATCCTGATAACTCAGCCTAATGTGGTCCTAATGTGTAATTTTAGCATGTTAAAGAACTCGAGACGAGTCTAATATGTTAACATTGAAATCACCAGCTAACAGTTAAAATTAGATATAATTATAATAATATATAATAAATTATAATTGAGTTTGGGGTACGACCAACAGACAGTACTATAATTTTATACCTGGATTGTTAGTTTCACATAGATTATTGATACATCAAAGTTTAAATTTTGCTTTATGAAGATTGTGCCACTGATGACTGTCTATAACCTCACATAGTGACTTTTGTTTCTTCCCGTCTTATAAAGCTTTGCTATGCATTTGTTTTCAGACTACTTTTATTAAAGATTCTTTGCTGTACTAACTCACTTTGCAATACTTTGTTTCCTATTGTCAGTAATTTCCTTTTGAATAGGGAAACCACCAACTTTCATGATATACTAGTACCGTTATCTAAGATTCTGTGGAATATCTTAACAAACCATCACTACTTCTCTTACTCTGTCCTCCTGTCATTATTCCCCTCGTAAATTCTGAAATGGCAGCTCTTTTATGATATGCTCCGGATTTTCTAAATTCTTTTATTACAGAATCTTTGCACTGATGATAACTTCAGAAATCGTCACCACCTCTCTGATTGAGCTCTGTTTCTTTGATTGATTCATTTATCTTATAATATTGAAACGAGGACCTCTTATGATATGCCAGTTTTTTCAAGTTATTTTATTAAAAATTGCTTACAATGATGACTCCACACATTATCATTACCTCACTTCTGTTTCTTCCGGTGAGTGATCACATTTTAAACACAGAAATAACAGTGTTTTATAACAGTGCTGTATGACATGGCACTGCTTTTCACAGTTCTTTGATTAAAGTTGCCTTGCAATAATCATAAGGTATACTACATTAGATTACCTTCTTCTGAGATATTCTGTTATATTTTCTGGAAAAAAAAATACTGCATAATATGTCACTGAGTTTAAAAGTTCTTTTCTTAAGGAATCCTTGCATTGACAAGTACTTCAGAAATTACGCTGCTTTCAATTTTGGATTATCTCTCCTTGTAGCTGATCCTATGATATTTTATGAAAAGCCATCCTTTATGATATGCTACTGATATTCAAAGACATCTATAAGAAACCATGAAAGGATAATTACTTGAGAAATTACACTAATTACAATTTTGAGTTATATCTTCCTGTGAGTGATGCTGTTATATTCTCTGAAAATACAAGTCTTTTATAATGAGTAGGGCTTGGAAGTTCATGCCCTAAAAACACTGAAATATGCAAGCAAATATGCTCTTAAAAACTTGAAAATATACCAAGAAATATGCACTATTTAATTAAAACTATTAATGTTCCTTTGCACTAGACAAGACGAGTTAGTATAAATAATAAATAAAGTTACCTTATTCCTTAGAGGCTGAAGCAGAAGTGGTCTCGCTGTTAGTATTATGTGCTAAATTGGTTCACAAACAACACTTTGCAAAAATTTTCAACTGTAAAACATGGTATGTTGTCTCACAAAACACTTTTGTAACGTGAAAAACCTCTCCACGTACCAAGATGTTATCGGGACATATTTAAATGGTGTTAACTGCTTCACAGTAAGAGTCAAGTCTCTTGGTATGACAGATGGTTTTCTTTCGACGATGTCTCAAATATCGTACATCTGTTTGTAATCAAACTTTTTGAAATTACATATTTCACTTTCTTTTTCACTTTTTCTCCTATGCTAGAACTTAGGTCACATATTGTTTTTTTCAAAGACAGTAAGTGATTCATGCAAAGGAGACCCTACAGCTTCCAATGCCGTTATGGCTACTGGTAAGAAAGAAAAATGGGCAGATATGAAACTAAGATCCTCTTTTAACCCAGTGCCTGATAGAATATTTTGCACAGTTTCTATTGATGAAGCATCTTTCGAGTCCAATAAATTAACAACCTCTTTGACTATTTCTTTGTGCTCAGTATAATATAAAACTGCATTGACCCATGTTCCCCATCGAGTTAATACTGGTGCAGGAGGAAGTCGGATATTAGGTGCTTCTTGATCTCAACACTTGACTCTTTTAGGAGATTTAACAAAAATTCTCTTTGTACTGGACACAAATCTATCTACCAACGGCAAAGAATCACCTATTATCTCAGAAATGCAATGAGGAGCGTGTGCCAAACAAGTTATATGAATTAAGTTAGGAAAAATACCTTTCAGAGTTTGTCCTGATTTTACCATATAATGACCTGCATCAGTAACAAATAAAAGTAACCGGTCGTATTTGATTCCACATAGCCATAGTAATTTCAAAGTGTCCATCACAAACTGGGTCACAGTTACATTGTTAGTGGCCGACAATTTGCACACAGTAAGAAGATAAGATGTCTTTTGTTCATTATTTAAAGCACCCACTATTATATTAGCAATAGAACGGCGCTCAGAATCAGGGGTTTCACCAACAGACAACCACGCAAACTGATCCGCTAATTCGTATATTTGACAATATGTTATTGTAACAATGTCCTACATAAGTCTTACACAGTATACTTTCTTCAAGCACATGTTGTCGAGTTTACTTGACAAGAAAGTTTTTAAATGTCGGATTATTAATTTTGAACAAGAGAATATCAGCAGCTAAAAATGCTGGACACAAGTCATAGGAAAATTCAGTAACCCTACTTCCTAAACACTCTACTATCTGTTTTTGAACACGTTCTTTGTTTGCGAGTTTTCTGATTAAATTCTCCTTATGTTTTGCTGTGTTTATGTGCTGAACTATTTGAAATCTTTTCTCACTCCCTACATCTTTCACACACGCTCCACAAAACAGTGCCCCATTATCTGTAGATATTAAATCACCTGAAAACTCGTTCTGTAAATTAATTAATCCAGCACTCGAAGTTGGTTTTATTTTCGACATTTGAAGAGCTTTTTGACATTTTATATGCCTAATTTAATTTGGTGGGAACTAGTTCACAATACTTACGTTTGAAGACCACAACACAACTACTGCTGGGCAGGCAAGCGTTTCTATAATTGTGCTGCTCAAAACATTGACTTGCACTTTATCTTTGCTACTATAAACCTCTCAGATAACGCACTGATTATTTTCTGTGAACATACATATAATGAAAGGACGGAAACAGCATAACATGACTCAGCATTTGTTCTCGCCACCTCACTAGCTGCATCATCATGTGCAATACTACCAATGTGAAAGATATTATACAGATGGAAAAAATAAAAAACCACAAAAATAATTAAAATATGCAATATAGGGGCTATAATATTGAAATCTTCGTGAGTTGTATCATCATGTGCAATATTACCAATATGAAAAATACTATCCAGATGGAAAACAATAATAAAAAACCATAGAAATCATTAAAATATGCAATATAAGGGCTATAATATTGAAATAATGTGCATTTATCAAAAATCAAGGAAATATGCAGTTATATGCACCATAAAATCATGTCCACATAACTGAAAATTCCATAATTACTTCCAAAATTACACTTCTTTCAATTTTGAGTTAGATCTTCTTGTGTGTGATCCTGTTTATTTTATGAGAATACAAGTCTTTTGTGATATGCTACTGAGTTTCAAAGCTATTTTCTCTAAGAAACCATGTATAGATAATTACTTAAAAAATTACGCTACTTTCAAATTCGAAGTTATTTTCAAAAATAAACCATGAATGGATAGTGATTTCAGTAATTACCCTTCTTTCATGTTTGAACTATATCTTCTTGTGCTTGATGCTGTTAGATTTTCTGAACATACAGGTCTTTTAGGATATACCATTAAGTTTCAAAGTTATTTTCTATAAGAAACCTTTTATGGATAATAATTTGGACATTACGCTACTTTCAGTTTTGAATTAAATCTTCTTGTGAGTGATTCTGTTATATTTTATGAAAACACAAGTCTTTTAGGATATGCCACTGAATTTCAAACTTATTTTCTATAAGGAGCTATGTATGGATAATTACTTCTGAAATTACGCTACCTTATTTTTGGATTATATGTTCTGCTGAGTGATCCTGTTATATTTTCTGAAATTGTTACAGTTTTGTGATATGCCATTCATTTTCAAAGTTATTTTCTACAGAAAACCATGTATAGATATTTACTTCACAAATTGTCCAACTCTCAATTTTCAATTATATCATCTTCTGAGAAATTATTCTGCTATCGATTCTTTAAATAAAAGTGTTTTATAATGTGCTAGTTTGTTTCAAAGTTATTTTGTTTCTGAAACCATGTATGGATAATTACTTTGGGAATTATACTAGTTTCAATTTTGGATTATATCTTCTTGTGTGTGATCCTGATATGTTTTCTGGAAATACAAGTCTTTTATACTATGCCACTTAGTGTCAAGGATGTTTTCTATAGGAAACCATGTAAAGATACTTAAGGAATTATACTTCCTTTAACTTTGGATTATATCCTCTTGCAAGTGATTCTGTTATATTTTCTGAGGATTCAATACTTTTAATATATGCCAATTAGCATCAAAGCTATTTTCTATTAGAAACCATGTGTAGATAGTTACTTATAAAATTAAGATATTATGCTGCTTTTAATTTTGGATTATAATTTCTTGTGCGTGATCCTGTTATATTTTATGAAAATGCAAGTCTTTTACAATATGCCACTGAGTGTCAAAGTTATTTTCTATAAGAAACCAGGTATGGAAAATTATTTCAGGAATTAAGCTAGTCTCAATTTATATCTTCCTGCAAGTAATTCTGTAATTTTTTCTGAAAATTCAAGAAGTTTAATGTTCGCCAATGAGTTTCAAAGTTATTTTCTATAGGAAAGCATGTATTGTATAATTACTTCAGAAATTACACTTCCTTTAACTTGGGATTATATCTTCTTGTGAGTGACTCAGTTGAATTTTATAAAAATAGAAGTCTTTAATGATATGCCACAAGTTTCAAACATATTTTCTATAACAAAACCGTGTATGGATAATTACTTAAGAAATTGCACTTCCTTCAACTTTTGATTATTATACTTGGAGCTGCCCCATTGTGCCCTCAAGTTGATGTGTTCTGGACTAGTGCAGGAATTGAAGCGACAAAACTATCATATCCCAACGCTTTCTGTTGCATCAGCGATAAATGAGCGTCTGAATTGTCTACTGCCAACGTTCTACCTGGAAGGAGTTCCAGCAGATAGGACAATAATGTTCAGTGAAGCAGCTCGAAGAGATACTTTCACAAAATGGCCACACATGAACTACAAGGGTCTCTGTCTACAGGATATGTGAATGGCAACCACAAGGTACCCAAGCTGAGCAGAACATTACTTCCACTTACTGGTGTCTAGGGGATATGTGAATAGTGACCACAAGGTACCCAAGCTGAGCAGAACATTACTTCCACTTACTGATGTCTAGGGGACATGTGAATAGTGACCACAAGGTACCCAAGCTGAGCAGAACATTACTTCCACTTACTGGTGTCTAGGGGATATGTGGATAGTGACCACAAGGTACCCAAGCTGAGCAGAACATTACTTCCACTTACTGATGTCTAGGGGATATGTGAATAGTGACCACAAGGTACCCAAGCTGAGCAGAACATTATTTCCACTTACTGGTGTCTAGGGGATATGTGGATAGTGACCACAAGGTACCCAAGCTGAGCAGAACATTACTTCCACTTACTGGTGTCTAGGGGATATGTGGATAGCACCACAAGGTACCCAAGCTGAGCAGAACATTACTTCCACTTACTGGTGTCTAGGGGATATGTGAATAGTGACCACAAGGTACCCAAGCTGAACAGAACATTACTTCCACTTACTGGTGTCTAGGGGATATGTGGATAGTGACCACAAGATACCCAAACTGAGCAGAACATTACTTCCACTTACTGATGTCTAGGGGATATGTGGATAGTGACCACAAGGTACCCAAGCTGAGCAGAACATTACTTCCACTTACTGGTGTCTAGGGGATATGTGGATAGTAACCACAAGGTACCCAAGCTGAGCAAAACATTACTTCCACTTACTGGTGTCTAGGGGATATGTGGATAGTAACCACAAGGTACCCAAGCTGAGCAAAACATTACTTCCACTTACTGATGTCTAGGGGATACGTGGATAGTGGCCACAAGGTATCCAAGCTGAGCAGAACATTACTTCCACTTACTGGTGTCTAGTGGATATATGGATAGTGGCCACAAGGTACCCAAGCTGAGCAGAACATTACTTCCACTTACTGGTGTCTAGGGGATATGTGGATAGTGACCACAAGGTACCCAAGCTGAGCAGAACATTACTTCCACTTACTGGTGTCTAGGGGATATGTGGATAGTGGCCACAAGGTACCCAAGCTGAGCAGAACATTACTTCCACTTACTGGTGTCTAGGGGATATGTGGATACTGGCCACAAGGTACCCAAGCTGAGCAGAACATTACTTCCACTTACTGGTGTCTAGGGGATATGTGGATAGCAACCACAAAGTACCCAAGCTGAGCAGAACATTACTTCCACTTACTGGTGTCTAGGGGATATGTGGATAGTGACCACAAGGCACCCAAGCTGAGCAGAACATTACTTCCACTTACTGGTGTCTAGGGGATATGTGGATAGCGACCACAAGGTAACGAAGCTGAGCAGAACATTACTTCCACTTATTGGTGTCTAGCGGATATGTGGATAGTGACCACAAGGTACCCAAGCTGAGCAAAACATTACTTCCACTTACTGGTGTCTAGGGGATATGTGGATAGCACCACAAGGTACCCAAGCTGAGCAGAACATTACTTCCACTTACTGGTGTCTAGGGGATATGTGGATAGCAACCACAAGGTACCCAAGCTGAGCAGAACATTACTTCCACTTACTGGTGCCTAGGTGATATGTGGATAGTGACCACAAGGTACCCAAGCTGAGCAGAACGTTACTTCCACTTACTGGTGTCTAGGGGATATGTGGATAGTGACCACAAGGTACCCAAGCTGAGCAGAACATTACTTCCACTTACTGGTGTCTAGGGAATATGTGGATAGTGACCACAAGGTACCCAAGCTGAGCAGAACATTACTTCCACTTACTGGTGTCTAGGGGATATGTGGATAGTTACCACAAGGTACCCAAGCTGAGCAGAACATTACTTCCACTTACTGCTGTCTAGGGGATATGTGGATAGTGACCACAAGGTACCCAAGCTGAGCAGAACATTACTTCCACTTACTGGTGTCTAGGGGATATGTGGCTAGTGACCACAAGGTACCCAAGCTGAACAGAACATTACTTCCACTTACTGGTGTTTTACTCCTCACTGTAACTTTTCTACCTGACCTTACCTTGGTCATCTCTTGTTGTTGTTGTTATCATCATCATCATCATCATCATTATAATATTTGAATTTTAAAACACATTATGAATCAAAAAATTTAAATGATACAAATATAAGAATAATTATGGAGCAGTTTTGACAATATATACAGGTGCCCCCCCAAAAAAACAGAGATAACGCTTAGTATGTTGTGTGAAATGGCAAACTGACCAGTAATCAGATAGGAACCCCTGTCCGGAAATCCACGGTTTGGATGCTGTTGTGCACTGAAGTATCAGATGGGTGTATGTTCACATTTCGTCAATAAACCCAACATCGGGCTGTCGACATTGCAAACGGGCTTCAAACTGTGTACTTCCTACGTCATTGCAGAGCCAGCGGTGGTGAGCCTCATGCACATGACCCAAAAGGTGCAATTGTTTTTGAAGGAGTGCCATACACCATACTCTTCATACAACTCCATAGAAAATAATCGAGAGATGTCAGATCTAGCGACCATGCTGCCCATGGAACTGGTCCATCTTTACCCTTCCATTGATTTGGATATGTGATGAGGTGATTCCGTACATTTACATCTAAGTGTGCTAGAGCTCAATAACAACATCAACAACAACAACAACAACAACAATAATAATAATAATAATAATAATAATAATAATAATAATAATAATAATAATAATAATAATAATAATAATAATAATAATAATAATAATAATAATAATAATAATAATAGTAATAATAATAATAGTAATAATAATATTTTGTTGTTTAACAATGTTGTCAACTGCCCAGATCACATCAGCGGCGCCGGTGTGCCGGAATTTCGTCCCGCAGAAGTTCTTTTACATGTCAGTAAATCTACTGACATGGAGCTGTCGTTTTTAAGCACACTTAAAAACCATCGATCTGGGCCGGATTTGAACCCGTGACCTTGGGAACATTTGGCCAGCGTCTAAGCAACTGAGCCACCCAGACCGACGCTTGAGCTCAAGTTGGCCATTTCAGCAGCTGTACACTGGTACGTGTTACACTGCTTTTAAAATGTTAGTATACTGGAAACTACGCAAGCAACGCAGTAGCATGTGCACCAAGGACTCTATGGAGGAATTTAGCGCATGCACAGGAATGTTATTAAGCTCAGGTTGTTCATCCCAGTACACAGATGGCTAAAGGATTGCATACCTTCTGCATTAACACATCAAAATAGATGTTAACTAATTGTCACAACCATTTGTTCTCAAACTTCAACGCTCTCCAGCGCCCAAGCCGTGCATTTCCAGACGAGGGTTCCCATTTGAAAACTGATAAGTTTGTCATCCTGCACAACATACTAAGCATTGTAGGTGTTTTTGGGACACCCTATATATACTATATTCTGAGACTGAAACACCTGCCCAAGCAATATTAGATTATAAAGAATAAAAATAAATTTGTAAGTACATATAAAGAAGTAAAGCCTTACAAAGAGCAGTCAGGCAAGCAGAAAAATTAATCAGGCAAAAATAATAAATGAATGAAAGATGCTAGAAACACATACTTTCAAAGGTATGTAACCCATAAACTTGTAACAAAAGTTGTGGAGGCCGGTAGCTTACCTTCAGATATCGTTAACATAATTTCTTTGTCATTTTGAGAAACAAGTGAAGTTGCAGTTTCATTGTCAAGGATAAAAGATTGTTTGTATGCTGAGGAAATTTAGTGATTTAATTCTTATATAGCTGGTTAGCTAATAACATTTGAATTAAAAGCCAAGCTATATAAAATTTGAGCATGGGATAAAGGAAATCTAGTGTGAAAGAATAGTAATTAGAAGCAGAAAAAGGAACAAAAGAGTAACAAGCCAGTGCAAAGTACAGATACAAAGTCACATGTAAAGCCGAGACTTGTGTTTAACAGTGAAGGCCAGATAGCTTTTAGTATGAGCAGCATTTGGAAATTATTTACAATACATTTTTAATACCTTATTTATTAACAAGAATGATTCAATGTATACAGGATGTCCCACAATCTCAATACACTGCTGCCACCTTCCTGAGAACTTCATTATTGTGTCATGGAAGCATTGTTTGGGGGTAGTATGCCTCCTCTGGTGGACAGCTACCTGCAATTTCTTATTGTTGCTGAAATTTTGTTGCAGCACGTGCTTCATGTTGTCGAGTAAGGACTTTCTTCTCCGGTGTATGGTAGTGGTTCGTCACTAGATTCTGCATCTTCATTCTCCATTTGCAATAGTTCTTTATTTAATCTAATGCTCTAGACTGGTGAACCATTTGTCAACAGCCTTCTGGCTTCCCAATAGAGTTGACCATTTGTTCCATTCCATAATCTCTGGAGTGCACCAGAGATGTTCAAAGGTCATGGGATTGTCATTATTACATAACATGACTTCATCTTTGAACATCTCATTTGCAATAGTTGGTAACTCTGATCTCGTTCTGGGTCTGTGTCAAGCTCCGTGGAATGCAATGTGCATATGCTTTTTAACTCTTTCCTTCCATAAAAACCATGCGGCCCGTCTTTGTCCATGATAGTCTTCTTCCATCTTGTCCTTGGTTTTCTCTACTTAACAAACAAGTGCTGTACACTCTCTTCACAAGTACCATCTAGTGTCTGCGTGGTGTACTAGCATCAGTTCATTGTCCTATGGGAGGATGTGCATGTAGATTATAATCTCCTGTATTGATGCTAGCCGAAGCAAATCACCATGACTTACCATCCCCTCTTCACCAGCACAGCAATATTCAAACCCAACCAAACTATGAACAAGTTCAAGAGAACAGTTGCTTTATGATTTTTCACTTTATCTTAGAAGTTTTTTCAACTGTCAAGAAGTTTTCTTTGTGGAACTGTAACAGAACATTTAAATTATCACAAGTTGTGCCCATACTAGGTATTGAGAATACTTACTGAGATGGATAAAACCAAACATTTAGTCAGTACATTGATTTTCCTTGAGCAATACAATGACTTTGGTAATGATTTTTAAGCCAAATTGTCACAGCTGATTAAACCTGGATGGTACATGGCATGCTGGAATTGAAACAATCCATGAAATGGCGGCATTCAACACCACCCAAAAAAGAAGTTCAAGCAAACAATTTCAGACTGAAAAATCATCTGTAATGTGTTTTGGGTTAGGAAGGGGCTGTTAGTGGTGGATGTTTTGCCTCATGGTGACATAGTAAATTCTGAGACCTTAATTATTAAACTGTACTGTGCGATCCAAGAAAAAGAGGCATGACATGTTAAATAAGGGGATTGTTTTTCTTCATGACAATATCCGTCCACATGGGTTAATCATTTCCAAGATCTCATCACATCAGCTGGCTGGAAAAAAAATTGTCATGCTCTAGCACTTAGTGATGACCATTTGTTCCTGGATTTAAAAAAGCATCTTTGTGGTCAGCATCATGATGATGATGAACTTAAAATGGCCATGTTGCAGTATTATCAAATCAGACAGCAGATTTCTATCAAAAGGTGCTTGTGTGACATGACAAGTGCCTTAATATTGGTGAAACTAGGTCCTTTCCTACAGAGAGCATGGCGAGTGGCGAAAGTCGGTCCTGCTTCATTGTGTTCCTTAGGAAGCACTTGATCCGCTTTAGTGAAAAGAAGCAATGCTCCGCTTCTGCTGTAGTCAAAGGGATCATGATCAAAACCATCGGGAGATTTGCTATTTCATCAAATACTTCAATCAGATTGTTTCAATAGAGCATCTTAAGTAGTGGTAACGCCCCTTAGTTTGTTCCTGTTTAACATGGGATATGTCATTACAGCCAACTCTAAAATATGCTCTGGAAAATTTCTTGAATATTCTTTGAAATGTTCTGTGCTTAAGAGCTTACAAACATCTAAATGAGATATTGACTCAAACCGGTATTTCATCTCTGTTGTGATGTGATCGCACACCTCTTTAGCATCAGCAATTTTGTTGCAGTCCGATCACTTCCGCTTAAACCGATGTTGATCTTCGTTGGTAGAGGCAATATCCAAGTTCTTGCATAGTCCATAGATCATCTGCACTAAGTTTTTCACTGAATGGCTAACTTGATTGCAATCAGTTTTTCTCATCTGTACTTGGTGGTACAGGATATTATCATGAGGCATTAAACGGTGAAAGAACTTAACCAGAACAGAAATTTGCTCTCTTGCAAGTTGTGTCTCAGTCAGTGGCGGCTAATGAATTTTTGACCTGAAGGGGCTCAGGGAGTCTTCATTAAAATGAAGACTTGTTATGCTAAGAATGTCAAATCATGCTAAAGAAAAATACTGATGCAATTGCTTTTCATTTAAACTGGGACTCAATACAATGGCTCTTCTCGCAGAATTTCTCAATTACAAGCTTGTTGAACTCAGGAATTTTGGACACCAGTACTTTTTCTATCGATAGCATACATAATGCAGTCAATCTGTCCTCATTCATCCAGTTCCTCAAGAATGTTTTTATTAGTTTTAATTTTGAGAAACATCTTTCAGTTTTGGAGGTAGTCATGAGTAGTGTAATTAGTATTTTAAGTACTTTAGGTATTTCTTTGAAGACGGTGGTATCCAAACCAAAGGAAATGAAGAGCTTTAGAATGTTCAAACAGCCACTTACATCAATTTCGCCAAATTCTGGTCGGGAATAGAAAATGCAAAGTTCTGTCTTCAGTGCATCTTTATTGACATCGGGAAAAGTTTACAAAACTTGTGAGTGCTATCTAGGGTTAACATTTTTCTGTAATCTTCATATTTGGCCTGCAGAAGCAATTTTGCGCCACAAAGGTGATCTGTGAATTCGAAATGATCTCTTGTTTGGGAGAGAATTATGTCACAGATTTGTTTTGCAGCAGAATGTAAATTCTGTGTATGAAATCCATTTCTCTTTTTTATTGTGGTTCCTCAGATGTTTCTTCGGAAGACGATATTTGGTTCCTAATTTTCTGCACTACATTTTCAAAACAACTTACTGCTTGCCGTACTTTCACATCTGTTTCTACCTTTTGCAGCTGATCAACATGAGGCATAAGTTTGCTAAAGAAGTTCAAAAAATAGAGAAAAGTGTAGTCGTTCAGCCATTTTAAGAATCCTCCTGCCTGGCTGATTGTATCAGAATTAAATTTCTTAGGCTTTCCAGATTGAATATTTTCAAAACAAATTATAAGCGACGTTTTGTGCTTCAAGATGGATTGTACCGACCTAGAGCAAAAATTCCACCTAGTTTCTAAAGGTCTTGGCACCCGTTCCTCACAAATACCTTCTAAGACAGAAGTCCTTACAGGAGAGTTAGAAAAATAAAAATGTACAGATACCCCTAATGTTGTGGAAGAATATTTTAACACTTCAAATGTGTGAGGAGGTCTGTTCCACTAATTTCTTCAGTTGATGTGCATAACAATAAATATAATGAGCATTCTTATACACCTCTTTAACTTTCACATTAATGCCACCTAAATGACCTCTAAATACAGTAGCTCCATCATAAATCTGTGCAATGAATTTTTGGGGATAATTTCCAATCAATGGAAGCATTTGTTCCAAAATGCACTGTGATAAACCTTCTGCATTATGTGATTCTGCATTTGCAAATGTCCAAATGTGCTTGTAAACTTTGCCTTGAAGTTTATATTGAAACACTAGCACTGTCTGCACAGTGTTTGATATATCCGTCGCATCATCAACCATACATGCGAGGAAAGAAGACTGCTTAATTTGATCAAAAATGATAGTGTTTTCGAAATGGCAGGACTGAGTTTCTTACAAAGACTTAGTATTTCTAAAAACACACCCTTATTGCTGGATTCACCACATAATTTTATGACATCTATTATCGTTGGCAGAACCTTGCAATTTTTCTCCACTGTTCCATTGTGCTTTTTATGGATTCCTAATAAGCACCACTTAAAAATGACCTAATATTGTATGCTCTTAGAAGTTGAAAACTGACTACGTTAGCCTTATGCTTAGAAGACACATCATGTTTTTGTACTTTTTCCTGCAGATGTTTCAAGTCACACACTCCGTCTTTGGTCCATGCATCATCACCACCACCACTGCCAAACAACAAACACATGAAACAGAAGACTGTGTTTTTTTCATCACATCCACACAGCCAGGAAACTTTTTCATATAATGAAATATCAAGTTTTCAAATAAAGAATCTCTGCTATTACACTGGTGCTGTATGAGCACAATAGCACAATATTAAGCTCAGGCTTTGGTCGACTGCTGCTTTTAATCTCTAAGTTTTCTGATAAACTTAGCAAACTAAACACAACCACTTTCAGTTCACAAACTTTCATTTTCTCTTAACTGTATTGCACTGCAACTGACAGCCAAGCCAAGTGGTTACGACAGAACACCTAGTACTTCACCCCTTCTGTCCCTTTCTCCACCTACTCTGCATTCACAATAATTTATGTTGTACTGTGCTGCATTCAGTGATGCATGTTCTGCTAGTCAGCTTACTTGCACATGTGCAGTGTTATTCTCCTCTCAAACACCCATGTTAAACAAAACTCTCGCAAATGAATTCAGTGGACTCTATTTAAGCAATCCTAGTGGTTACTGACTGGAAATCAACAGGTCACAGAACTGTAAGCCCCGAAATATCCATACAAAGAAAAATGCCATCCCCTTTGTACTTCAAAGATTTCAAGCTTTCATGGACAGGATTATAAATATGATTAGAGTTTCTCGGGATATCAGTTCTGTAATATTTATGAAGTCAATGGGAACCTGACGCTCATTGATTGGTCGGGAGCAGAAGGGCTTTTTTTTTTTTCTGTTTTTTAGTGTTAAACGCCGCTCCCACTACATATGGCATCGCAGACAGTGACACTGAAGATGGAGCACCAGTGGAATGAGATGGCAGGGGAAACTGGAGAACCCAGCGGAAACCCGCCCTAGCGTCACTTCGTTCGCCACAAATCCCACATGCAGTAGCCTAGGATAGAACCCTGGCTGCTTTTGTGAGAAGCGAATGGTCTAACCACTTGGCTATGGTGCAGCCGTCCAGAAGGGTTGGTAGCTGCTATCCCTTCCTTTTTAAGTATTCCTATTAAAGCTGTGCTCAGTCATAGGCCATTGTCCCAATTAAAATTATTTGGCTCTAATTTAATTTCAATTGCCCCTTTTATGAGTCTGTTATGATGTTGGTTGCTGTGGTGTAAAACTGCGACCTTATCAAATAAACTTCTGTAATAATTATTGCGGCTATGCTGTGCTATTGTTGACTCTTCTGGTTATAGTCATTGTAGATTGTGTTTGTGTTCCTCACGTCTCTCTTTAATTGTATGACCTCTCTGACCTATATACAGAATGTCCCAAAAAAAAACACAGACAACACTTATTAAGTTGTGTGGAAAGGCAAATTGATTGGTTTTCAAATAGGAACCCTTGTCTGGAAATTCACTAATTGGATGCTGTAGCAGTGTAGCATATCAAAGTTTGAGATGGGTGTCCATCCACATTTAGTCAATAAACTCAATATCAAGCTGTCTACATTACAAATGAGCTTTGAACCGTATACCTCCTAGGTCATTGCAGAGCCTGTATCAGCGGAGGTGAGCCTCATGCACATGACCCAATATGTGAGTCTTTGAATATTTTCAATCACTCATGGACTCCAGCCATAGCGTCCTCCATTGACATTACAGTAGCTGTATCAGTTCGTCATCGCATATTCAAATCGATGGATTGGCAGAGGAGGACCGGTTCCACGGCCAGCATGGTCACCAGATTTGACTTCTCGACTATTTTTTGTGGAGTTGTATGAAGAGTGTGGTGTATTCCTGTGCATGCGCTAAATTCCTGCACAGAGTCCACTCCTGTAATGTCAATGGAGGACGCTATGGCTGGAGTCCATGAGTGATTGAAAATATTCAAAGACTCACATATTGGGTCATGTGCATGAGGCTCACCTCCGCCGATACAGGCTCTGCAATGACCTAGGAGGTATACGGTTCAAAGCCCATTTGTAATGTTATTATGCTCAGGTCATTCATCCCAGTACACACTTGGCTAAAGGGTTGCATACCTTTCACATTAAGATACCAAAAGGAATGTTAACAAATTGTCATAACCGTTTGATCTCAAACTTTGATACTTTCCAGCATCCAAACCCTGTATTTCCAGACAGGGTTTCCTATCTGTAAATCAATCAGTTTGCCATCCCATACAACATACTAAGCGTTGTCAGTGTTTTTTTTTGGGGGGACACCCTGTATATCTCTCCATATTGGCAAGGAATTTTGTAAACACTAAGTTTAACTAGTCTCATATACTGTCTCAGCTTTTTTGGTGGTAGGCATATCATTTTAATATTGTTTTTTGAGTGTCTGTGCAATTTTATTTGAGACCGTACTGTAGAAAGCGATAAATGCCTTTCCTTTAGATTTTCCATCTTCCTCTGTATTGTGGCTGTGTGTGGAGTGGTTTCTGTTATTCTTAACCCTCAGGTGCTTGATTGATGTCTCTGTGTAACCGTTATTTTTAAATAATTTATTTTGTGGGGTAAGTGGACTTTGCCTGCAATTTCATAATTCAGTATGATCGAAAGCTCGAGCAACTTCATAAACATTACATGGCTAACCCAAGAAGCTCTAATCAAAAAACACATTTACAATTGGAATGTGCATTACAGCACTGTGTTCAGGAGTGCTTCAAAGGTCATACAAAATGATAAATATTGCTGATAATTAGTCAACCAAAGGTGCCAAACGAAATTGTGTTGCATAAATACACTGAAAAGTAAACAATTAAATTTTTTATTTTTTCCAGATTTTTATGCAATATCAAAACAATACTTACCTAGTTAAAAAAAAACCTCATTTTTCTTAACACTTAAGAAGCTAAATGTGTGATATAAGCTTATCTCTGTGATGAAGGTATCCAGTAAATTAAACCAATTGAATATATTTCCAACAATTTTATTGTTAACTCAAAAATGTAGAATGTACAAATAAGATGAATAAGGAGGCAAGAATAAAGTGATACGGTGCTAAGACCGTTCCCTAAGCTTAAAGGTATAACAGGTATACATTTAACAAAAATGTAGATTTGCATTTCATTCCAAACATTATAGACTAGTCTTTTTAATTCTTTTTAAATTAGATGACTCTCATGAAGTTCAGAATTTGTAGAGCCTGAAACAGACTGCGATTACACTCTAATTCTGGTAAAAACTAGTACAAATGAATGCAAATTTTATGACTTATGCAATATATGAATGATAAATGTTTGTTGAAATACTTTAACTTAAGGTTTTATGTGCTTCTGATGGTGTTCAATTAATATACAATATAATTAAGGTAAAAGTTGCATTTTTCCTAAATATTTTAGGTAACATACATACATACACATAGAAAATATTTACAACTTGATAATAATACACAACATATTAACAGATAGTTACACTACTTCATTTTAATGATTGATATTATTTAGGATACCATGTTTGCAACCAAAACATGAGAGAAATTGTGCTAATAGACACCAAAATGTTATTCTGAAATAATCTGGAAATAAAGATTTTACAATTCCGAAGACCCATCTCCCAGTGAATGGATGGGAGAAATGCTTGGCACATTTAATTCTAAATAAGATTATAAATAAACCAGACTATATTATCTTAAACATTGATGTTTATCAGAATAAAATAGAACAGTCATTTAATGAGTCTTTGTAAGCATATTGGTGAAGTATAAATAAAGTAAAAGTTACCTGATGGTCTTTGGGGAAGTAATTGTTGGTAATTTCATACCCATAAAATAATTTTCATTCAAATATAGGAATTGGAAGACTTTTACACTGAAAATTATATACTTTTCACTTAACTTCACTTTGTATCATGATTTTTATGTTCAATGCATTTAGCACCAACTATGGATAGAACTTTATAATTCAGAGTAACACAATCATATTCTAAACCACATGGATAGGGGCATATGCCTAGGGGTGTAAAGTGCGCCCCAAGATACTCAAAACCATAATATTGAAGGACTGCTGTCCCATTTTTTGTTGTTGTCTATACCTCTTTTATATTTAGGGAAGATGGCGCCTTTATACAATTGTATGCACTATGAAGGAACAAGAAATATTATAAGAAAAATAAGAATATTTGACACAAATGTAAAACAAGTAGTGTGTGAAACTTGGAGAGTTACAATTTACTCCCAAACCTTCGCCAACTAATGAACAAATAGATAGACACCATTGCTAACAAGAATTTACACGAAATCACTAACCAACTTCTTTTTGGGATAGAAATTAAAAAGAGGAAATGGAACTGGATAGGTCCACTCTAAGGAAAGCAGATGGGTCAGTTACAGAAGAGTGCGCTACTGGAATCTGTAAGGAGGAACAAAAATTGGTCGCTTAAGGGAAGCAATGCTGGAGGAAATGGCAAAAAAAAAAAAAAAAAAGGAAAGACATAGGCAGAGAGGTCAAAGCTAGTGTAGAAAGAAGGAAACAATGAAGACATTTCAGGAATGCCCCATATTCCAGAGGGAGTGAAAGAAAATAAGTCAAAGTTAGTATGTAAGACACTGGCAAATTTTGGGGAATGAACATTTTGGAAAAGTACCTTTTCATACAGGGGTAACTTAATGGTCTAATTTATGATTCTCATGCTAAGAGTCCAGATGACAATTATAACTTGGTCCTAACCAAGCCTTCACCTCTGACTAGCTCACATAAAGTATCCTCGAGGTTTTGTGGGTCTTTGATAAAGGCTGTAGGTCCTCTCATTCCTCCTGCACTGGAGGGGTTCCAACCCCTTCAGCTCCTGTGGTGTGAACACTGCAGATCCCTAGTGCCCATGGTGCCTTTAAGTTACAAGAAGTAGACCATTCCAAATATCTAAGCTCCTTCAGCAAGGGAGTTATTCAGATTGGGTCGTACTCGGCAGGGCAGTGGTACAAAGTGCATGGTAGATTGGGTATATCTGGTCAGCGATGCCCAGGTGAGACACCTCATTGTCCTCCAGTACCAGCCTGGAGACAGTGTGTTAGTTTGCTGTTGGCCATCCTGAAGTTCTCAGTAGTCTACCACTTTTGGGTTGACATGCATAGTGGACTCCAGGTATTGCCCTAAGAAAACAGCCACAATTCTTCCTGGTGTTACAGGGAGCCTCAGCTTGGCATAGATCTCTTTGGTCCTCTCATTCCATCGCATTTGCCATTATCACCCTGTCATTGGAGATAAATGGACTCTGCACTCTGGTGCCTCCAGTTAATAAATGGGATCTATACATTGCTACACAGAATGAGGTCCTCCACCATATGAGGAGCATTATAAACCAACCATATTTCCATATTTGAGAGGTAGAATCAGAACTGAGAAATTCAATGCCACAGCTGGGACCTGAAGCGCAGATCCTCTGCTGTGGCATTGAATTTTTCAGTTCTAATTTTACCTCTCAAACATTGCCTACACACAGCTTATGTGGTTAAAAACAGCAGCAGTAAGTTTGTTGGCATAAATAATAATTACCATATTTCCATATGTTGATTGACTCTCTCTGCACACGTTTAGTCACATATAGGCACTATTACATGGTTACAGAGCAGGGTCTTCCAATAGCTAGAGCTTCTTCTTTCTGCGTTTACTCTCCTCATATAGAGGACTTACAAGTGAGCATCTGAGATCAGATTTCTATTGTAGAGCAGACAAACTCTGTACAGAAGGAGTAGTCAGGATGTGCGATCCGTCCAAAGCAAGAAAAGAGATGATAAGAAATACAATGATGATGATGGAGCAGACAAACTCTGTACCAGAGAGAGAGGGGGTAGTCAGGATGTGCGATCAGTCCAAAGTGAGGAAAGAGATGATATAAAACAAGGTGCAAACAAACTATCAGAGGGAGTAACAGGATGTGTGATCAGTGTGAATTGAGGAAGGAGATGATATGAAATGGATGAAAGGAAATGTGATGATGGAGCAGACAAACTCTGTACCAGAGAGAGTAATCAGGATATGTGATCAGTGTGAAGTGAGGAAGGAGATGATATGAAATGGATGAAAGGAAATGTGATGATGGAGCAGACAAACTCTGTATCAGAGAGAGTAATCAGGATGTGTGATCAGTGTGAAGTAAGGAAGGAGATGGTATGAAATGGATGAAAGGAAATGTGATGATGGAGCAGACAAACTCTGTACCAGAGAGAGTAATCAGGGTATGTGATCAGTGTGAAGTGAGGAAGGAGATGATATGAAATGGATGAAAGGAAATGTGATGATGGAGCAGACAAACTCTGTATCAGAGAGAGTAATCAGGATATGTGATCAGTGTGAAGTGAGGAAGGAGATGATATGAAATGGATGAAAGGAAATGTGATGATGGAGCAGACAAACTCTGTATCAGAGGGAGTAATCAGGATATGTGATCAGTGTGAAGTAAGGAAGGAGATGATATGAAATGGATGAAAGGAAATGTGATGATGGAGCACACAAACTCTGTATCAGAGAGAGTAATCAGGATATGTGATCAGTGTGAAGTGAGGAAGGAGATGATATGAAATGGATGAAAGGAAATGTAATGATGGAGCAGACAAACTCTGTATCAGAGAGAGTAATCAGGATGTGTGATCAGTGTGAAGTGAGGAAGGACATGATATGAAATGGATGAAAGGAAATGTGATGATGGAGCAGACAAACTCTGTATCAGAGAGAGTAATCAGGATGTGTGATCAGTGTGAAGTGAGGAAGGACATGATATGAAATGGATGAAAGGAAATGTGATGATGGAGCAGACAAACTCTGTATCAGAGAGAGAGCAATCAGGATGTGTGATCAGTGTGAAGTAAGGAAGGAGATGATATGAAATGGATGAAAGGAAATGTGATGATGGAGCAGACAAACTCTGTATCAGAGAGAGTAATCAGGATGTGTGATCAGTGTGAAGTAAGGTAGGAGATGATATGAAATGGATGAAAGGAAATGTGATGATGGAGCAGACAAACTCTGTATCAGAGAGAGTAATCAGGATATGTGATCAGTGTGAAGTGAGGAAGGAGATGATATGAAATGGATGAAAGGAAATATAATGATGGAGCAGACAAACTCTGTATCAGAGAGAGTAATCAGGATGTGTGATCAGTGTGAAGTAAGGTAGGAGATGATATGAAATGGATGAAAGGAAATGTGATGATGGAGCAGACAAACTCTGTATCAGAGAGAGTAATCAGGATGTGTGATCAGTGTGAAGTAAGGTAGGAGATGATATGAAATGGATGAAAGGAAATATAATGATGGAGCAGACAAACTCTGTATCAGAGAGAGTAATCAGGATGTGTGATCAGTGTGAAGTAAGGTAGGAGATGATATGAAATGGATGAAAGGAAATGTGATGATGGAGCAGACAAACTCTGTATCAGAGAGAGTAATCAGGATATGTGATCAGTGTGAAGTAAGGTAGGAGATGATATGAAATGGATGAAAGGAAATGTGATGATGGAGCAGACAAACTCTGTATCAGAGAGAGAGCAATCAGGATGTGTGATCAGTGTGAAGTGAGGAAGGAGATGATATGAAATGGATGAAAGGAAATGTGATGATGGAGCAGACAAACTCTGTATCAGAGAGAGTAATCAGGATGTGTGATCAGTGTGAAGTGAGGAAGGAGATGGTATGAAATGGATGAAAGGAAATGTGATGATGGAGCAGACAATCTCTGTATCAGAGGAGTAATCAGGATGTGTGATCAGTGTGAAGTAAGGAAGGAGATGATATGAAATGGATGAAAGGAAATGTGATGATGGAGCAGACAAACTCTGTATCAGAGAGAGTAATCAGAATATGTGATCAGTGTGAAGTGAGGAAGGAGATGATATGAAATGGATGAAAGGAAATGTGATGATGGAGCAGACAAACTCTGTATCAGAGGGAGTAATCAGGATGTGTGATCAGTGTGAAGTAAGGAAGGAGATGGTATGAAATGGATGAAAGGAAATGTGATGATGGAGCAGACAAACTCTGTATCAGAGGGAGTAATCAGGATATGTGATCAGTGTGAAGTAAGGTAGGAGATGATATGAAATGGATGAAAGGAAATGTGATGATGGAGCAGACAAACTCTGTATCAGAGAGAGTAATCAGGATGTGTGATCAGTCTAAAGTGAGGAAGGAGATGATATGAAATGGATAGAAGGAAAGACGAGGGACGAATTGGGGAATGAATGGTGAGGAAAACCAAAGAACCAGGAGAAAAGCCAACCAAATGCTGCTTTGTCCACCACAAATCCCACATAAAGTTCTCTGGGATTGAAATCAGACAGAGTTGTAGTGAGATGAATGGTCTAACCACTTGAATACAGTGCCACCACTTGATGTAAGATATTAATGATGAAAATGTCTTTTCAAGAAATGTGTTACACGCATATCCTCCTATCTCTTATTTTCATTCTGAAAAGTTGCAACCCTACTTTCAGACTGCAAATGCAATGTTTTTATACCCCTGCACATGTGGTTTTTACTGATAGTAAAAACTTTAATAAAAACAGAATGTACTGCTCTGTTCCTAAATGCTAAATCTGATAACACAAAAATATAAAGTAAAAAATATACACTTAGTTTAAACATTACAGAGTATTCATGATTTGCTAACTTCCATAGCACTTGTGTTTCAATCTCTCCACACAAATTTAAACCACATTTTGGTTGTAAAGCACTCATACTGAAATAGTTCAATAAATATTAGTGCACATGACAAAAAAAAATGATGTAGGTAATTCGTTCTGTACACAACCTTCCGATGTTAAAGGTGCCTTCATATTTATCATGAGCTTTAAGAACATGACAGTCTTTTGTTTTTAATGCTCATGATCATTTTTTTCTAACGTAGGTACCACTCATAAGAATGTAATGGTTTTAACCGCATGACAATCATGGAATTGAATAAGGTGATGATGGTGAAATCTTTGGGTTCTCATCACACTTGGTAAGGCCATGCAAATGGAGCTAATGATTACGTTTTGCTGGACACCAGCCTCATTACTTGTACAAATATGAAATGAAGGCCTTTTAAATACATGACAAAACAAAATTCACACGTCTCTTATATAGTATCGCTTCACAAAAGTGAAGTTAATTATCCAAAACATCTTGGCATAATAGGATAAAATGATTAAAAACAAACACACTTTTTTTATCAACAAAAATCAAGAGCATCCTAGATGCCAAAACATTTTGGAATGAGATGTACTCTGGTAAAAAATGATGAAGAGCATAGCGCGCCCTGTAGGAAGTCTCAGTGTAAACTGATTGGTGGCAAGAAGTCTCCGCAGCGAGGGAAGTTCTGAGGGACAGGAGGTAGATCTCCGTGGGTACCCACATGCATAATCAGATTCATTCCTATCACAATGTGGAACAGGAAGTGACAATGGAACAGCCAGTATCCTGAACAGACAAAACACAGTGTCATTCAAAATCTCATCTCTTACATTCAAATTCTATATACTTTTTTTAGAGTTTGTGAAAGTATTGTATAACACCCAAATATTAAGAGGTAGTTACCTGGATTATTGGCACGGAATCTGAACACAACGTAGCCGTTGTTAGGAACAGCAATAGTGTCCTTTGCAGGTGGCAGGTTGAACTCTCTGTTAAGTAGACCTCTTCTGTCCAGGTCAAGAGCATGCTTCAAACTGATCTTCTTAATATTTCTGTCAGGCGAGCGACCCATACCAATCACATTGAAAGCATATCCGTGCAGATGGAAGGGATGACTCAAGTTTGGCTGTTGTACTGCAAAACAAAAATTAATTCCATAAGTTACCAAAATCCTCTTCCATGAAACTGGGACAGAGACAAAGAATGGTAAATTATGTGGATTATGACAAAAAGTAATATTATGTCAGCAAAATAAAGTATGCTGCAAAACAAATGACACCCTGTGAATATTCTGGGACTGTGTGGAAAGTTCCTAAGGTATATACATAAGTAACTAATCTTGTGATGCAAGTGAGAGTGACAAGAGGGAGTCAAGTGAATATATGAGTAAGTACATTTCTGGTGTGATGTAAAGCACAGTTTTCCGAGTGAGCTTGTGACATTAAGTGATTGCTATTATTGCAAGAGTGTGTTGAGCTCCCCAAAGTGTGAAATATCTGAAAGAAGGTGCTACGTTGGGCATATTTCATCACAACACTATGTTGCGGAAGAAAATTAATTGAATGTGACAACAAAGTGAAGTGACAGTGAACAGCAGAATTAGTTCATATTAGTGAAGTGATTGTGTGAGTTAGCATGGTCTCAGTGAAGACTGAACTAGGTTATTAAGTGCCAGTATAAAAACTGAAGAAAACTCACAATATATTGCACTATCAATCACATGATTCAAGAGATTAGTTCATTTAATACACAGTATGCATATATTTAGAATAGTAATTTGGTAATTAAGTATTATTGAAAGACAAGATTTATTGCACATTTTTAACTCCAAGTGTTACTGGGTATATACTACTCACACACTCTATCTTGAGCTTTCAGGTGTTGTTGTTGTTGAAGATGGCAACAGGACTTTTCATGTCTTTTAAGCTGTCATACTCTATATCTTATATATTTAAACAAGCAATTCTTGTAAATATATTCCATGCAACTTGGAAATGGCTCTAATGATTTCGATCAAATTTTGTATTCAGACAGGGTTTTGCTTAAGTTTATCTGTATAGGTGTCATTCCTGAAAAAATGTGATTTTATGTGTAACAGTCACAATTACTCTAAACCTTATTTTGGCTGTAATTTCTCTGTTAATGGCCAATTTCAACAAATAAGCCAGGATAATAAAGGTCTCATCACAGAAATGGCTCCAACATTAGGATGAAAATTTATATTTAGTTAACATTTTGCTTTAAGTATCTTCTCCCCCCCCTCCCCCCCCCCAAAAAAAAAACTCACACACAATTAAAAAAAGGAAAAGAAAAGACAAGCGAAGCTCGGTCACCCAGGTACTTACATCATAAAAGGCTATGAGTTATAGTTTTAACAATTTTTTCCCGAATTAACCTATGACTAAAGTAAAAGGGTAAACACATAACTTCTTTTATAATAATATACATAAGCAGCACTCGAAAGAGCATTAAGAGTTCAGTCACTATAGTCTTTTATGGATTTTGTTCTTTTTCCACACATTATATGATACCGTCCACACTTTTGGTCGCACAATGAACATACGCAGTCAGTGTCCAGTTGGTGGAATCTTTGCGTTCTGCATATCTTGTGATGGAAGCCATGGATAGCGAGTCTGGTTACCACATGTCTTTGATCTTGGCATGTCTCTGTCCACTTCCGGTCCGTCATTGCGCTTGTACCATAGAAGTCTGGGTCGATGTCGTTTCGCTTCCTATGTCATGACTCTAGGTGTGCTTGATAAAGGCCAGTAGATGGCAGCATTAATTCCAGCCTGAGGTCCTCTGTGAAGAAACGTTCTCTGGTCAACGCATACACCATCCTTGAGGATGAATACTTCCTGATTCCTAGGAACCTCTTCAGGAATCTTGCCTTTACGTTCTCAAGTGTTGTGAGGTCACTGCTCGTCAGCTTCTACCATATTAATTCTATTCCAGAGGAACATAACTCCTTTTACTATTTTACACAAACTGCTGTACATAACTCCTTTTACTATTTACAGCAGTTTGTGGTGTCGATGCTGGATCTACCTCAGACATTTAGTGTTTAAAATTACTGTTTGAGTTGTAAATACAATAGTTAACCTGTATGATAACACAAGAGAACAGCAACAAGGTAAAAAGTAATAGTGGACTATGGGTGATGTTCATTTGTTACTTTGACAAAGCACAGAGCTTGTTGACTCGGACTGTTCCTATCACTATATTCCAGGACTCAGAATAAAGTGTGTGAGTAGTAGTAGATATTCTACCGTATTCTGTTCTCCTGATTTGGCATGCTACAGAAGATAAATTTAGTAAGAATTTAAAAACAAATGATGTCTTACCTTCATCTACAAGCACCACTTCAACGACAGCATTAAGAGGAATGTCCACTTTGTGGGTACACATACAGTTGGCACCACAGTCGGCTGGTCGGTTGTCACCGTTACAGAACTGCTCTGGTGGGATGTCGTCGATCTGAGATAGAGGTGGCGCAGGTGGGAATACAAACGAAATTTCATCCACTAAACTTATCACATGGTCTCCAGTAGGTGCAACTGTGTAACAAATAAGAAAAATGCAATAAAATATTGAAACACATTTTAAAATATATATAGATATAGTTTTGTGAAGCAGTCGTTGACAAAGGTTTGCTGTTCAAAGAAATGGAGCAACAATTTTTAAGGAAAATAGCTTTAAAATAGGTAACGAGAATCACAGTGGTTTGTGAAATGTTACTGAAATTGCTCATAAGCTGTAGTTGGCTATACTGTTATCGTTAGAGAGCAGATGTTGGTAGGCTTTTGCTGTGACCTGTCCAGGACAACTGGATCAGCAGTCGTTGTGCGTTGCTGACACACCAGAGCTCTGATGTCACAGTATACTCTGATACCTGACAACCTATTTCTACTATGGACAAAGCCAAGATTCATTCTGTAGTTATGATTTATATTTTCTGAGTGAACATGATGGAAACATTCTTTAAAATTGCATTGTGTTATGGTCATACTGAAAGCCATGACCATTATACAAAACTTATTATGAAATTGAAGCATTTAGAACAGTGTGACATTTCATTAAAATCCATGAAACTTATATTTGTTGACATTTAAAAACATTTTTGCTCCTCTCCAAAATTAGTCCTCTAGGATTTTTAAAGTAAGTAGAGCAAAAGAGTCTTTCAACGTTGACAAACTTGGTAACTGTTAGTTTTTTAAGTTTCTAAAAACACCAGCAGTAAATAAGGATATAAGGAATTTGAACCATAGACCCTCCGCTTACCAGGCATTACTGTGGCGTTGAATTTTTCAGTTCCAACTCTGCCTCTCAAACATTGCCCACACATGACTTGTGTGTTTAAAAATTCCAACAGTAAGTTTGTTGGCATAAATAAATAATAATTACCATCTGAAGGTTATTTAATCCTGGGACATAAAGTATTTATCACCATTGGGATAATTGTCTCTGATGTAAGACTGCCTTTGTGGTTTTATTGGGAGAAATACAAACTGGTTTGAGAATTCAATGTCATTCTGGCAGGCTGTCACAGTAGCTTAATGGTTAGAGCACCCACCTGGTAAGTGGTGGGTCTGTGATTAAAATCCCAGCTGGGGCATTGAATTTTTAAGTTCCAGTACTACCTCTCGAATGTTTTATAGATTTTAATTGCCTGCATTTGTTTGCACACATTTCTCCAATTGTTGCACAAGTTTGAGAACACCTTATGTAGGCCAGTGTCTATCCAACTGAGCCACACAGACCACCTTATGACAGCAAGTGTTCAAGTACAGCAACTTTGGAAATCTCTTTTAAGCTTTTAATAGTTTATGAAATAATATAAGGAAGTGCTTTATACTCCCATGTCCACCAGAGTGAATTGAATGTTTCAATGCTGTATGATTTTAATGGTTATCCTATGTACGCATGTTTTCTCCCTTCATAATACAGGGTGTCTGAAATGAAAGCTACCAGAAATTGGCAAACCTGTTATTCCTATTATTGTTTATACACACATTGTTTTCCAAAATGGCTCCATTCATGCTACAAGAAAAAACTTAGTGCTGCTGTTGGTTAGCAGAGTTTAAATTTCCCTTGCAATAGGATAACCACAACCAATTGACCCTCTCAGAAAATAATAGCATAACGCTTGAATAACTGGTTTCCAATGAAGGAAAGCCTTTGTCTTGCTGGAAGATATACTTCTCTAGAATGACATTTTCAAGCTTATTGAGATATGCGACACCATTCACTGTGTTCCCCATAAAGAGAAAGAATCCAAAATCTTGTGATCTGATTAGTCCACACCAAGCATTTAACTTTGGAGTGTTATACTCATGCTCATAAATAAATCAAGAATTCACAGAATCGTAGATCCTGCAGTTGTAACAATTATTAGGTTGTCTCATAAGTAATGTCAGTTTTTTTGATTTTGGTGTTTTGGAAAATTTATTGAGTTTCTTTGGTTTGGCAATGCTACTTACAGGATGCCATGGCTAGTGTTGCATACATTGTGAGCATGTATCTGTCTTCAGTTGTTAATAAACAATCACAAAATGCAGATAACAAAGTCTGAACTTACAGTCCTTCTAAAGCACTACTGGAAACAAGATTACAAAGCCGCTGCCGCAGCTCGAAGAGTATGTGAAGTGGAAGGAAAAGGTGTCGTTAGTGAGCGTGTGGCACAACGATGGTTCCAACATTTCAACAATGGAAGCTCTGAAAGACCTAAAGTATGGAATATTGAGGATGCATGCCAAGTTTTGTGACAAAATCTGCAAAAAAGTACCTGTAAGCTTTCAGAAGAACTTGGTGCATCAAAATATACCATACAGTGCCACATTAAGGCACTTGGAAAATCATACAGAAGCTGTAGATCTGCACCTCATGAACTGACAACTTAACAGGCTCAACATAGAATGGATATCTGTTGTCAGCTTATCCATAATTCCATGGATGATAGGTTGGTCAAGAGAATTGTCACTTGTGATGAAAAATGGGTATATTACCGAAACCCTGATGCCTCGCTCACCTGCCAAAGTCATTGTTAAAAAGAATCGGTTTGATCTCAAAACAATGTTGTCTGTCTGGTGGAATTTTGAAGGCGTGATTCACTGGGAGTTTGTTCCAAAAGATCCGGCAATTGATGCAGATCTTTATTCTCAACAACAGAAACAAGTTCATGAAATTTTGAGATGGAGATACCCAGCATTAGTTAACTGAAATAGAGTTCTATTGCCACAGGGCAATGCAAGACCCCTTACTGCATGAACAACCATGGAAAAAATTCAGGAATTGAGGGGAACTGAACTGCTACCACACCCAGCATACATCCCTGATCTAGTACCATCAGATTATCATCTTTTTCGATTTGGTACTGTATTTTTAATAATATGAAGCTTTGCATTGAGCTATGAGACTCTTTTCTTTCTCTCCGGGCGAGGTACTGCATGAAATGAATGAACACTCAATTCACTATATGTCACTTTATTAACCCTTTTTTGTCCCTTATTACACTTGTTATAATTGAATTTACTTTCGTTGCACCTATTTGTCTTTTAGACCCACATCCACGCGCATTACAGAAGCGTGTCTTCACCTTTCAAACGCACAGACACTAATGACAAAATTGGCACTTCTTTACATGACGTTCTTTTTTATATTCTTGCTCATATGCGTTCATTTTATATTTTCCTACGTTAAATAGTTCCTATATTGTTAGGGAAGTGATCTTTCCCCATTCTCCCTTCACTTTTAACATTAAATATGTGTGGTTCTTATACTTATACGTATTAAATTTAAGCATGAAACTTAACATTTATGACGTTTTCAAACAATTCTATTTTTCTCAACAATGAAAAAATAGCAACACGTTTTCGTTACTCAACTAATTCTTATCAATATGAAAAATAAATTACATCTGAAATAAATATTTACATAAATGATTTCCTTTTGAGGTCTAAACATATATTGTGTCTCAGATTCATGGCCCATTTTCTACGAGGAAGAAATTTTGACAACATTGAAGCAGTGCAAATGGGTCTCACCGAATTCTTCGCATCAAAAACCAGAGACTGTATCATCATGGGATAATAAACCTCAATGAAAGATGGCTCAAGACCATAGAATCTAATGGTCTGTACTTTGAAGATTAGTTAATTGCTTGTCAAAACACATTTCAAATAATTGTTTTTCTAAAAAAACGACATTACTTATGAGACAATACATGTTACATTACTGCACACATAAAACCTTGCTTTATCAGAGAGCATCGCTTTGTTGATGTATTAGTTTTCCTCCTTCTTTATGAGAGAGGATATCAACTGCAATCATAGCATCTTGGTTGATCATTGATTGCACTGCAGTTTCTGGACAAATTGAAGTTCGTAAGCTGCTAATGTCAGTCTGTTATGAACAACATCATGGGCAATAGAATGAGGTACATTAAGTTCAGCACTGATAGATTTGAAAAGTTTAGCAGTGGTTTCCACTTGTTGTTACGCCTGCTGCCATGACACTCAAAGTTCCCATTTTGAAGCAAATATCTGTTCCACTGAGCAGCGGTGTGCCTGTCCCAAGCTAGGAAGTCTTTGCTCAACCTTAATCTTAATCTTAAACTTTGCTAGCCAGTAACAGCACTGAACTGTTTCTTGTGATGTGAATGGAGCCATTTTGGAATACAATATCGTATACACACATAACAATAGGAATAACAGGTTTGCCTGTTTGAGTAACTTACCCAAATAACGGTTGTAAGTATGAGGCTGGAAAAGTTCTTCTGGTCTGTACACCAAAAATCTAAATGGCAAGAAAATCTTTACATCAGGACGTTCTTGCAGGAGACCCTCGTCAATGTGTCTGGCATATTTCAGTTGATTCACACAGACAGCGTCATCTCTTGGTCTGTTACATATGGCATCAAGTGGGTTCAGAACCTGGAATAAAACACACATTTAAAGCTGATTGCTTGCAAGAACAAAGCCATAACTAGTTTGGCATCTCCCTATCTTGTTCCTCTTTTTATAAACATAAACATAGACATTATATACAGGATGGAAGGGAAGTCATTACATTCCTTCAAATATGTCCTTCATAAAGGCATTACAAACAAAAAAGTCTAATGGCATTTTGTTCTTTGATCAGCCGATTTTGAAAAAAGAAATGGTTTTTGATCCAACTTGGATGAGTAATTCTACAAGAATGTACGAAGATGACAGTTTGTTATTTGTAAGATGCGTAGAGTAACTTAAATAAGGAAATAATGAAGCTATTAACAGTGAAGCAACAAGAATCTAAAGTAAAAACTAATTAGAAACTAAAAGCTTCACTTATCTTAGTAATATTCCAAGTTGTTTGGTGCTAACAAGTTTCGAGTTGTCTCCAAAGTTCTTGGAATATTACTAAGATAAGTGAAGCTTATCTTACTTGCTGTACTTAGCAGTAGAGAAATAGAGAAGGAGTAGCTAGGTAGGTACTTACAACTCCCTGTGGCAGTCCGACGTCGTATGTGGGCTGTGGGCTACTTGGCTGGTAAGGTCCACGGGCGTAACGCAGAATAGCAAGTTGCTGTGCTCTCTCAGTACCACATTCTCCCAGACCACGCACTTGAATCCAATAAGCTCCAACTGGCTGTTCGGCTGCTATCACAAAGTCATATCGCTCTCCTGAAACACGGACAAATGACTCTTGTTTATTTAGAACATATAAGTGTAAAACTAATAGTGGAACGTCTACTCAAGGGAGCTAAGTTTGGATTATTAACAAGAAGGCATAGGTTAGACATTTTGTGCGTGGGGAAGTGGCGACCCCATCGCCCAGCCACTCGAGTAATGGCAGGAAAATGACATTTTGGACCAGGGAGGAAATGCCCTAATCCTGCCTCAAGAACTGAGGTTCCCAGTGTAACAATAAGGAAAGCGCAAGTGCTGAGGATATATGAAGACAAACAGCTGAAGAGCAGACATTTTCTCTGAGGATCAAGTGAAGGCAAGTAGGTACGGTAGCTACCTGAGAAGGAGATGATGGTGTTGACGCTGACGGGGTGAACTGGTTCTCCATCAGTGGCGATGATTGTCAGTGGATGTCCCTCTATTGTGAGCTGCGCTGGACACACTGTACCAAACGAGTTAATCATACGGAATCTGTAGCGTCTGCCTGGAGTCATGGTGAACACTTCAAGGGGCGTGTTGGTCACAAAGCCAGTGTTTGGATCCTACAAACACACAGTTTAACAAAAATTAAGAGAAGCATACATAATGTATAGTTGAGCAATGAAGCAAAACCACAACCGCCTGATACAGCCATGTTCTAAACAATCAAAAACAATTGCTCGTCGAGTTCATACAAAAGATACAGATTTATCATTATGGCATTGCTTCAGACTAACATTCGCGCCGCAGCCTGTCCTTTCGTTAACCATGGTGTTCACTATATGACGTCAGGATCGCAACTCTTCTGTAATATATTCAGTATTTATTTCCCTTCCTTACGAGACCTAGCAATGGTTGTTTTTTTTTCCTTTGGTTTTCCCTCAATTTATACTGATAATCAATGGTGGTCATGTTCCACATTAATGTAGCGAATAGTTTCGGAGACAATAACAAACTATAGCATTGATATAACTGAAAGTTCATCCATTCCTGTTATTCCGAACTAAATATCCTTGGATTACAATCTCTAGTACAGTTCTAACAAACATCACTAGAAGCTCTGAGATTCCCGGATAAGTTCAACTCACTATATTCCAGAACTTTTCAGTGATTCGTGAATTGTTTTCAAACTACTTGTTCTAACATCTTCATATGAATTAGCCTCTAGTCTGAATACAAGGAAGGGGACAACTCGCCGCACTGCGACCCAACACAGATCTATTGTGAGTTGCTACCCACAGGGGGAAGAGATGAGGTGAAGGGAAACACACAGGCCACATAGACGTGCACAAGTCCTTAACAGATCCGCAGATAACGGAAGAGGTTATCTGCGGAAGATGACTCTTTCTCATATTAGTTTAATATCAAACATTTGCACGTCAATACAGGTAGGTTGCGGCTCACAAGGGAAGCAAAGTGCTAGAGCCAGCTGAGGGCCAGAGACGGTTTAGTATTTGGGCTCCGGGCTCATATACATAGGTACGATTTGTTCCGCCTTAGTTCCGACAGATGGCAACCTCCATCTTTTTCCAGAGTGTCTATAGCAACATTGCTTACGTCACTCCATTAATAGAGGTGCAAATTTTAGAACATTGCCAGTGGTTTTACCAATAATTTGATATATAATTGAGTTTGTATTTATGGAAACTCTTTAACTGCTGTGGTTCTCAGCGTCCCGTTGTATATTGGGCGTGTGAGGCCACTTAATTTTTTTCAGAAGTATGTTTATCAGGCTTGAGATTCTTTTACGTGCCATAAATCTACAACACGGGACCACCGGCTTTACTTCCCTTCCAAAGGCACCATGCTAAGGATTTTTACCCCCGAAAAAATCGATATATATTTATATGAGATTACGTTAATTAGCAAACAGTGGCTACACCAAAGCACGCGAACGAAGCGAGGAAAAACAACAATATTAAAGGCTATTTTAGCAGTGGTGGTTCTTGCTTTAGACTGACATGCTCTGTACTGGTAAAGATGGCCAGGATCACACTAATAAGATAGGTACCTATTGATTAGGTACGCTGATATGTTGTTACCTGGAACTGGCCCTTGCCGTTGATGAGCACAGTGTCGGGATCCTGACCAGGCTTCACCGCCAGTCTACCAGGGTATCTCTCGTTAGCATCCTCGTGCATCCAGTCACTGATGAGCATCACGTGTGTGGTCAGATCAAAGTCGTACAGGTGACTGTTGGGGTCCTGGGAAGGTGCCTCTCGTACAATAATACTACCATACAGGCCATCGAGCTTCTGTAGACCTGCAACAATACACCATCAGTAGCTGCTTGCATGCTCGTATATATTAACAAATAACCACATAACATACGTACACAAGGTAAGGCTCTGAGAGGAGAGACCAGATCTGGATAATGACCAGCGTGAACATGGACAGGGCCCCTAACATTTCCAGATAGAATGCTTCCGAGCGGTCCCTCCACAGGGATAGGCTACAGCAACTGCACCAGCATAGAAACCTTTACAGAACGCTAGGCACCGCCCCGCCGCAACGCGCCACAGCGTCACTTGGTCTTTTTACCTCCAAATGGATAAGAAGGGAATGATGGGAACAAGAAATGGTATATAGAAGAGTCGTGGTATGAGCATGATCATTTGCCTAAGTGACAAAGGCGAGACCTCAACTGAGACTGCGCGGTCGACGGGGATCAAACCCACGACCTCCCAAATGGGGACATGGACGTTACCGTCTAAGCCATCCTGCTTATAAAATATAAACCTCGTCTTAAAAATCTGCTGTTTTGCACTCTCTATTCACTCTTACAAAATCTTATTTTCTCTGTAACTACAGTCGAGCTTAATTATGTTTTAAACTTTGTCAATTTGAAATGGCGAATGGTCCCTTGACATCCATATAGGTACAAAGCAATGTTAAATCATCCTGTGAAATTCGGTTATTTCTTGGGGAACTTTATGCAATGTTCAACAAGACCGAGTCAAAGACATGGTAGCCAGTCAAACATATTTGTTAAATTCCAGAAACAAGTGTACAACACATCCAACAGTTAAGGTGCACTTTATTGAGGCACTATTAAACAGTTTTCCAATCGGCGAATAAGAATCTTGTGTGAGTACAAGATTAAAGCTAAGACCTGGTCGCTATGTGATGGCTTTGACATTCCGTCCCCTTTGCATGACCAGGACATAAAATGAATAATCTCTTCCTGTAAGATTTGAAGCTTTCACGGCGAACGTTTGTGATCAATTCTTCACGGGTGATCAGCCGTGTTAAGTGTGTGAAGGTCACTTATACTTAACACGGCTGATGTCCCGTGAAGAATTGATCATAATCTCTTCCTATTTGACAAAACTATGAATATCAAAAAATTGAGACAAATAACAAGTTATATATAAAAATAGTGCGCACTACAAAAAATCTGATGTGTTACACTCACATGACTTTCTCTACTCTTGTACTAACCATTCTTACAAACTCTTATTCCTATATCTTCTTCATGTTAGTTGAGATAAACATTTGTACAAATTATCTTATTGCTTATTTCCTTGTAGGTACAAGGGGAATATGGACATACAGTAGACTTTGAACGATAGTCAAATGTTTTAAAGCTTTGAAATTCCTTTCTCTTTACATGGTTAAGATATAAAAAATGAATAAGGTTGTTCCATTTGACGAAAGTTTAGGTTTTCCAAAACTCACACAAATAACAAGGAATATTTCCGAAATGGTTCAATCTACAAAAAAATGTATTTGGATATAAATTGTGTGTTTTAGCGAGATCTACATTTTTTGTATAATAGATTATGGTCTATCTCTTACAGTTTGCGACTATGCAAAAGCCATCCAGAGTAAATACGACTACAGGGGCTATAGCCAGAAAATTCAAAATATACATTTCATTTGTCATACAAATATATTAAATATATGTCATTTTAATCAAAATCTTTAGAGCCATTTTCGAGAAAATCAAAATGTTCGGAAGATTTTCTATATAAGGGTAGTCCAGCGTGGAGCAATTTCCCCCAAAATCGTCGTGTCGCATTCTTGAAGGATATTAAGGTTAAATATCAACTTTGGTTTTTAACCGACTTTTCCTAAAAATGCATTTTTTTTTAAATTCAGCAGACCTCAAAACATATATTTCCGGTGAAATGTCGACATCGAATTTTTGGGTGGAACACAATATTCTCTCTACTTACTGTACGTAGCAGAGGAAGTAAAAATGCATTACTTTAGTTATTTTAAAATGACAGTTGAATGGAGAAGTATATGTACACGCAGGTACATATTAGAAAGTAGGTCAGAATTATTCATGCGAGTTGATCTCTTCTTTTGTTCGCCATGTGTCATTAAGAGAGGCAATTCGTTACAAGGTATTAGCACTAGGCTGCTCTGATAATAAGGCAATGCCATTACAACAATTGCCCTATCATTCACGCTGTCATTGTCGCAGCATGGAGAAGAGAAACGATCACTTTAGACATTTTATGTTATTTACATGGTGCATGAATCGCCGACCGGAGAAAGTTTTACGTTTCAGATATGAGTGACTGAAAAGAAGCGGCCGGCGATTCATCTCGGACAGTTAGCTATCAGTTCTAATCTGAAAGTGGTCCCCTCCTCTCCTACATGGCAGGTTTTCGGCACACATAGGTACATCCCTGTCCCACACACGTAGGTGGGTATTCACCAACTGGACATTAGGTACATCCTCATAGCGTTGTATACACATGTGGTATATGTCTACTGCATTAGTGTCTCAATGAAAAGGTTAAACATACAATGTTTTATGTAATTTTAGTATTAAAATACGTAAAATAATAATAAATGTGCTGAACGAAAAATTATGATCTGTCAGAGATGTATCAAGATGTATGACGTAATATGGTTGTTTTTTTAACACTTATAGAGGAAAATGGAAGGTAATGAAAAAATATTGAAAATATGGATTGTATTCCACTGAGAGTTTATTAACTCAAGAAAAATCAAAACATGTTTACGAAAAATCTGATGTGTTGCACTCACATGACTTTCCCTACTCTTGTACCAACCATTCTTACAAACTCTTATTCCTATATCTTCTTCGTGTTAGTTGAGATAAACATTTGTACAAATTATCCTATTGTTTATCTTCTTGTGGGCACAAGGAAAATATGGGAACAGTAGACTTTGAAGTAATATTGTGCCCTATACATCCCTGTGAACTGCTGGTTATATTTACAATTTCTCTGTGAGTGATATGATGACCACCCTGAATCAGGATGTCAACTTTGCTGTCACAGGATGTCCAACTCTTTCGTCATGCAAGTCAGATGTTCCTACCACACTATCTTTAAACCTACTGATCCAATGACACACAGAACTCACATCAACGCTTCTTCTTTCTTCTTCTTCTTCTTCTTCTTCTTCTTCTTCTTCTTCTTCTTCTTCTTCTTCTTCTTCTTCTCCTCCTTCTTCTCCTCCTCCTCCTCCTCCTCCTCCTCCTCCTCCTTCTTAAGTTGTAAATAAATACTTTGGAACTGCCGTTTGGTCTACAATCTTCTGCACATTCTTGTTCCGCAGAGAAAATAAAATAAGAAAATAATTTCTTGTCCCATGCAAAAAATTAATTGAATCTTGCAACTTGTTTTACCCATAGGGGGTGGGACAAAACGAAAATCCGAGTTTACTTGCGTTAAGGGAATTTGCTATGTTGCTCAATAAAATGTGAGAGATCTTGATGGAACTCTCGAATTGCTTATGCAATATGAGGAATATCAGGGGACATGTTGCACACGGATCTTTTGTGTTTACCAACCCCCGGGGGAATGGATGAGGTGAAGGAACCGCAGGCACTAGGTGGGCTTCCCTCTGGCGGAACAGGGAGTAGTGTGGCGTGGCGCGCTTACCTGTATGAGCGTGCCAGAAGTGAGTACCGGCGTTACCAGCCACCCACTGGTATCTGAAGGTGTTTCCTTGTTGGATGGGACACTGTGTGACGAAGGGCACACCGTCGGAGTACTGGGATCCTCTCTGCCAAACTCCGTGCCAGTGGATCGTCACTTCCATGCCCTCCATAGCGTTCAGCACATCAATCACCACCTTGTCTCCCTCACACACCTGTCCACACAAAACATAGGTACCTCTGTACTGTCTTTCACATTCACATAACTTTTTCTGCCTACCTACTACTGGTTTTTTTACTTTCTCTGTCACATATATAGTAGATAGAAAAAGTAGTGCATTTTACACAAAAATTCCATACCTACCAAGATTTCACTAGACGCACACATTTTGAGCCCCTGAATGTGTGTGTGTGTGGGGGGGGGGGGGGGGGGGGGACAACGTAACTCGAAAACGAAAAGTGGGTTAAATACTAATCTTGATATTCAAGTTCAGAATCTTCTAAGGATGCAACACAAACATTATCAAGAAAATCCCGCCCTCAAAGTACACTTGACATCAGCCATGTCCAAATGGAGCTTGGCTCACCCTCCCTGCGCGTCACGTGAACATCGTACTTACCGACACACCCCTTCACTTGCCGTGAACACCATATTCTCGTAACAAACGTAGTGGATTGTAACGGAGAGGCGTCACTGTCTAAAATTATTGTTAGAAAAATTTGATGCCGTTTAGGAACTGAAGTATTTAACTTGCTCCTAGAAATAAATATCCTTAGTTTGCGGCATTTAACGCTCGTATATTGGCAATGTTTCCTTCAATGTACATTTGTCAGACACTTTTTTCTCAAATGAAGCAAATAAAACGTAAAAACAGAACTAGAATATCTATTAGCTGTCGACGAGCCCTTAAACACTACTCACTCACTCATTCACCCAGTCATTCACCCACTCATTCACCCACTCACTCATTCACTCACTCACTCATTCACCCATTCACACATTCACTAACTCATTCACCCATTCACTCACTCGCTCATTCACCCATTCACTCATTCACTCCTTCACTCACTCATACACCCACTCACTCACCCATTCACTTACTCATCCACCCGCTCATTCACCCATTCACTCACCAATTCACTCATTCACTCACTCATTCAATAACTCATTCACCCACTCATTCACCCACTCACTCATTCACTAACTCATACACTCATTCATTCACCCATTCACTTCCTCATTCTCACATTCCTCATTCACTCACTAACTCATTCACCCACTAATTCACTAACTCATTCACCCACTCATTCACTAACTCATTCACCCACTCATTCACAAACTCATTCACCCACTCACTCATTCACTCACTCATTCGCTAAGTCGTTTACTCACTCACCCACCCATTCACTCACCCTCCCATTCACTCACTCATTCAATCACTTACCCACTTATTCATCCATTCACTCACTCATTGACCCACTCATTCATCCATTCACTCACTCACCCACTCATTCACTCACTCATTTACCCATTCAATCACTCATTCAACCAGTCATTGACTCATTCACCGACTCACTCATTCACCCACTCACTCATTCACCCATTCACTCACCCACCCATTTACTCACTTATGGAAACTAAGTGTGGTATTTATCGAGCCTTTCAAGTTCGAGTCACACTGATCACTCACTTACATACACAAATACACTCACAGATAGATACACGGCATGTCCCAGAACGTGTAAGGGTGAAATCTCGATATCGAATTTTTAGGTGCGTTACGATACTTCCTCTACTTTTACAGGCAAGTGTAGAGGAGTAAGAAGTTGGGTGAATTTTAATTGTATTCATATAATAACTGATTGAGATATATGTAATGAGATATCTACATGAATTATTCACGTAACAGGTAAATATTATCACAAGTAATATGATAATACGTGTGACCTAAGAGATAAATTCTCGAGTAGGTTGAGAGTCAGACCGTGGAATTATATTTATATAGACTCTTTCATAAATAAAATATCATTTTAAATACTACATCTGACCAGAAAATTTTAAATTATATAAAATATAACATAAAATGCATTCTTTTCGATTAGTGTGGTTTAACACTGCCAACTGACGAAAACTAAACTCAAGAATGACGTGAATTTCGATCTTCTTTTGTTATAACAGAAAACCGGTTTATAACCTCAAATAAATCTCACTTTAATAACATTAACAAATGACCCTTCTTCTAGAAAAACACATGTATTATTAAAAGACAATTGTTCAATTGAAATGGAGTGACATTTTGGTTGTAATGTGTAAGAAATTGTTTTTCAGCGACACAGACAAAGCAAAACAATAACGTAGTGATAATGCGTACAAAACAGAAGATGAGCTGAGCTGGGGATGAGTGTACTGTAGTGGAACAAGTGACCATGTAGGTACGATATATACCTAACACGTGACAGAGCCACAGAGACTGGACTCAAGGGTAGGCATTCCTTGGTTCACAGCAATGGAATGCCATTATACTCAGTGTTGTAATCAGTCCCCACGAGGTCTAATTACAACAGTTTGTTTCCCATATCATTGTTGAGCAAGATCGTATCTACCAGTGTGAACACCAAAACCTGCCTTCTGATCTAATAGTTCATGTCATCTAGTTTTTCCTTTGTTTCACTTCCACTAGCCATTAAACAACTTTTCTATTATTTACTCCTTTCTATTTTGTTGTCAAGTTACCTGCATTTAGCAAAATATTTACTAATGGGTTCATCCTTCGCTGCCTGCTGCTGGTTTATTCTCTAAATTAAATCAATTAATTTAATAGAATTAGAAGTGTAAGCATTTACAGTTTCTTGCCCTATACATAAGACAGATTAGATTAGATATTTATTTCGCCTTCGTCACACTTTTGCATAATAACTAGGGCCTGGATATGACCTAAAGCATATTACAAAGTGTGACGTGTTACACTCACATGACTTTCTCTACTCGTGTACTAACCATTCTTACAAACTCTTACTCCTATATCTTCTTCGTGTTAGTTGAGATAAATATTTGTACAAATTATCTTATTGCTTATTTCCTTGTAGGTACAAGGGGGACATAGTAGGCTTTAAGTGATAGTCAAAAGTTTTATGAGCGTTCGCTAAAGAATGACTTTGACATTCCGTTCTCTTTGTATGACCGAGAGATAAAAAGGTGAATAACAACCTTTCATTTAAGAAAAGTTTCAAGTAATGCAAAACTCACACAAATAACAAGGAATATCTCCGAAATGCTTCACTCCACAGAATAAGTGCATTTGGACATAACTTGCGTATTTTAGCGAGATCTTCATTTTTTGTATACTAAAATTTGGTCTATCTGTTACGGTTTACCAGTTATCCGAAAATTCAAATTACACATTTAATTTGCTATAAAAATATCTTAAACATATAGCATTTTAATCAAAATCGTTAGCGCTATTTTTGAGAAAATAAAAAAATTCGAAAAGTTTTCCGGTAAAAGATAGTTTAGGCGAAGGAATTTTCTTCAAAATCTTCGTGTCGCATCCTAGGAAGATATTAAACTTAAATACCAACTTTGGTTTTTAACCGACGTTTCGTTTCTGAGTTATGCTGTCCACAGACTGACACACAGACATACATACACTCATACACATGGATCTTTTTCTAAAAATACGTTTTTTTTAATTTATTTTATTTAGGGAGCCTCGAAATATTTATTTCTGGTGAAATCTCGACATGGAATTTTCCTGTACTTACTATACGTAAAGTAAACAATATCCTAGAGAAAAACTGTCTTTGCGCGTCATGAAGGACGTTTTATTGCATTGTAACAATGAATGTGAATCTGTGATTCCTCTGATATTCCATTCTTCTGTTATGCACCAGTGTGACGTAGAACGAAGCTTCTCCATTTTCAGTCTTATTTTAAATGAAAAACTATTTCTATTAAAATACTATACGTTTAAGATGTTTTCATGATAAATTAAATGTATATGTTGAATTTTCCGGGAACGGTCTTAGAAGTCCTCTAAATTCTGAATGACTTTTGTATAACTGGTAAACCGTAAGCGATAAACAAAATCTTACTGTACAAAACTGTGGATCTTGTTAAAGCATTCCTCCTCCTCCTCCTCCTCCTCCTCCTCCTCATTATTTTATATTTTTCATTTCTGTTTGTGCATTAACTATTTCGAATATGTTGTATGTTACTCGTTTGTGCTGGTGATCACCCAAGAAAGAAGGAATTTTCCATGGCTAAAAAGAAGTTATCTCAACTAACAAGAAGTAAATATATAGTAGAACTAGGTTATGTAAGAATAGTTGTAGAGAGAAAGCAGCCCATTTGTCGATGCTAGATAGATAAATCCAAATGAAGTGATGTTTATGTTGAACACGACGCGACGACACTTAAACCTTGTTGGCTAGCAATCCTAGTAAAATACTACGAGTACGTTCCAGTATTGACGCCTAGATTACGTAGGCTGCTTGCACCAGTAACCCAGAAACTAACTCGTTAAAAAAAGCAAGCTCTTGCAATGCATGATGTCAGCGCAGTACGACCTGGCCACTAACTCTGCCTTATGCATGTAAACGGACGTCTAGCCACACTAGAAGCACCTTTCAAATCATTCATCACATCCTTAATGACATACACGCTACTATCAGGTAGACCAACAAGCTACTGAACATACACACACCACACACACACCACACACACACACCAGCACACACCATACACACACCATACACACACCCCTCACACACACCACACACACCACATACACACACACTACACACACCATACACACACACACTACACACACCATACACACACACTACACACACCATACACACATACACTACACACACCACATACACACACATACACACACATACACACACATACACACACACACCATACACACACCATACACACACATACACACACCACATACACACATACACACACATACACACACACTAACACACACCACATACACACACATACACACACCACATACACACACACTACACACACCATACACACACCACATACACACACATACACACACATACACACACATACACACACACTCACACACCACATACACACACATACACACATACACACACACTCACACACACCATACACACACCATACACACACATACACACACATACACACACATACACACACCATACACACATACACACACCACATACACACACATACACACACATACACACACACTCACACACACCATACACACACCATACACACACATACACACACTACACACACCATACACACACCATACACACACCACATACACACACATACACACACTACACACACACACTACACACACCATACACACACCACATACACACACATACACACACCACATACACACACACTACACACACCACATACACACATACACACACCACATACACACACACTACACACACCATACACACACCATACACACACCACATACACACACATACACACACTACACACACACACTACACACACCATACACACACCACATACACACACATACACACACATACACACACACTCACACACACCATACACACACATACACACACCACATACACACACACTACACACACCATACACACACCATACACACACCACATACACACACATACACACACTACACACACCATACACACACCATACACACACCACATACACACACATACACACACCACATACACACACACTACACACACCATACACACACCACATACACACATACACACACCATACACACACATACACACACCACATACACACACATACACACACATACACACACACTCACACACACCATACACACACCATACACACACATACACACACTACACACACCATACACACACCATACACACACCACATACACACACATACACACACTACACACACACACTACACACACCATACACACACCACATACACACACATACACACACCACATACACACACACTACACACACCACATACACACATACACACACTCACACACACCACATACACACACATACACACACCACATACACACATACACACACCATACACACACATACACACTCACACACACCACATACACACACCATACACACACCACACATACACACACATACACACACCACATACACACACACTACACACACCATGCACACACCACATACACACATACACACACTCACACACACCACATACACACACATACACACACCACATACACACATACACACACCATACACACATACACACTCACACACACCACATACACACACATACACACACCACATACACACATACACACACCATACACACACATACACACTCACATACACACACATACACACACATACACACACACTCTCACACACCATACACACACATACACACACCACATACACACACACTACACACACATACACACACCATACACACACCACATACACACACATACACACACTACACACACATACACACACTACACACACCATACACACACCATACACACACCATACACACACCACATACACACACATACACACACTACACACACCATACACACACCATACACACACCACATACACACACATACACACACCACATACACACACACTACACACACCATACACACACCACATACACACACATACACACACATACACACACCATACACACACATACACACACCACATACACACACATACACACACATACACACACACTCACACACACCATACACACACCATACACACACATACACACACCACATACACACACACTACACACACCATACACACACCATACACACACCACATACACACACATACACACACTACACACACCATACACACACCATACACACACCACATACACACACATACACACACCACATACACACACACTACACACACCATGCACACACCACATACACACATACACACACTCACACACACCACATACACACACATACACACACCACATACACACATACACACACCATACACACACATACACACTCACACACACCACATACACACACCATACACACACCACACATACACACACATACACACACTCACACACACCACATACACACATACACACACATACACACACACTCACACACACCACATACACACACATACACACCACATACACACACCATACACACATACACACACCACATACACACACTCACACACACCACATACACACACGTACACACACCACATACACACACATACACACACACTCACACACACCACATACACACACATACACACACTCACACACACCACATACACACATACACACACTCACACACCACATACACACACCACATACACACATACACACACCATACACACACATACACACACACTCACACACCACATACACACACATACACACACCACATACACACACACTCACACACACCACATACACACACACTACACACACACCCCTCACACACACATACACACACCACACCACACCACACACACACCACACCACACCACACACACACCACACACACACCAGCACACACCATACACACATACACACACACCATACACACACACCCCTCACACACACCATACACACCACACCACACCACACACACACACCATACACACACCCCTCACACACACCACACACACCATACACACACCCCTCACACACACCACACACACCACATACACACACACTACACACACCATACACACACATACACACACACTACACACACCATACACACACACTACACACACCATACACACACACACTACACACACCACATACACACACATACACACACATACACACACACACTCACACACACCATACACACACCATACACACACATACACACACCACATACACACACCATACACACACCATACACACACCACATACACACACATACACACACCACATACACACACTACACACACCATACACACACCATACACACACCACATACACACACCATACACACACATACACACACCACATACACCATGCACACACCACATACACACACATACACACACCACATACACACATACACACACCACATACACACATACACACACCACATACACACATACACACACCACATACACACACATACACACTCACACACACCACATACACACACCATACACACACCACACATACACACACATACACACACTCACACACACCACATACACACATACACACACACTCACACACACCACATACACACACATACACACACCACATACACACATACACACACCACATACACACATACACACACCATACACACATACACACACACTCACACACACCACATACACACACATACACACACCACATACACACACACTCACACACACCACATACACACACACGTACACACACCACATACACACACTCACACACCACATACACACACATACACACACCACATACACACACACCACATACACACATACACACACCACATACACACATACACACACCATACACACACATACACACACACTCACACACACCACATACACACACATACACACACCACATACACACACACTCACACACACCACATACACACACACTACACACACCATACACACATACACACACTCACACACACCACATACACACACACTCACACACACCACATACACACACCATACACACATACACACACCACACATACACATACACACACCACACATACACACACCACATACACACACCATACACACACTCACACACACCATACACACACCATACACACACCATACACCCACTCACACACACCATACACACCATACACACATACACATAACACATACACACACCACATACACACACCATACACACACCATACACACATACACACACCACACATACACACACTCACACACCACATACACACACCATACACACACCATACACACATATACACACCACATACACACCATACACACACCACACATACACACACATACACACACAGTCACACACACCACATACACACACCATACACACACCACACATACACACACACTCACACACTCCACATACACACCATACACACACTCACACATACACACCACACACACCATACACACACCACACATACACACCACACACACTCACACACACCACATACACACACCATACACACATACACACACCATACACACACCACACATACACACACCATACACACACCATACACACATATACACACCACATACACACCATACACACACCACACATACACACACCACACATACACACACACTCACACACACCACATACACACACCATACACACACCACACATACACACACATACACACAGTCACACACACCACATACACACACCATACACACACCACACATACACACACACTCACACACACCACATACACACCATACACACACTCACACATACACACCACACACACCATACACACACCACACATACACACCACACACACTCACACACACCACATACACACACCATACACACATACACACACCATACACACACCACACATACACACACCATACACACACCACATACACACACCATACATACACATACACACACCATACACACACCACACATACACCACACATACACACACCATACACACACCACATACACACATACTCACACACCACATACACACACCATACATACACATACACATACACACACCATACACACACCATACATACACATACACACACCATACACACACCATACACACACACCACATACACACACCATACATACACATACACACATACACACACCATACACACACCACACATACACACACCATACACACACCACATACACACACCATACATACACATACACACACTCACACACACCACATACACACACCATACACACACCACACATACACACACCATACACACACTCACACACCACATACACACACCATACATACACATACACACACCATACACACACCATACATACACATACACACACTCACACACCACATACACATACACACACTCACACACACCACATACACACACCACACATACACACACTCACACACATCACATACACACACCATACACACACCACACACACCACATACACACACCATACACACACTCACACACATCACATACACACACCATACACACACTCACACACACCACATACACACACCATACACACACCACACATACACACACCACATACACACACCATACACACACCATACACACACCACACATACACACACCATACACACACACTCACACACACCACATACACACACCATACACACATACACACACCACACATACACACCACACACACTCACACACACCACATACACACACCATACACACATACACACACCATACACACACCACACATACATACACACTCACACACACCACATACACACACCATACACACCACACACACCACACACTCACACACACACCCCTCACACCACATACACACACTACACACACATACACACTCACACACACACCACATACACACACCATACACACACTCACACACACCTCACACACACCACATACACACACCATACATACACTCACACACACCACATACACACACCTCACACACACACCATACACACACTCACACACACCTCACACACACCATACACACTCACACACACCCCTCACACACCACATACACAACATACACACACACCCCTCACACACACATACACACATGGGAGAATCCGAATTAGGGAGAGAGTTATATTCTAAGTTTTGTGACAAGAATGAGAGGGAAGGGATTGCTCTGGGAATATGAAGATTGAGGAAGGGAAGAAAATGTGTCCTATATGCAATGGTAGAGAAGATGAGATCCACTTGTTCTTAGAATGTTCAGATACAGACAATTGGAGGAAACGGTTGATTTGTACGAAATGACTAAACAGAAATAAAGAGCTGACAGTCAGAACTCAGAACTGTGGGAATGTAAAAAATAAATGAACGCCATCAGTGAACAGAACAGTGGAAGGATGACACTTTTTTAGTTTTAAGGATATGCATGACTGAAAATTTGAAATTTTGAACTAATAATACTAGCTTTTTTAAATTTGTACCATAAATGTAACGTAACGTAATGCAAACTTGTTACAACATAGGTATCATTGATTTTTCTATAATAGTTTAGAAATTATGATCAAATTTGTTTATTTTTTTTTGTTACTAAGAAGTCCTTAGCAATAAAATTTTTAAATTTTGGTATAATATTTTAACCCTAGGTTTAAGACATTTATTCCTTAAAACTGTCCTAGTTTCTCTCTCTCTCCTTAAGTTTAGGTTCCAGCATTTCACAAACTTACAAATGTGTTTTTTTTGCCTAAAATTGTAATTTCTGCGTTAAAAATTAAAACTATATGCTTAGATAACCGACAATAAAGCATAGGGCAATTTGTATTTTTTACGTCTCTGTGGACGTATGTAGAAAATGCATGTCGCGTGGATTTTAATGTGCTGTGTATTTAAATGTTTTCTCACTGTTTTCTCACTATTGATATTTATTTTTTATTTAAATTAAATTAATACATATTTGAATATGACAGACATTGAGCCCAGGCTCTTAGCCTGTCATATCCACCCAACAAAGTTTCTTATCATACATTTTGCTTCTCTATTGCTATTTAACACATTATAACTAACAGAAATTTTTCAATTCTGTTCTCTTTGTACAGACCAATTCCAGTTTTTAACTCTACTTAAAAATTGACCTAAGTTCCTGAACACCTTTCTAAAAATCCTCTTAAATGCTGTTATCCTATCTCCCTTCTCCCATTTCTGCCCCAGAAATTCTTTCCTCCATACGTCCGCTGCTTGGCACTTAAAGACTATTGATATTCTCAACATTTTTCTTGATGTAAAATGTTCCAGTTACTTTCTGAAGGATAGTTGCAACGTTGTGAAGCAACTGAGCTTATGTACAACACAGCAATATTTTACTTAAAGGTACAAAAACATGCAACTGGATGAAAATGAACAGGAAAATGCTATTGATAAAGTTTGCTTTGGTATTATCTTGTTATATTCATGAACTGTAAATATTCAGATTGTGTGTCTGAGAGACTCTCTAGGTAATGTGATGATGAAGGTGATAAAGGTGATGAGGGTAATGAAGATGGTGTAATGATAACGTGATGATGACGATGATGATGATGAATAAGTTGAGTGCATTGACTTGACTCTATACGAGCCAAGTTTGAGTGAGGGAAAGTTGAACTCTGCTACACTAACCTATGGGAAGGTGAGGTGCTGTGGAGCAGGTTTGCGGAAGTTAGGTTGGTTGGCCTGTATCGGTGCTCCGTTGCGCTGCCTCACTCGGTTCTGAATGAATGACTATGCAGACCTTATTTGGAACTCGCTTGTTTGTTATTCGGTTGGTTGGCTAATCGACATTGAAAGAAAAAAATCAGTGTCGTGGCATGCGTTCGTTAAACTTGGCTGCACTAACATCCGTTCGTGACCTGACACCATAATGCGTGTTTTCAACAAAGTTTCCTTTCTCTCAAATTACGTAAGCCACTTTTAGTAAAATGACGAGTAACGCAAGTTGTCACTATTGGCAGCAGCCTAATTGCGGACATCATTACACAGTCTCGTGACGTAAATAAGTTTGAACACTGAGCTGTAAAATTACTGTTTCCGTGACTTGCACTCACATAGCCTTCTCTACCCTTGTACAAAATATTCCTACAGTCACCGAGTGGGATGGCTCAGACACTAACGTCTGTGGTGAGCATTCGGGAGGTCGCGGTTTCGATACCCGTGGCCGACCTTCCCCGGGTCGCCAGGCGAATGTTTGAAAGGATTTCTACATCCTCCGAATTTGCTATTCCTCCATTTCGTTAGATACATAATTTCATTTCACCCTTCATCACGTTAGGTTTGTATTAGGGATGGAAGTGTCGGCGAGCGTCGCGGAAGGAGGAACAGATGTATTCTGGAAAGCTTGTACCCCGGATTGGAAGGCGAGGCGATGGTTCCCGGGCCCCCAGTGAGATAAGAGGGAAGGGGAGCTAATGCAGCCTCCACTGGGTGCTTCTAACTGGGCCGCCTCATCCATCCTCCTGTAGAGTGTCCTGTCAAGGACATAGGAACACAACATCCGCAAGTTGTCATTGAGTCCTCCGCGGTGGTCTAGGGGTAACATGCTAGATTCTGCCTTCCAAGGTCGCGGAGCATTGCTTCCTTCGGAAGAGTGATCCCATGTCGGCGATTTACGGCACGGAACAGAACCTCTGAGCAAAATTAAGTGATCTTTCATGTCCAATATACGATAGAATGGGACGCTGAGAACCATAACAGCTAAAGAGCGTCCACAAATAAAAACTCGATTTTAATTTCTCTTCTGTTGTACAAACTGTTTTAGAAACACTTACTCCTTTATCCACTTCGTCTTAATATAGCTATTTGCACAAATTATCTTAATACTTATTTCCTTGTAGGTACAAGGGGAATATGAGAATACAGTAGGCTCTGAGCGATAGTCAAATGTTTAAGAGTGGGTCTCTTTGTATGCCCAAGAGGTAGCAAAAGCCCAATTTGAAAAAAAAAAGTACCCATAAGGATTTGAAAATTAGAAGCCAATAACAAGGAGTATCTCAGAAATAGTTTGCTCCATAAAAATGTATTTGACATAAATTGTGTACTTTAAGCAGATGTACATTTTTTGTGCAGTAAGATTTTGTCCATGTCTTCCAGTTTACCAGTTACACAAAAGTCATTCAATGAAGAGCACCTCAGAGATTATACCCAGGAAATTCAACATATACATTTCAAGAGGTAGAACTGGAACTTAAAAATTCAATGCCACAACTGGGATTTGAACCACAGACCTTCCGCTTGCCGGGCGGACGCTCTACCACTGAGCTATTGTGACAAACTGCCAGAATGACATTAAATTCTCAGCCAGTTTCTGATGTGAGACTGCCTTTGTGGTTTACCAGGAGAAATACGAACTGGCTTGAGAATTTAATGTCATTCTGGCAGTTTGTCACAATAGCTCAGTGGTAGAGCGTCCGCCCGGCAAGCGGAAGGTCTGTGGTTCAAATCCCAGTTGTGGCATTGAATTTTTAAGTTCCAGTTCTACCTCTTAAACTTTGCCCACACACGGCTTGTGTGTTTAAAAACACCAACAGTAAGTTTGTTGGCATAAATAAATAATAATATACATTTCATTTGTCATGAAAATATTGTAAACATATGGTATTTAAAAAAATCATTACTGCCACTTTTGAGTAAATCGAAATTTCCAATAACAATCTTTCATATATGGGATACTTTGGAGGGGAAGGGGATTTTGTTGAAAATCTTCGTCTCGCATCCTTGGAAGATTCAAAACTTAAATACCAAGTTTGGTGTTTAACCGAGTTTAACTTATTTATGTTGTTAAAAGACATATTCTCGCTCTCTCACATACACACACACATTTAAACTTTTGGGGGATTGAAGGGATCTCAAAACATATATTTCCGATGAAGTTTCGGTTTCTAATTTTTTGGGTGGGATACAATACAATATTTCGCCTACTTACTCTACATAGTGTTCAGGATGGACTATGTCAAGCATGGGAATCTCGCGGAATAGCTTGAGCAACCTTTGCAAGAACGAGAGCGGGCTGCGCTCAGTGAGCACTAGTTCCCCACTCTTGCACTATATTCATCTGTTATCCAGGATGGAGGTAGAGCTGTGGCCGAGTGGTTAAAACTTTACACATTTCAGAGTTCCTTCTTCACTCCCCGACAGGCACAGGCGCCTGATGTTAAGCGCTCACTTGAAACTCCTTCTTACGAGGACGGTATATTGGAAAAGAATAAGAATGTTATTATATGTGTGAATACTCCTTTATTTAAAAACCTTTGCGGGATATATTGTTTGACATATTTTTAAAGAGATATGGAGATTTTAGTGGTCAAATAGTTTGCTAGAATACCAAAGGTTCTCGAAACAGGATATACCTAGGCACTATTATTAATAGATTTAAACTCCTCCAGTTGTTGAAATATGGCATTGTAACTAGTCCATTCTAGTTGCATAAGCCACAAACCAGTTTCACCGCGAAGTAGTTTTAAAAATGTGCGTTTGCGTAAAGGTGTTGGGTGCTACAAGCAATATCATTTAAGTTAAATAGAGTGCAAGTTTGTCCTGTTGTGTGAACTGGAGCGTGCAGCTCTGGTTCCCTCGATGATCGATGTTTCCCGGTGTGTGGGGGTGCTCATTTTAATTTCTGGGTGTAGACCAGTGACCACTCAGTATCGTGAGGAAAATGAGGAGCTGCGATAGGCAGCCATCGTAATGAAGAAAACCAACATTCCGACATGGGCCTGCCTCATACTGGCCAAATCACCTCCCCAGGGGATGTTCGTCGGACTGGCAGCGCTAGGCCCTCAGGGCAATACAGCACGGGGTTATTATTACCTACTATTATTATTATTGTTATGATGATGTAAGAGATAAATCACTAGAATCTGGTTCCATCCATTAGTGACAACTCTTCAAATACCCAGCTGGAGATTACTTACGTTGGTAACCCTTATACCGTAGGTGTTAAAACTAACTCGTGGCGCAACAGCCCTTTCTGGGCCAAGTCCTACCGCCTGGGCGCTGCGTCCCCCACCTCTGCCCATCACAGCCAACATGGGTGGAGTGCAGTACTAGAGGGTGGGACGTGGTCTGTTGTATAAGCAGAGGCCATTGGTTCTCAATCAAGTAGCTCCTCATATTAATTATATCAATATTAATTAGACATTATACGGACTTAAGCACTAGGATTTAGGTTATTATTAATTATTACCTATATCTTACATTTACCTAGATATTTGAATTGTTTTGTAATTTTTTGTGTAAGCATGTTTGTCTGTTTTTTGCGGGGGTTTTATTTTTAGAGCAAGAACATCTGTGTAGAGGAAAGCCAAATAATTTAGGTAGGTCGAAATCACACCTGTTCAACTGCTGTGAGTTATTCTCCATGCAGTGATAACATGCACCTAATAACATATGTATATCGGGTCTTCAGCCTTTGCCATCAGTTATAGTTTAAATGAATGACGTCATTATTAGTTCAGCAAGCCCCTTGTCTTATTGCAAGTCAGAGCTAGTTTTTATTTCTACAACTCATGACTCATCATAATATTAGCAGAAGCGCAATATAATGCCCAATAGAGTGCCTGGTAATTTCACTGGTTGTGTATAGTGACTCAAGTCAAAAGTTGGCCGCCCTGACATTTTTTAATTTTGTTAATCTGAATAAAGTATGGCTATAGACTTTCTTTGTTTAAGACAACTAAGAAATTGTTTAATCTTTTAAAGTATTCTAGAAAGTGCAAGAAGTTATAAGTTTTGATATTATGCAACTCAACAGGTGTCTGAGAACAAGATCAAACAGAAAAATAAAATTCATTACCTTCAAATGCGCAACTCAAAATGGTTACGTAATTAAGGTAAACAACTTCAACTGTATTTTTTTCCTCCTTGTTTTGCTTTTGTAGCGATTTATGAGAATATTATTTTACACAGACATCTTATAAGGAGATAAAATATTCACGTCATTCAGTCTTCGTGACAAATAATACATTTTGTTATCAATATTTATGAGTTTCTAGGCCTAGTAGGTATTTGCCAGAAAGAGCTTTGTAATCAAGTAATAATGCGTTGTCCATGTTTGGTTTACAAGATATTAATTATTGTGCCAATAAAACACAAATACATTTATAAATTAGTGTTATTTATGGACGTACTTTAATTGCTGTACTATATTGCATTTAGTTTTGCTCATAGGCCTCTCTATAAGGCTTGAAGTTGTTTAACGTGCCGTAAATCTACATACCCAATTTTCCGTATCTCTTCAATATCTATTACTAAGTAATCCATTGAATTAGTTATAGCAGTATTGCGTTGCCGGAATTTCGAGATGACGGTGGATAGCTTGATTAGACATTGTTTTTTCCTAATAATAAGCAGGGAAAGTTGAATGTTGAGTGCTGTGTGGTTTACCTGTATGCTGGGTCCTGGAAGCATCCTGTTGGCAGTCAGTATACCTCTCTCAACACCATCAGCCAGGACACACTGGCAGTGACTCCATACTGTGTTGGTGGCGTTTGGTGTGCACACCTGGCAAGCTCTGCAACACAGGTTAACAAACTTTTACATAACACATCTACAAACTTTTTTATTTTAATATATTACCGTGCGTTAGTCTCGCAAAAACTCGGAAATGGCAATTTGAATAATTCATTTTTTATTTTGTTCCTTCCCCCCAATACTGGTATGGTTTACAAAAAGGAAACATTACAAAAAACTCATTGGAAAAAACCCGAAATTTGTAATGTATGTGAATTGTCACTTCGGATTACTTTCAATATGTGACGTTTGATCCTTTGACAGCTGCATCTATTACATTTAATTTTTTTTTTTTTTTTTTTTTTTTTTTTTTTAATGGTAGCGGATTTTGGGAATAGATTTGGTTAAATTTAATTTATTTACGTTTTGCAAACATTCATTTTGATCTGCCATTTTATTGAAGTAAATTTACTTTGCAGGCTTAGAAATATACAAAAAAATTCATTCAATTTTGTTTTAGCGAGACTCGTGAGGGCAGGCTTGGACAAAAGTACAAAAGGTGCTTAGACAATGGTTAACTTGTATACCTAGATTACAGACATGTTCACGAATGGATTCTCCCAGACTCTGTGGAGCATAGCGAATAATCCTGGATAGACAAAGTTTCCCATTCCCAAGCCGCAAGTCCATCCCGGTGCTCTACCGACTCTTATTTATTTTTTGAGCCAGAACGGTAGGTAATTCGTGATTGCTTATGCTTGCTGGTGGGTATCCATCTCGTGAGACAGGCTGGTGAACTAGATCTGTCAGACCCTGCTCTACATGCTTGTCACTGCAACAGCTCCCGAGGATATCTGCAACAGGCAGCAATCACTTCCTCCCGTCATGGATGTTTCACATTTAACTCTTACCTTGCAGCATCATTTAACATAACATAACATAACTGTTTATCAACTAGCTTACCCGACTTGCTGAACTCCAACTATTACTTATTATTGTATAATAACCTAGAACAAGAGTCAGCGAAGTGGTCATTGCGATTGCAGGAATGTTGTCACAGAACGCAGCCCGGCATGCACTTGATGCACGGTTCGAAGCAGGGGAACTACTCTGACACGCAATTGATTTAGCATATACTTAATACATATACATATTATACAACCGACATTCAATTCCCATCATTTGGAGTGTTACGGTTTCGCATACTTCTAAAGTTAATTCACAAGCGTTGGCGTACAACTAAGCACGCAAGTTTTTAAACTAACAACAAATTTAGAGGCTAAAAGCTTCACTTATCTTATTATTTGCTGCAAGTTCTTGAAGTATTACACTATGGTAACTGTTTTAAATAGAGCATTGGAAACGTGATGGAATCATCAAGAAACATATGTCTGCGTAACAGGCACCAACAATTTGTTCATAGTTTTGTGAGGTTTATTTGTGGACCTTTTCCAAAAAAGTTTAGAGTATCAAAGATATCTATCACAAACACGCTAGAAATAGATTTTACTGTTTCTTTTGTAGGTTATTTCTGGAACCGCAGTAGATACGCACACACATTTTCTGACGTAAAGATTTCCTATCATCGCGTAATTGAGTTATTTCAACAGAAGATGGCAAGCGGTAGGCTTGCACTTCCCACCAGACAATACCAACTGGTATAAATAAATGTGGCAATATATGTGCTTAAAGTAGTGGCAATCGTGATTTTACGAGGAATTTAAATGGGAATATAACACTAATGCAACACAGCTGTTTAGTTTATTTTAGTTGTCAATACCTTAATTAGGTTTTTTATGTACAGTGAAAAATTGTATATATTGTGCTTGAGGAAGACTGAGACGAATATACAGGATGTTCCCAACGTTTGGGAGACGACAGAGTTCTAAACTGAGTCCATTGGTCGGCAAGTCGACGTGTAGGTACTTATTGCTGGCTGGCTTGTCTGCCACGTGACCCAACACCATCTCCTCAAGTTCTGGTGTCCGTCCGAACAGCTCCTTGTTTCGCCACAGCAATACATTTCTTCCAATTCGGATGAGTGCGCTACATTCTGCCACATCTTACATTAAGTGCATGTGAGCAACTTCCTGTGACAAGTAGCGCTCCATCTTCGACAGTCAGTCATGCATTGTAAACATAACAAGTAAGAAATGAAAGTGCCAGACATTTGTTACGAAAATTGAAGTAGCTTTAGAAACGTCCCTGACATTTACTTTCAAGACCGGATAGTATCCAAAATATTCACTTCCGACCAGTGGTTGGTTACGTCAAAATGCGCGGTTTAGAAGAGTACATATAATCTGTAAATGTTAGCCCTAAAGTTTGGGGACACCCTGTATAATAAATAGTAATACAATATAGAATAGAACCTAGAAGTGCGGGATCTACTTATCACGCAGTGCTTCTAATCCCGGCGACAGACCTGCGATGTAGAGATGCAAGGTTGGTCCAACAGTAAAGAGAATTAATGTGAATTCCGATGGTGAATCCGTTCATTTCCTGTATCTGTTTCAAAATATGTTTCCATTATTATTTTTTTTTATTTTATTTTTTTTGGGATTACTGTGACGGTGTTTTGTTTTGTTCTGTTGCTTCCCCTCTTGAGTGGCGTCTCCTCGCTGTAGACTACTTGCGATATTATGATAAAGTTGATTGTTGATAATTCACCTGTTTTTTCACCCACTGGATGCCTCTCAGCACTTGCAATGCTGCAGAGTGGTGGCAACTGAAGCAAACTGTGATGTATTTACACACTCACTATTAATGAAAACACCTTCAACTTCTATTTTACTTCACTTTCTCCAAGAATAAAGCTTACATGCTTTGTTTACACAGTTTACAAATGTTACCTCTATGCTTCTTCACGTACTGAAGGCTTTTGCAACGTACATTTGTACTGTTGCTATCAGATCCTTTCCCGTAATTCATTGTTTTATAAATAATTTCACTTATTGTTTCAGAAATATTTTCTTTAAATATTTATTATATTCTAAACAACGAACTAACACGAAAATCTACTTTTCTGCTATCCCTTTGAAAGAATGAAGCAACATGAATGTTTGATTTACTTACGCCCCCAAGACGTTGTAGAGCTCAAGCGTGAAGTGATAGTAACATATGCGGGGTGGTTCGCCCTCTCTGCATGCTCGTGCACATTCCTCTGGACTGGACAGTGAAGGGTTTCTCTCCAACTCCTGGAGCGCCTTCTTCTCGAAGTCGAGGGTGCGGTAGCCGGCCTGCTGAGTGAGGCTGCTTGAGGGTGATACGAGAGGGTGCGTCTGCACGAGGCCGTGCGTCGACGTGAAGAAGTTAGTGTTGTCGGCGATCTCTGATTGGACTGGACTGTTGAGTTCCTCTTGCCACCATGCCGGCGACGAACTTTCTGCTGTTGCAGCTACCACTGGTGATCTGATTTCTGTAAACAAGCAAAGGCTTCTGAGTAACAATAGAACAAATCAAGTGCTTAACAGGAAAACATGTTGCTAATATTACAGCTAACGTAAGCGTTAATGCAGCAAGTCGATAATCTTGTTGAACAACAACTGCTATAATTTTCACCCGTGTCATAACAAGATTATCCACTAATTTGATACTCTTTATCCAGGGGTGTCATTAACTGTCTGCTAGGAGCCACCTCCCCTACTCAGCTGTATGCCTCCCTCCATACCAGTAGGCTACACGGTGCAGTTCAAACTGGCAAACAGTGTTGGACGAATGTTCACGCGCGTTTCATCAAGAATGGCAAAAAGATTATGTTTCTATCTTACATAATGAAAAACCATTTTGTTTAATGTGTGATTATTCATTACGTCATGCATCTCATTTTAACAAGACACATACATGAATATGGCAAGATCGCTATATCAGTATGTTTAGATATTTCCTTAAAACATGTATTCCTTATTATTATTACATATTATTTACTCTAATATAATAATTACCGTTACGAAGTACCTACATAGATTAATATTTACAGGACGAAGAAAATTATACTACTCGTGCTATCACACATTTTTAAACATTATAATTAGTTTTATTGTCATATAGGACACTCTCGACAACAGAGGGTTGAGGAATATAAATCGCACTTCCCCAACAGACTCAATGAAAATAATACATCCAACAAAGGCCAAGTTACCGCGTTTCAGAATATGAATTTAATGTATGTGTTCTACGGTTAAGTTGTTCGTCTTTGAAACTTGATTTAAATGCTTTGTTATTCGTCTGAATGTCCAAATACTTAGACTTTTCTCAAATGGGAAGTCGCTATCCGTTTCTTTTTCTTGGACAAGTGGTGTGGAAACAATTTTAGAAGACGCTCATTTGGGGAGAAAGAGTGCTTGTGTTTCCGGAGAGTTGTTGGGGCACGCCTGTTCTTGAAGAATTTAGTCCAGTAGGTAGGTGGTACTGGAGTTGAGTTCAAAGTGCAACAAAACGTCATGGGAGGACCCTTCTTATAAAACCTGTTTAGTGTGAGTGTGAGTGGGCTGTTTGCAATTACCTACCACGGGAAGGTGAAAGTGGAAGTAAAGTATCCGTGAAGATGATATTATCACGTTGTGCAGCTCAGACTTCCGACGCACTGCACCGCTTCCCTTAGTTACCAGCATTGTCATGCTCTGCACTTAGAGGCTCTACAAGTCTCACATGACTTTCTCTACTCATTCTTACACAAACCATTACTCCTGTATCTTCATGTTAGTTGAAATAAACATTTGTATGAATTATCTCAGTGCTAATTTTCTTGTAGGTACAAGGGAAATAGTAGAATACATTAGGCTTAGGTGATGATTAAATCTTGTATGATCGTATACGGGGTTCGTAACAACGAATATCTTGGAAATTGGTGGACAAAGCGACGTCTGGGTGATTTTTCTCCGGTTTCCTCCGCCATTCATTCTACCAACTGCTCCATCCGGATGCCGTCTGGACCTCTGTAGTCTAGAGGTAACATGCTAGCCTAGTCGTGAGTTCAAACCCGGCGGAGGGCGATGGATTGTTTTCCCACGCGTAAGAATCATTAGCAGGGCTTCCTTCGGAAGAAAGTCACACTATATGCCGGGCATGATTTGCCATAGGACTGACAGAGACGATGGCTTTGGCGGCACGGCAGTTTATATAAACCGTAATCTGCAACATCATCGACTACAACTACCAACCACAGCTAGCCTGGAAGGGACAGGCATACAAGTGGCCACGAGCAAAGGGGCTCTAAATGTATTTTCTATATACATACCACCCAAACGACCCATCAGTCATCAGGACTTGGACGCTGTGTTTTTCTCTGACACGCCCACTCTAGCAATGGGTGATTATAATGCCAAGAACCAGCTGTGGAACTCCACAGTTACAAACCATCGAGGTATGGTACTGGAGAGTTACATAGCTCGTAGAGGGCTCGCCGTTATTGCTCCAACGTCGCCTACCATTACTCATGGTGACCGACGGCCGCCGGATTGGCTGGACATTGCCATCATGAACAACATTCGCACACATCCCACAATATTTACTGTTCCGGAGCTATCCTCAGACCACTACCCGGTACTGCTGACATTCAGGACTAGGCCTACTGCGAAAGCTCCTGCAAGCACAGTCAATCCTAGAAGGACCAACTGGGGTAGATACACCACCTTAATGGCTGAGAGGCCTGCCACCATTCAGTCGTGCCAAAGCACCATAGAAGCAGACGAACTGGCAGCTACCATCACTGCCACTATGTCTACTGCCATGGCGGAAGCGACACCACCTCGACGGCCATCTATAATAAATCAGCAACCTCTCCCTTATGAACTTCGGCAACTTATAGCGTCAAAAAACAACGCCAGGCGCAAATTCCAACAGTCGCGCAATCCACTGCACAAAAGGGAATGGAATCGCCTTCATTATATAGTGAAAACCGAATTGCAATACCATGCAAACGAAGAGTGGGAAAGACGCCTGGGCTCTCTGGACACAGTAGATTCTTCGCTCTGGAGGATGTCCAAGTCAATACTGCGCATCCCTTCCTCAGACCCTCCCCTAATTGCCAATGGAAGAGTTTCCCAATCTGCAAGGGAGAAAGTAGAGCTTATGGCCGAACATCTAGCCTCCACTTTCCATCCAGCCGAACCCCTTGATGATGAGATCGCCAGTGATGTCGAAACTATGGTGCGAGAATACATCTCTGCCCCCTTCCAACATGAGGAATTGGTCCTCACCTCGACTGAAGAGGTCAGTACCATTGTGGCTTCCGTTCGCCCCTTTAAAGCTGCTGGCAATGATAACGTGCCCTACGCTGCCTTCAAAGCATTACCACCTGAGTGGGTAGCACTGCTAGTTCATCTGTTCAACAGCCTACTTCGACTGGCTTATTTCCCTGCTGCGTGGAAGCATGCAAAAATAATAACACTGCCAAAGCCAGGGAAAAACCCACAACATCCGGGAAATCACAGACCAATCAGCCTGTTACCAGCCATAAGCAAGCTGTTTGAGAAGATCATACAGTCACGATTGATGAGCCTGCTTGAACGGCACAATGTGTTACGACCAGAACAGTTTGGCTTTAGACGACAGCACTCCATCAACTCTTACGCCTGGTGGACGAAGTCATAGGCGGGTTTAACAATAGGCACTATGTTGCAGCCCTATTCCTGGACATCTCCCGAGCCTTTGATACAGTCTGGCATCAAGGACTCCTACACCGACTCATCAATTACGACATTCCTCCCTATCTTGTTCATCTTATCCATAGTTTCTTATCTAAGCGATCCTTTGTTGTCTCCAGGGACAGACAGCATTCAGTCCCAAACATATTCCGTTAATGCAGGGGTACCCCAAGGCAGTGTATTGGGCCCCTTGCTCTTTCTTACCTATATTAATAGTCTTCCTTCTCTCCGGGGCTGCAACGTCTACTTATTTGCTGATGACACAGCGATAACAACCGCTTCGTCCCACCATGACATAGCGACTAAACGCCTTCAACGCTACGCCAATATGTTGACAGCTTGGTTCGCTGCTTGGCGACTTAAGCTCAATGCCGCCAAATCGCAAGCCATCACCTTTACCAGGCGTCGCCTGCAAGATGTGGAAGAATTACAGCTGTCGGGTAACCAAATCCCCTGGTCCACCGAAGTGAATTATCTGGGTGTTAAACTCGATATGCGACTAACTTGGAAGGCTCACATCACAGCCCAATCATCAAAAGTTAACAAAAGAATGGCCATGATATATCCACTGATTAATAAGAAATCTCCAATGAGCCTTAGGAACAAACTCCTGTTATATAAACAGGTATTACGTCCAGTTATGGTCTACGCCTGTCAAGTTTGGGGAGCCGCCGCCAAATCTAATTTATACCATCTACAAGTTCTACAGAACCGTTTCCTCCGAATAGCAACTTCGGCTGACTGGTATATACCAAAGGACAACATCCACAAAGATCTTTCCTTCCCCACCATTCCAGATTACATATTACATCTCTCCCACAGTTTCTATGCCAATCTCCAAACAAACTTCAACCAACTCATCCGCGGCCTGGGTGAATATGATCTGGACCCAGGAGAAACTTACAAAAAACCCAGACTTGTACTTGGACCATAAGAAAATAACATGACAATTTCATCATCTACTTTATAACCATTAAAAAAAAAAAATAAAAAAAAAAAAAAAAAAAAAAAAAGAAACCAACCTAGAAATTCATTACCACCCTTACCCCACCATCAGTTTCTTTAATACACCACCATATGCCAGTAGGGGACTATGTCCCGGTATGGCAAGAGTCCATAGGGAGGATAACCCCTCAGTGACCCCACGACGAGGCACACTATATGGTGTATTTGAAGAATTATAGATGACTCACATTGCTGAGAAGCATGTTCCTAGTACAAATAAATTGCTATCTCTTGTTCGGGAAGAGATACATTTTCCATAGAGACGAAGTTTGTTTTGGAAAGTGCGTAATTTCAGAGCTGGGCTTGAAATAGAGAGAATGTCAGAAAAAATTGAAGAATAGTACTTATAGAGCATGGAGCCTCGCTCCATGCCTGCCAGGGACCATGAGCTGTAGGACAGACAGGGCTCAAGATGAAGTGCAAAACGCTATCATCTGCACGTGTTTGTACGTACCTAGGTTCACACAGGAGTTCGCTGTTAGCGGTCGAGAGGGACGGACGTGTGTTCTCCCTCTCTGTGAGTTAGCGCGTGCTTTCGTGTGTTTTGTTATACTGTGCGGTCGAATAGACCGTTGTTTCCGCTGTGTTTTCTTGTATTTTCCCGGATATTCATACACGCAATTACTTAGTGAGTGTACCAGGTACTGTATTAATCGTATTTAATTGTAATTCTTTAGTTCACTACGTAGCTTTCCTTAAACTACGCGCTTTCCTTAAACACCATGGCTGTTCCCACTGATACGGGGCAGCTTATTTATTCTGCGATGCAGACATGTTATCAATCGGAGGATCAGGTATCTTCTTTACCAGCACCGCCCTCAGCTCCTCAAACTTCATCTAGTTGCTCCCAGAGAGAAGCCTCCACTTCAAGTAAATCCATACTACGACCATCCCAGCTGCAATTATCACGGCCCCTTCAGCCAATTGATAACTCCGTCCAACAAGACGACGATACAATGGTGGACTTTGCCCCATCGGACTGTTCAGGTCGCGACCAACGTTCGCAGCCCTCCGAGACTTCAAATCAAAACAAACGACGTTGCACTGCCCCACCTTCACAACAGCCTGCCTCTCGTTATGCCTATACAATTCCAACCGCTAATCGCTACAACATTTTAAGTGAAGTTACAGATCCCGGCTCTTCTAACACTGCTCCCGTCTCACAAAAAGAGAAAATACCTCCTATTTGTGTTCGTAATGTTCACAATTATCAATTATTTCTGCAAGACATTAAAAAAATGTGTTTCCTCTGAATTTCATACGGAACTACGGGGAGCCATTCTTAAAGTTTATACCTCAACTTCTGACGACTTTCGTTGTCTTACGTCATACTTCACCTCCATTCAACAAGAGTACTATACTTACCGCAACCCTTCAGACAAACTTTTCTCCGTAGTTATCCGCAATTTACCGTACTCACTCACTGATCAAGAGATTTACGACGAACTTTGTGCTTTACATTTCCCTGTCCGTAAAGTTACACGTCTTCTTCGCAAAAACAAGGAACCCATGCCCATCTGTGCGGTTGATCTTGTTAACAACGACGAAGGTAGGGCTGTTATCAATCTTACCCGATTATTACACAGTGTAGTAAAAGTGGAACATCGCCGTCAAAATCCGGAACTGCCTCAGTGTACCAACTGTCAAACCTATGGCCACACCAAGAACTACTGCCATCTCGGACCCCGCTGTGTTCGCTGTACAGGCAACCATCACTACTCCAAGTGCACGAAGCCCTCTTCTACGCCGGCTCAATGTGTCAACTGCCAACAAGACCATCCGGCTAACTACCGTGGCTGTCCTCATTATGTGCAGCTGAAGGAACGACAGTCTCGGCGCTACCAGCAGCAGACAACACCTTCACGTCTTCGTGCACAGCAACTGCCCTCAGTTTCTCCTCAGCCACAACAGCCCCAGAATCAACAACCATCCCGACAGCACAATTCATCTCCCAATATTTCTACTCCGCCCTCTCAGACCTACTCTCACATACTCACTGGTCGTGTTCCAGCCCCTCAAGGCCGTTCTTCAGCCACCTCACCAGAGAATTCTGCCTCAGCCCCTCCGTCTTGGACTTTTCTAAAAGATCTACTTGCACCATTAGGTACATTTCTACATACCCTGTTATCCCCAGTTCTACCACAACTGCTGCAGCTTCTTCGCTCACTTCTTTCTCCTTTGTTTTCCAATGGCTCCCCGTAATCTGATGTCACTACGTCAACTCACCGTCCTGAACTGGAACTCTAACGGTCTTCGTGCTAAACGCTCATCTTTCATTGCGTTTCTCACTCACCACAATATCGACATTGCTTGTATTACAGAAACTCATTTTCTCCCTAATGAGACTTTCACCATTCCTGGCTATGTCATTTACCGGCAGGATCGAGAAGCGGAAAAAGCTTCCGGTGGCGTGGCTCTCCTCGTCCGACGTTCTTTGAGTCACAGTGAAATATTTCTTCCACACGTGCCTAGTCTGGAGGTAGTGGGTATTAAACTCCACAGTGCGGACGGCGGTGACCTTGTTGTTCTAAGTGCCTACAAGCCACCTAATCGCCGGCTGAATACTACTTATCTCTCCCTCCTCTTCCCTCCGGGGAACAGCACTCTCCTTTTAGGTGACCTTAACTGTAAGCATTCCTCCTGGGGATGCCGAACAACCAATCCAAATGGACGGCTCCTGTTTACAGCTCTTACAACCCACGGCCTATCAGTATTGGCACCAGAGGATCCTACTTATTTTCCGTCCAATCCTTTATTCTCTCCTGATATTCTGGACATCGGTATACATCGTAATCTTCACCTCCCTACTTTTGTTTCTTCTATAGCGGAACTTGACTCCGATCATTGCCCGGTGCTTGTCGCCTTTCATCTTCCCCCTGCCTTACGTCCATTAGTTCCTAGACTCCTAAATGGATACGTCAATTGGGATACCTTTCAGTCTCAACTGGATGCGTCGCTCACCAGCTCTTATCCACTCGCTACTACCCATGATGTCGACCTTGCCATTCAGCATTTCACCAACACCATTTGCAGCTGCGCCCGACTTTCCACCTGTCCGAATGGACGTCCTTGTTCTCCCCCCTCTTTACCCCTCTCCATCTTAAGTCTACTACGAGAAAAACACAAAGTACGTCGACAATGGCAACGAGACCGACAACCCTGGCTCCGTCGGAAGCTCAACGGTCTCATACGACGGGTGAAGCTGGAGCTGGAGCGACATCGCCTACAGACTTATGCGCGCTATCTTGCGTCCCTCTCTCCTTCCGACCATACGCTGTGGGAGGCCACTAAACGTGTTCTCCGTGAGCCGACCGTTGTGCCGGCGCTCTCCGTCGATGGTACACTCGTCACGGATGTTGCCACCAAGTGTGACATTCTGGCCAATCACTTTGAGCGTGTGTTTGCTCTTTCTCCGCCAGCCGACGGCAGCGCTCTTGCAGACATGGAACAAGAATTGCATGACTACCGCACTCGGCCCACAGTTTCTCAAAAGATCTCGTTCACCAGACCACGGGAATTATCTTCCTTGATCCGAGCTCTACCACTTAAGAAATCTCCATGGCACGATTTGATTCCTAACATTGTTCTTAAGAAGCTCACCAAGAAGGCTGTTGCATATCTGTCGTCCATCCTAAACACCTGTCTCCGACTCGGCTATTTCCCTCGCACCTGGAAGTTTGCCCATATCGCAGTTTTCCATAAACTCAATAAACCCAAACACCTCCCTGAAAGTTATCGTCCTATCAGTCTATTGCCGACGCTCTCTAAACTGTTTGAAAAAGTAATCCATCGCCGACTTCTCTCTTATATCACACATAATAATATTATCCCGTCCTGCCAATTTGGGTTTCGTGAGAAACATTCCACCGCTCATCAGCTTTTACGAGTAACCCAGTCAATTACCCACGGCTTTGAAGCCCATCAGTACACCGCAGCTGTTTTCCTCGACGTAGCACAGGCATTCGACAAAGTTTGGCACACTGGTTTACTCTTGAAGCTCTACCAAAGTGGTATTCATAATTATTTAATTCATTTAATCGAAAGTTTCCTCTCCGACCGCAGATTTTCAGTGCGTATTGGCGGAATTCTTTCCTCTTCACGTACTATTACCGCCGGTGTACCACAAGGTTCCATCTTGGCTCCAACACTGTTTAATATCTACACTTCTGATATTCCCGACTTGGCTCCGTCTTCTTTAGCTCTCTACGCCGATGACACTGTATTATACTATTCTCACTCTAATCTCCAGCACGCACAGGAAGTAGTACAACTCTCTTTGGATCGTCTCACTCAATGGTTTCACACCTGGCGCATCGCATTGAACCCTCAAAAAACTGAGGCTAAAATCTTTACTCTCCGCCGATACTCTGCTCTCCCTCCTTTGTGTATTTGTAGAAACAACGTACCTTGGCTCCCTGATACTACTCCTGTTAAGTACCTTGGTGTGCTTTTGGACTCTCGACTGACCTGGCGTGCTCACATCGATCGCCTCATATCCTTAGCTTCAGGGCGGCTCTCAAAACTCTCGCCTTTGTTTCATCGCCATTCCAGTCTTGGATTACAGTCTTCCCTGTTGCTCTACAAGTCTCTGGTTCGTCCGCTTCTTACCTACGCCTGCCAGGTATGGGGAGCTGCTCACACATGCCACTTGCGTCGTCTCCAAGTTATCCAGAATCGCTTCATGCGCATCGCTACCAATGCTCCGTGGTTTATTCGTAATCAGCAACTTCATCACGAACTGGGACTGTTACCTCTTCATGACTACATTCGCCAGATCGCCCGCCGATTCTTCTCCAACCTGCAGGATGTTCCAGGAGCAGTGCACTATAACATCGGTACCCGTACGCGCCACCCCACACGCCTGAAGAGGAGACTTCCGCAGGACTTACTTCTTGATGATACCTCGGATTCTAGTGACTCCAGTGGTTAATGTGCCTCGCCTACTTCACATATTGACTGTTCCATGCAATACTGGTGTTCCAACCTAATATAGTTATGGGGTGGTTTGTCAGCCTACTCCTGCATGTTATTCTATTCTCATGTTACTCTATTATCCTCACTGATCTGTAAAGCATTGTACTGCTGATCGATCAATAAAAAAAAAAAAAAAAAAAAAAAAAAAAAAAAAAAAAAAAAAGGTTCACACAGTCACCTAGACAAGGTCACTCCTAGCTTTCCTAGTTCTGTTATACAACACGCCGCCATTCACTCATTCACTCACCGCACAAGGTCGCGGGGAAAAAGAAAGTATCCAGACCTTCTCATGTCTTCTACTCACATGACTTTCTCTACTCGCCCTTGCACAAACGTTTATCCTTCCATCTACTTGATGTTGATAGAGATAAACATGTGCACAAATTGTTTTATTACATATTTGCTTAAGATACGAGAATAGGAGAATTCAGTAGGTTTAAATGATAGTCAAATCCTTTAAGAGCTGGTCACTATGTGGTGGCTTTAAAATTCCGTTGTCTTTGTATGACCAAAGCGTAAAAAAAGGAATAAAGACTTCCCATTTGAGAGATATATACGTATTGGTAAGATTTTTCCTATCTCTTACGGTGTATAAATTATGCAAAAGTCATTTAAAATCAAGAGGACTTCAGAGGGCATTGCCAGAAAATTCAAGATGTATATTTCATTTGTTATGTAAATACCTCAAACATATGGTATTTTAACAAAAATGGTTAGAGCCATTTATGCGAAAATCAAAACTTTCGAAAAATATTACCATTAAAGTATAGTTTACGGTGGAGGAAGTTTCTTGGAAATCTTCCTGTCTAATCCTTGTAAGGTACTGAAATTAAATACCAAGTTTGGTATTTAACCGATCTTTGGTGTTTGAATTATTCTGCTCACAAACATATGGGCAATGTCAAATTTTTGGGTGAAATGTAATATGTAACTTCTGTACCCTCAAGCAAGTTGAATGAATATTTTAGAAAATAGCATGTTAAGCTGTGCATACTATTAAACACACTGATCTCCAGGGTCTGTGGGGGATACGGAATCATCGTGAAAACATTGTTTTTAGCTTAACTTTTAGACCAGTTTTAAATTTTAACTGTTTTAGCTTTTTTCTGTTTTTAATATTTAATTATGAGTGTTAAGTGGTGGTGAGTTTTAGCGTTTTTATTTTTTGACTTGGAGCTCTAATAACCTAGCTGTCGACGGGCCCTTAAACCCTATACACTCACTCACTCGTGAAAACAAAAAGTCTCCACCTCAGCCATTAATCGAACCAAGAACTTCTAGGTTGTGAAACCAGAGTACCGACCGTTCGACTGCAGAAGCAGTCTCAAGTAGGTAAATATTTCTGTTTGTTACCCACACTGTCAATTGCCAGCATCATCTCAGTACCGCCCGTGTGTCGGAATTTCGTTTCCTAGGAGTTCTTTCACATGCCAATAAGGCTATTGAACCCGCGACCTTAGGGATTACTAGTCCAAACAACTGAGTCACCCAAACCGATACAAGTTTTGGTCAAGTCCTTTGTAGGCAACAGAAAAACAAAGCAAGTTTGAGACAGAGGTTCGATATATCGTTTGTGACTTAATGGAATAATTGCTCAAGTTGGTACCAATATTTCTGACAGTGTTTTGTTAGTTCGGTTTAGTATGGCGCGGTGACGGGAGAGTAAAACGGGAATGTATTGTAATAAATTAGGTTCGAATATGAACTACATTCTACGTACAAAACGTGTAACGTGTGAATATGTTAAATGCGGCGAGTTAAAGTGTGGTTAAGTGAAAGTTGTGATATGTCGTATTGAAAAGTGAACAGTGTGTCGGAAGAGTAATGACTATTCGAGAAATATATTTGCAACCCTACAGGTGAGGTAACTGATAATCCTCGTAAACATGTTTAGACGAGGCCATTTCGTAATTGATTGACAGTGCTATGTGAAACTGGATAATTGTAATTATTTTGTTAATTTAACACAAAGAGTGGTAATTGCTTATAAACAGCTGAACAACCTTCAACTAACTCGGTCCATATTTCTGTAACACATCCCTCTCATATACATTACACGCAGCAACCTAGGCGCCGTAGTCTAACAGGACTTAATACAAACCTGTTGAATAGGAACATCTGCAATATTCTTATTCACATAGTGCAGCTGTGTGTTTTACGTGTTCCGAAATTTTGAAGTTATTAACATTGTAAAATTATATTTTGGGGGTGGAATATTTTCATATTTGCCAAATATTTAAGTCATATGCAGTTGACCGGTGCTCCATCTTCATGTATCATCAGTGTCACCGCCTGCAGTGCCGTAGTAGTAAAAGCGGGCGTTAAACACTACAACATATGCAGTTGAGCTCGGTTATTACGAACTTTTTTATGCCACGCAAACATTTGATGTCGAGATTTCACCAAAATACATATTTTGAGGCTCTTGAACCCCTCCCCTCAAAAAAAGCATCTTTACAAAAAGATTGTGTGTGTGTGTGTGTGTGTGTGTGTGTGTGTGTGTGTGTGTGTGTGTGTGTGTGTGTGAACAGAATAACTCAAACGAAAAGTTAGTCGAAATTTTTTATTTTCTCAGAAGTAGCTCTAAGAATTTTTATTAAAATACAGTATTGTGTTTAATATATTTTCATAGCAAATGGAATAGTCTGGGAAGTCTCTGAAGTCCTTTTCTTTCTGAAGACTTTTGTGTAACTGACAAACTGTAAGAGACAGACAATATCTTAACCGCATAGAAAATGTAGATCTCATTTAAGCATGCAATTTAGTTCAAATTGTTTGTGGAACTAGCTATTTCCGAGATATTCCTTGTTATTTGTTTGAATTTTATAATACTTATACTTTTTCTCAAATAGGAAGTGGTTATTCGTTTTTTTCTGCCCTGCCCATGCAAAGAGAATAGAATTTCAAAGCATGACTACTTTTGTGGTTGGTGATTAGCAAATCCAGAGATCCCGGGTTTGACTTCCGGCTGTAGGATGGGACATTTTCTTTAACGAGGATTATTCCACACTCTCTTAAGAGTCTCAATGAGGGAATAAGTGTGTGTGTGTGTGTGTGTGTGTGTGTGTGTGTGTGTGTGTGTGTGTGTGAGTGTGTGTGAGAGAGAGAGAGAGAACTTGATAGAACTATGACGTCCTGAAGACTAAATGGTCCTTGACGACCAAAGGCCGAAAAGAAAAGCTATCACATACAGACCAGGTGTGAAAGGATTTGAATAACACTGAAGTGATTCCTCTATTCCTATTGTAATACAAGAAAATGCCCACATTTACAGCAAGTGTATCTCGAGTAGTATGAGGGAGGTAGAAAAACACGGTTTTGTAAGAATACTTGATAGAGAAGTAAGAAGTAGAAAAGAGCGACCGGAAGCACTTTTACTTGTACGAGAAGATACTCGACCTAATAGAAGCAATGCACGTCAAGACACAAGTTGGGTGCATCCCCTCACGTGAGAGCACCCTGGCTTGCAGAACGAGTCATGATCGGCAATGTGCCATGTGATCAACATGTATTTATTCTAAGGCATTTTTACAAAGTGGTATTTAACGAGGTGTTATGCATGTAGTGGGTACATTCCAAGAGGAGAGAACGTGCATGTGGGTGCACTATCTTCCTCTTCCTGCTTTCTGTACACATGCAACAACAATTACCTAGCAACGTGTTCCGATCCTTGCTTGTCTATGCTGCCCTTCTCTTTGGAAAACGCACATATTCTCAGAGTTGCGGAGAGGGTTATTGTACCTATTCCCCCAAGGGTCACCCCCGGGAGGAAGGAGGAGATGAGAGGACATGCCGGGCGGCCAGATCCAGACCAACTTCACAGACATTGATTACCAAGTTAGTTCTTCCGGCGAACCCGGCGGTGTGCATCCAACGCCCCTATATGCCGCCCTCCTACCCACAACCCATCGACGAGGGTCGATAAGAGTTGCTCTGCACATATTAACCCTGTCAAACTGCACCTAACGCCTAAGCTGACACTTGCGACCCTGAAAAAATCAACAGGATGAAGGACGAATGAAATGAAAGGACAAGAAATTCGGGGGAAGTAATTACCTTAGCCCCGAAATAAAGGATCTGTCAAAAAGGCCGGCCGCGGGTATCAAACGTACGACCTCCCGAATGTGGACCTCACTGTCCACATTGCAACTATTAATATAAAATGTAGCTGTTAATATAATCTATATGTTCATTAATTTCTAATGTTAGATATTTTCTCTCTATGTACAATTATGTAGTATGTCGTGTCAACAAATTTCAATGCAAATCCTAAGGGAAAAGGGTAATATCTTACTTGAAGGTCCGGGATACATAAAACTCAGTACACACGTGTATAGAATTATAATGAAGTTTCTTCATACCTTTTGACAGTGTTCCTGACAATAAAATGTAACTGGCTTTGTTTTTATACTCTGTAGAGTGCAGTAACTATGTATTTTCTACTCCATGACATTCCCAACTAACAGTGAAGTCCTTCTTCGTAAATATGTTGTTTTAAAACAACAGTATGTTCGTATTCAAGTACAAGGACTTGGTAAATACTTTTCAATATTTTATAATTTATGAAATGGAATTAGAAGTGTTTTATACTCCATGTTCGTTCAAAACAAATCAGACTTTTCATTTCTAAAAAAATATTAAAATTCATTGAGTGGTGTTTGAGGTCAACCTATTTACACAAACAAATTCCCTCTTTCTATAACATGTATTAGTAGACAGGTGTCTTAGTTTGTTGGAGCACATGGTTATATGCAAGTATTTTTGAGGGGGGGGGGGCTAGCACCTCGACTCTCAGTAGAACTTTTCTGGGATGGGGGAGGGGGGAGAGGAGCCCTCGTTTCGGGGAACGAAGTTTTACAGAGAGCATCCTCTTTCTCTGCCATGCAACGCGGAGACTCCTGCGGACACTTGCAACCCTAAAATGTGAAGTGAAATGGAGGGACAAGAAATCCGGGCGATGTCATTATCCTTTCCGGCATTCACCTGGCGTCCCGGGCAAACCCTTGATCAGGAAGATCTGCCACGGAAATGAACCCACGACCCCCCGAATAGGAAGCGCTACCTGCAGCGCCACCTCGCTCGGTATTTGCAGTCCAACTTTCACTTTTTCTCAACCTCTGACTAGTTCACGAAATGTTGATTGATTTGAGTAATTTTCACGTGATCTGTTACAAACTGGTTTTATGTGTGCCTGTATTTTGATACGCTTTACTTGACACAGAGCCCAGTTCTCGGTCATTGCCGTGCCATTGAAACACTGCATCTACTCCTCTTTATAATGGTGCGCACTCACGTCACTTTCTCTACTCACTCTTGTACAAATACTTCTTTAAAATGCATATTCCTCTATCTACTTCAAATTAATGGAAATAAATGCTTTTTTGCCTATTTATTTATAGGTACAATGGAAATATGGCAATATAGTAGGCTTATCTGAGGGTCAAATCTTTTAACACCTGGTCGTTATGTAATGACTTTAAAATTGCATTATCTTTGCATGGTTAGGAAAAAATAACGGCTTCGTATTTTAGAAGTATATGAAAATTCAAACCAACAACAACAACAACAACAAATATTTCCAACATTGTTACCTATCTCTACAAAAATGTGAGAGTAAATTGTGTTTTAGCGAGATCTACATTTTTTGTGCAGTAAGATGTTTCTCTATTTCTTACGGTTATTAAAAAGTCATTCAGAATGAAGAGAACTTAGAGGATATACCGACAAAAATTCAAGATATACATTTGATTTCACATGGAAATATCTAAAACATGTGACATTTTTATCAAAATTGTTACAAATACTTTTGAGAAATCAACATTTTCAAAAAAAAAAAAAAAAAAAAAAATCATGTGAAGTCTAATTCGTGATGCTGAACTTAACTACTAATTACGTTTTGAGTTTGTTTACAGACACAGATGTTAAAATGATGAAATTTCGGTATGAAATGCCACTTTCTCTGCCTGCCATGTGCGTACAATGGCAGAGAAAGACAAACAAACACGCGTAGGCTCAGATTTTTGAAGATCCTGGTTGACGCAAATACTTACTTTCCTAAGATACAGTTTCAAAATACCGGAGACACTTTCTAGCAGAGAATTGCTCATGTAGGTATAGGGTTTCAAGAGTGGAGTGGGTCAAGTTGACGGGAGGTAGGAATGTGATTGTTGCAAGGATTCGTGGAGAAAACCTCTTCATACTTGATAGCTCCAACTCTATCACACACTGCCCTTTTCTGCAGCTGTCCAGAAGACACAACACTCTCCAGCATATGGGCTCCAGAGAAAAAACTCTTACATGTTACATTTACAGGATTTTCCCTACCCATTCTTACAACGCTTATTTTTCTATGCACTTCATACCAACGCACATAGACATTTGTAGAAATGGTTTTACTACACATTTCCTTGCAGATACAACAAATGTTTTAAGAGCCGGTCGCTAAGTGATGACTTTGAAATTCCATTCTCTTTATACTTCCAGGAGGGAAAAAAGGGGGAAAATCAATTGACTTCCCGTTTGAGAAAACCAAAAGTATTGGAAAATCCATACCAATGACAAGGAATGTCTGGGAAGTGGCTAACTCCATAGTAGGAATTATTTAACATAAATTGCGTGCTTTAATGAGATTTATATTTTACATAGTAGTTGTTGTGCATCCTTTACAATTTACCAATTCTGCACAAATAACCCAGAACAAGAGGCCTTTGCAGTCTATTTTAAACATTTAATGACATAGGTACATTTTGTCATGAAAGTAAGCATATATTTTAATAAAATCGTTAGCAATTTTTGAGAAAAAAAATTAAGAATATTGAAACTTATTCCACGTAAAGGGTAGTTTGGGGTGAAATGATATTGTTGAAAACCTTCGTGCTTCAGAGGATGCTGGAACTTAAATACCAAGTTGGCAAATGGCAAATTGGCATTTGTTTAATGTATTTTAAGGAATGCGACACGAACATTTTCAAACTATGTCCAGATAAATTTATTTGTAGAGTGAACCATTTCGGAGATATTCCTTGTTATTTGTGTCAGTTTCTGAAAACCTAAAACGTTCGTGAAATGGAACATCGTTGTTCATTGCTTTATATGCTAAGTGTGCAAAGGGAATGGAATTCGAAAGCTTTAAAAGATCTGACTGTCGCTCAAAGTCTACTGTATTCCAATACTCCCCTTGTACCTACAAGGAAATAAGCAATAGGATAATTTGTACAAACGTTTATCTCATGACGAAGATAGAGGAATAAGAGTTTATAAGAATAGTTAGTAGATACAAGAGTAGAGAAAGTCATGAGAGTGCAACACATTGGACTTTCTTGGTTGGAATGTAATATGTACTTACTGTAAAGAAATTACTTAAACTTGTTTACGAGCGAGACGTTTGTATGGTACTATGAGACAAAATAGGATGGTGTAGACATAGAGAAGATGTTGACTTTCATGTTCTCGTTAGCAGTAGGTAGGTATGTGAATATGAGTGTTAAATACCTACATATATGAGATACAAGGCAGAACAATAGAGAAACTGTCGATGTGAGTGAAATAAACGTCATAGTTGGAAAGCGTGTTACTCCGCCGCCGCCATTTTGCATGCACTTTCTACTATACATGCGTGTTGCTGTGACATTGGCCGTGAAGAATCCTATTTCAGACTCATCGGACAAGTTTGACAAGGACAACAGGCTTGGCCTACTGTTCCACGAGGATGAGCGTAGTGACGTCGGTCTATGTCAGCAGTTCAATCAACTCACCATCACCACCACCAGTTGATAACATATCGCTTCCTTTCACACAATCCAAAATAACAGCATCTTATAAACATTCTGCGAACAACGTAAGGATACGACACAAATACACAGCCACTCCAAACTATTCTTTATACGCAAAATGTTTCACTGTCTTTAATTTTATCAATTTTCTCTTTTCCTTTTTTTTAATCATTTTTTTAGAAGATTCTTATTTAGATAAACTTGAAAAGCAAAATGTTAGCTAAATATAAATTATTATCCTAATTGTTGGAGCCGTTTCCGTGACAAGACCTTTAATATCCTGGCTTGATTGTTGAAATTGGCCGATTAACAGAGAAATTATGGCCAAAATAAGGTTTAGAGTAAATGTGACTGTTGCGCGTAAAATCGCGTTTTTTTCAGGAATGACACCTGACTTGCATAACTAGTAAACCTTACTCCACGTTTGTGCAAAATATTCCCACAAACACACTCCTATACTTCATGTTAACTTTGGCACACATCTTATTGCTAATTTCCTTGTAGGTACAAGGGGAATATGTGAATACAATAAACCTTAAGCGATTGTCAAATGTTTTAAAGCGGAGTTTCAAATTCCGATTTATCAGCATGGTCAAAAAAGAAGTAAAAAGAAAACAATAACCCCTCACTTGTGAAAAGTATAGATATATAATTCAAAATTTAGAGAAATAAATTGTATTTTAACGAGATCTATATTTTTTGTGTAGTAAGATTTTGTGTATCTGTTACAGTTTACCAGATATAGTAAAGATAATCAGATTACGAAGAGCTTCTCAGGACCAGAAAATTCAATATATACATTTCCCTTTCATAATAATATCATATACATATAGTATATTAATCATCTTTATAGACATTTTTTAGAACTGTTCTATGCAAAGGGTAGTTTGGGGTGGGGGATTTTTTAAAATATATTTGTGTTACACCGGGAAGACACGATAAAAGGGTACTGTTGAATGATCACAAATATCACAGGGAGAAAAAGGAGGAGAGAAAACCTTGTGAATGTAATGCGCTGCCTTTCTATTCGGATAATGTAGAAACGTGCATGCATTACTTGTAGAAGAGTGAGTCGAGAAAAACATGTGAATGTAATACGTTGCATGCTAAAGTGGATAGCATAAAAACCTTCTGTATGAAAAGACATTTAGATTTGCCAGCAGACCGTAAATGACATTCATTTTTATATAGGTCCTATGTATGTATATGGTTTTGGGTGTGTTTAAATTTGCATATTGAGGAGGACAGACAAATACCTTGGCAATAAAGAAATATTAGTGAGGAGCGAAACTTTCTCAAGGAGTGAAATACTTTTGGCAGTCGATATTCTGGTCATGTGACAGTGAGAATGGAAACTTTCAGTTTTCATGAAACAAGCAAGATTGGCGAGATGCTGCTGTTGCTGCTGCATCAGTCCAGTTGTGAACCAACGTGCTGCAGTACAAAGGTAACAAGTTGTTTCGCATACACCCTTTATCAGCAGTCACATGGACGTCCTACAGGAAATATGTACAAGTGCCATAGACCACTTCTATGTAGTATGTTGTAGTGTATATTTTGCCAAGACACTACTGCATAATTTGTGTCACGTTTTCTCTCCTATCTTACTTCTTATATGGCACATCTTAAACGCCGCTGATAACTTGCAGAAGCCCATTTTACTCTTATCAACTTTCTCATCTCTTCCATTGAGGGCAAATATCGAGTTACGATAGATAGATAGGAGTTTAATCTTTTGCTACTTTCATATTACTTGTTTTTTCTAATTAAAAGTGCAATTATGTTTCGAGCGACCGTGTGCTTGCTTGGCCTTGACGAAGTTCATGTATTGAACGTCCATATGAAGAATCTACTGCAAAAGGGAGGATAGATGCAATGGAGTAGAACAACATAACCTTTAATGCACTACAAAAAGATGATGGTTTCTCACAAACAGCGGTTTATATAATATTATATAGACCATTATTACTGCATTATAATAGACCATTTCTTATTGTAGTATCACTGATTAATGCTTCTTTATCGTAATATAACAACACGCTTTTGTAAAAGGTATTAAAGGACTAAGTATGGCATCTCTAGAAGAAGAAGAAGAAGAAGAAGAAGAAGAAGAAGAAGAAGAAGAAGAAGAAGAAGAAGAAGAAGGCATTCATTGCTGCAATGTGACACAAATTAACTGTGCTTCACAGAAAACAAAACAGTATAGTAGATGCAATAATGTAATCAATAAAATGAGATTATGTGATTCAGATGTATCACCAATTTCATGGCAAAAGTTAATGAATTGTTCTGCAGTTTAGTTTCAAGAGAATATTACACCACAATATCCCATAAGAAGTCTGGAAAATGAATATATACAGTACAAGTTCAGATATGTGACATTCTCCCTTCGTTTTGTACATCAGTTATCTAACAATTATTTTAATAAGAACGATGGTGAATGAAAAGATTCATATTATGTACCAACAGAGAAATTTGTACTCAGTTATGTTACAAAAAGTAAACAAGTAGAACGTGCTCAATTTGCTGTCATATAATTTTAAAGTTTTAAATTCATTTTATGCAAAATAACATATAAGTGACACCCCCCCCCCCCCCCCCCCCCCCATCTGGTAGTGGACTCATATGTTGTAATAGCACTGATTAGGTATAAGATACGAGTCAGGATACAGCTCCAAAATTTTATAGGCTTGCATCTCTGACCCATATTGGACAGACCATACATAACATATGGAGTAGAGGCTATCAATAAACTGAGCTGCATGTTGGAGTATCGACTTGTGTAAACCGCACTGCCACACGACGTGGGACTTAAGAATATTCTGCTCTCCTAACGCGCTCAATCATTTTTCCATGGTTGTATTACATTTATAACTTCAGGGAAAAGGTGATAAACTACATTGGGTTTTATTTCTGGACTCTGTTCAGCGTCTCGTTCTATGTAGGTACATATATTGAGCACGAAGAAGGACTGGTTAATGCCTCTTTATGAAAGCTGAAGTGACTCCAGGGAATTGTTAATAATGTAACATGGAGACGCCTCTTCCCAGTAAAGCTGATTGTGAAATGCTACAGACCTGATGATTAGCTAGTTCTATTTAAGTGACTGATTATTCCCGTAGAAGTGGAAAGGTCAAGAACGCTTAGAGGGCAGGGTCACAAGTGCCATGGTTTCGTGTTATTCCCATGGCTCGGAGCAAGGAGAAAATGAACCATCACTATCTGCTTCGTGCATAGCACATTACTGACCTACCTGCAAGTCCTGCTACAGTCAATGACGTCATTGTTAGTCCGTCCCTTGTGCTTCCATTTCCAGTGTACTGACACAACTTACCTACTGTATTCATGATATTGACACTTGTGTCAGTCCCTGTACACAATTTCATCAAGTCCCGGGATAATACATAATAAAAATAATTAAAAGGTTAAACATACCTACGTTTGCTAATATGACGTTAAATTTTGTATGTTGTTTTAATTGACATAGGTTAGTGGAGTTATACGCACATGCTGAAGCACATCTCACTAAATGTTAACATACGCCCATGTTTCACTGCAAAGTACTGACGTCACGAGCAGCACAGAACCGACTGGTGGGGACGGCCGAATACATCTCAACATACTATATATTTGACATAAATTGTATACTTTAACGAGATGTACATTTTTGTGTAGTAGAGTTATGTCTTGGTAGTTTTTGGTTTCTGTTGTGGTAGTTAAGTTGAATATCTTTCCAAGATATGATGCGATATTCCAGAAAATCCCCCAAACTCTAAACTTTACATGCAACAATTTTTAGAAATTCTGGTCTTCTCATAAACCGCTTACAGGATATTGGTTAAGATACGTATAATGTATCAAATATATTTACACGAGTAATTATGCATATATCCAATTTTCTGGCAATAGCCTGGGAACTCCTGTTAATTCTGGAGTTTCGTATAACCTTACATAACTGGTATCTATTAAACGATAGTAAGTTGCAGTGCAAAAATGTGGAACAGTTTAAAAAACAATTCATTCAGCATAAGCCATTTCCGAGATATCCATTATTAACGGTTGAAGTGGTTCAATACTTTGTAATTCCTTTAAAGTGCTATTGGTATTGAGTTTGTTGTTTGTCACGATGTACATAATTATAAGGAAATGTGATTAGAGTGAAGTAGCTACATATGTATTTGTTTTGAAGAGAGAATGTTGCACCCACAGAAGATCACGTTTAAGGAACTAGGAACAGAACTGTGTCGGTCGGTCGGTCGGTCGGGCGTGGGAATAATGCAGGGAGTGGTTCAAAGTGCATGAAGGTTAGCTTGCCCTTCACAGGGTGGAGATAATAAGAGTAGTGCATTCACTGCGCTCAATGTAGAACATGTCTTCCAACATCTCTCAAGGGACCTACTTCACTTTCTCACCATATAGGTATTCTTTAACTCTATCTCCATTGAAATGAAGCACATAAATGCTCTAAAACAGAATAAAGTAACTAAAGTAGGATTACCAACTTTAACATAGTTCCACCAAAACTCAAGCATGTGCTTTAATTGCTCAACTGTGTGTCCCCAGGAGTCTCTCTGGTGAACAAGTGTCACATTTTAATCAAATATTTTATATTATAGCGTTAAGTAATATTCTTGTTTTTTTGCGTGTACAAAACTGTCACCTTCAACAAAGTGACGTTAACACAGTTTTTACGTATGTACATGTCTTGAACTGATTACATGTCTTGAGTCAATGACAACTTGAGGAGAAGGACTTAGCACCTCGACCGAAAGGCGATCTCTTGGTGTATACCTTTTGGGAAGATGGACGAGGTGAATGGATCCTAAGGGCGGCCAGAACGTTGCCATGACAGAGAGAGGGCAGAGTCCCTACATTTTCCCAGTTAGAAGCACCCCGGCGGAGGTTGACTCAGTGCGGTTCCCTTCCCACCCTTTCGGGTTCATACATTCAAAGGGGATGTGACTTCCCTCCCCCCTTCGGATTTGTACCATCCCTTGGGGGCTCGGAAATCAGTAGACCCGCCTTCCAATCCCAAGGATGAGAATCCCAGAGCGTATTCGTTCCCCCTGCCGTGCTGTTGCCACGACACTTCTAACCCTGGAAGAAACCTAACGGGATGAAGGGAGAAATGAAATGATTAATTTAACGAAATTGAGGGACAGCAAACTCGGAGGATATGGAAATTCTTCACAACATTCGTCTGGCGACCTGGGAAACCTCAGAAAAAAATATGGGTCAGTAAGGTGGATCACGGAGATGAAACCCGTGACCTTCCACAGACGTTACCGTCTGAGCCATGACTTAGGAAACAATATAGAGGAGACAAATGACACGCTATTTCTATATCCCTAGAACACAGGTCTGCTAGATGCGTCGGAGCCAAAGGAAAGACACTGTGTTAATAACTCGTGCCTGTTTGCAACTTATCTGTGAGAAATATCTTGCCTAATGCGCTCTTTTTCTTTCTTTTTCCAGGCCCACCAAAACGACAGGGCAAGTGAAGCAATTTCACGCAATATCCTCACGAAATTGCAATTTCTCTTACATAACTCACAGTGACATAATGTAGTTCTGCCATTGTTCCAAAGGTTAACTGTTTTAAGTCCGGTTCCAAACATAACTAGAGCGTCTTAAAAAACATTCCATTGTCTTCTTTCATGGTCACGAAGGACTGTTTTGGTGAAAACTGGAACTCAAATTGTGCCAGTAAACAACACTTTTATAATTGTTGTGTAAATGCAATGCTGCACGATACTAAACAAGAAAAACATTGTGTATTCTTGTTACATTCCCATGATATTCTCTACTCACTATTATTGCAAGAACACATCTTTCTACTTCATGTTAATGGCTCTAACAACTTTTATTAAAATATCATACGTTTAAGATATTTTCATGACAAATGAAAAGTATATCTTGAATTTTCTGGAAATGTACTCAGAATTTCTCTTCATTCTGGATGACTTTTGAATAACTGATAAACTGTAAGAGACAGAAAAAATCTTACTGCACAGAAAGTTTAGATAACTTTAAAGCACACAGTTTGTCAAACACATTTTTATAGAATTAGCTATTTCCGTGATATTTCCTGTTATTCGTTTGCATTTTAAAATAAGTTTTCGCTTATCTTATTTGAATCTCTCTCTCTCTCTCTCTCTCTCTCTCTCTCTCTCTCTCTCTCTTCGTGATGCAAAGAGAATGGAATTTTAAAGTTATTACATAGTGAACAGCTTGAAACCATTTGACTATCACTTTAAGCCTACTGTATTCCCATATTCCCCTTGTATCTACAAGAAAATTAATAATAAGGTAACTTGTACAAACCTTTATGTATATTAACATGAAGAAGATGGAGAAAAAAGAGTTTGTAAGAATGGTTAGTACACAGGAATAGAAAATCATGTGAGTGCAACACATAAGATTTTTTTTTTCTATTTACTGCATGTTAATGGAGAACCTTTAGAGAGGTAGCTTCATGATAGGTTTGTAGGTACAAGAGGGAAGGGGCAGAGGAAATTGAAACGATACTAGTGTGTTTAAAAGCGAGTGACTGTGCTGGCCTTGAAATTCCATTCTCTTTCCAGACATCGCGAGAAACAACTGCATAGTGAGACCACTTTAAATGACAAAAGTGTTGAAAAGCTCAACACATATTATCTAGGGGAAAAAAAAAAAACACTTATTTGAAATACTCTTTGCCGTTGTAATTGTTTATTTATGTCATACTGGTTGTACAAAATAATATGATAACCTTAAAAACAAGAAAACTTCATAGCCTACTTTCATAAAATTCAAGATTTACATTTTATTTTTCGGATAGGTATTTTAATCAATGGTTTTTGATTCAGAGAAGCTCAGAACATGTATTTCCATTGAAATTTTGGTAGTGTCGCACTTTCAGTGGAATAAAATACTGTAGGCGCCCGCCTCTGTGGTGTGGGGGTAGCGTGTCGTGAAGTCCAGAGTTCTAATCTTGTTTAGGGTGACTTATCTTGATAAGGTTTTCCGGGGTTTCATTTATCTTGGAAAGACAAATGTCGGGGTAACTAAGATCAATGGACCCCAGGCTCATTTGAACATCACTTCACTCATTCATCGTTGAATATGACGTAGCAGGTAATGGACGTTAAACCTGCTGTAGGAGATACGTCAACTCGCTCATTGGAGCCGAGCGTGTATTGAAGGTTTGTACATTGTCCTCTGAGAATGTTATGGAGTCGAGCGTGTATTGAAGGTTTGTACATTGTCCTCTGAGAATGTTATGGAGTCGAGCGTGTATTGAAGGTTTGTACATTGTCCTCTGAGAATGTTATGGAGTCGAGCGTGTATTGAAGGTTTGTACATTGTCCTCTGAGAATGTTATGGAGTCGAGCGTGTATTCAAGGTTTGTACAGTGTCCTCTGAGAATGTTATGGAGTCGAGCGTGTATTGAAGGTTTGTACAGTGTCCTCTGAGAATGTTATGGAGTCGAGCGTGTATTCAAGGTTTGTACAGTGTCCTCTGAGAATGTTATGGAGTCGAGCGTGTATTGAAGGTTTGTACATTGTCCTCTGAGAATGTTATGGAGTCGAGCGTGTATTGAAGGTTTGTACATTGTCCTCTGAGAATGTTATGGAGTAGAGCGTGTATTGAAGGTTTGTACATTGTCCCCTGAGAATGTTATGGAGTCGAGCGTGTATTGAAGGTTTGTACAGTGTCCTCTGAGAATGTTATGGAGTCGAGCGTGTATTGAAGGTTTGTACATTGTCCTCTGAGAATGTTATGGAGTCGAGCGTGTATTGAAGGTTTGTACATTGTCCTCTGAGAATGTTATGGAGTCGAGCGTGTATTGAAGGTTTGTACATTGTCCTCTGAGAATGTTATGGAGTCGAGCGTGTATTGAAGGTTTGTACATTGTCCTCTGAGAATGTTATGGAGTCGAGCGTGTATTGAAGGTTTGTACAGTGTCCTCTGAGAATGTTATGGAGTCGAGCGTGTATTCAAGGTTTGTACAGTGTCCTCTGAGAATGTTATGGAGCCGAGCGTGTATTGAAGGTTTGTACATTGTCCTCTGAGAATGTTATGGAGTCGAGCGTGTATTGAAGGTTTGTACATTGTCCCCTGAGAATGTTATGGAGTAGAGCGTGTATTGAAGGTTTGTACATTGTCCTCTGAGAATGTTATGGAGTCGAGCGTGTATTGAAGGTTTGTACATTGTCCTCTGAGAATGTTATGGAGTAGAGCGTGTATTGAAGGTTTGTACATTGTCCCCTGAGAATGTTATGGAGTCGAGCGTGTATTGAAGGTTTGTACATTGTCCTCTGAGAATGTTATGGAGTCGAGCGTGTATTGAAGGTTTGTACATTCTCCTCTGAGAATGTTATGGAGTCGAGCGTGTATTGAAGGTTTGTACATTGTCCTCTGAGAATGTTATGGGGCCGAGCGTGTATTGAAGGTTTGTACATTGTCCTCTGAGAATGTTATGGAGTCGAGCGTGTATTGAAGGTTTGTACATTGTCCTCTGAGAATCTTATGGAGCCGAGCGTGTATTGAAGGTTTGTACATTGTCCTCTGAGAATGTTATGGAGCCGAGCGTGTATTGAAGGTTTGTACATTGTCCTCTGAGAATGTTATGGAGCCGAGCGTGTATTGAAGGTTTGTACATTGTCCTCTGAGAATGTTATGGAGTCGAGCGTGTATTGAAGGTTTGTACATTCTCCTCTGAGAATGTTATGGAGTCGAGCGTGTATTGAAGGTTTGTACATTGTCCTCTGAGAATGTTATGGAGTCGAGCGTGTATTGAAGGTTTGCACATTGTCCTCTGAGAATGTTATGGAGTCGAGCGTGTATTGAAGGTTTGTACATTGTCCTCTGAGAATGTTATGGAGTCGAGCGTGTATTGAAGGTTTGTACATTGTCCTCTGAGAATGTTATGGAGTCGAGCGTGTATTGAAGGTTTGCACAGTGTCCTCTGAGAATGTTATGGAGTCGAGCGTGTATTGAAGGTTTGTACATTGTCCTCTGAGAATGTTATGGAGTCGAGCGTGTATTGAAGGTTTGTACATTGTCCTCTGAGAATGTTATGGAGTCGAGCGTGTATTGAAGGTTTGTACATTGTCCTCTGAGAATGTTATGGAGTAGAGCGTGTATTGAAGGTTTGTACATTGTCCTCTGAGAATGTTATGGGGCCGAGCGTGTATTGAAGGTTTGTACATTGTCCTCTGAGAATGTTATGGAGTCGAGCGTGTATTGAAGGTTTGTACATTGTCCTCTGAGAATGTTATGGAGCCGAGCGTGTATTGAAGGTTTGTACATTGTCCTCTGAGAATGTTATGGAGCCGAGCGTGTATTGAAGGTTTGTACATTGTCCTCTGAGAATGTTATGGAGTAGAGCGTGTATTGAAGGTTTGTACATTGTCCTGTGAGAATGTTATGGAGCCGAGCGTGTATTGAAGGTTTGTACAGTGTCCTCTGAGAATGTTATGGAGTCGAGCGTGTATTGAAGGTTTGTACAGTGTCCTCTGAGAATGTTATGAGGCCGAGCGTGTATTGAAGGTTTGTACATTGTCCTCTGAGAATGTTATGGAGTAGAGCGTGTATTGAAGGTTTGTACATTGTCCTCTGAGAATGTTATGGAGCCGAGCGTGTATTGAAGGTTTGTACATTGTCCTCCGAGAATGTTATGGAGCCGAGCGTGTATTGAAGGTTTGTACATTGTCCTCTGAGAATGTTATGGAGTAGAGCGTGTATTGAAGGTTTGTACATTGTCCCCTGAGAATGTTATGGAGTAGAGCGTGTATTGAAGGTTTGTACATTGTCCTCTGAGAATGTTATGGAGTCGAGCGTGTATTGAAGGTTTGTACATTGTCCTCTGAGAATGTTATGGAGTAGAGCGTGTATTGAAGGTTTGTACATTGTCCCCTGAGAATGTTATGGAGTCGAGCGTGTATTGAAGGTTTGTACATTGTCCTCTGAGAATGTTATGGAGTCGAGCGTGTATTGAAGGTTTGTACATTCTCCTCTGAGAATGTTATGGAGTCGAGCGTGTATTGAAGGTTTGTACATTGTCCTCTGAGAATGTTATGGAGTCGAGCGTGTATTGAAGGTTTGCACATTGTCCTCTGAGAATGTTATGGAGTCGAGCGTGTATTGAAGGTTTGTACATTGTCCTCTGAGAATGTTATGGAGTCGAGCGTGTATTGAAGGTTTGTACATTGTCCTCTGAGAATGTTATGGAGTCGAGCGTGTATTGAAGGTTTGCACAGTGTCCTCTGAGAATGTTATGGAGTCGAGCGTGTATTGAAGGTTTGTACATTGTCCTCTGAGAATGTTATGGAGTCGAGCGTGTATTGAAGGTTTGTACATTGTCCTCTGAGAATGTTATGGAGTCGAGCGTGTATTGAAGGTTTGTACATTGTCCACTGAGAATGTTATGGAGTAGAGCGTGTATTGAAGGTTTGTACATTGTCCTCTGAGAATGTTATGGGGCCGAGCGTGTATTGAAGGTTTGTACATTGTCCTCTGAGAATGTTATGGAGTCGAGCGTGTATTGAAGGTTTGTACATTGTCCTCTGAGAATCTTATGGAGCCGAGCGTGTATTGAAGGTTTGTACATTGTCCTCTGAGAATGTTATGGAGCCGAGCGTGTATTGAAGGTTTGTACATTGTCCTCTGAGAATGTTATGGAGCCGAGCGTGTATTGAAGGTTTGTACATTGTCCTCTGAGAATGTTATGGAGTCGAGCGTATATTGAAGGTTTGTACATTCTCCTCTGAGAATGTTATGGAGTCGAGCGTGTATTGAAGGTTTGTACATTGTCCTCTGAGAATGTTATGGAGTCGAGCGTGTATTGAAGGTTTGCACATTGTCCTCTGAGAATGTTATGGAGTCGAGCGTGTATTGAAGGTTTGTACATTGTCCTCTGAGAATGTTATGGAGTCGAGCGTGTATTGAAGGTTTGTACATTGTCCTCTGAGAATGTTATGGAGTCGAGCGTGTATTGAAGGTTTGCACAGTGTCCTCTGAGAATGTTATGGAGTCGAGCGTGTATTGAAGGTTTGTACATTGTCCTCTGAGAATGTTATGGAGTCGAGCGTGTATTGAAGGTTTGTACATTGTCCTCTGAGAATGTTATGGAGTCGAGCGTGTATTGAAGGTTTGTACATTGTCCTCTGAGAATGTTATGGAGTAGAGCGTGTATTGAAGGTTTGTACATTGTCCTCTGAGAATGTTATGGGGCCGAGCGTGTATTGAAGGTTTGTACATTGTCCTCTGAGAATGTTATGGAGTCGAGCGTGTATTGAAGGTTTGTACATTGTCCTCTGAGAATGTTATGGAGCCGAGCGTGTATTGAAGGTTTGTACATTGTCCTCTGAGAATGTTATGGAGCCGAGCGTGTATTGAAGGTTTGTACATTGTCCTCTGAGAATGTTATGGAGCCGAGCGTGTATTGAAGGTTTGTACATTGTCCCCTGAGAATGTTATGGAGTAGAGCGTGTATTGAAGGTTTGTACATTGTCCTGTGAGAATGTTATGGAGCCGAGCGTGTATTGAAGGTTTGTACAGTGTCCTCTGAGAATGTTATGGAGTCGAGCGTGTATTGAAGGTTTGTACAGTGTCCTCTGAGAATGTTATGAGGCCGAGCGTGTATTGAAGGTTTGTACATTGTCCTCTGAGAATGTTATGGAGTAGAGCGTGTATTGAAGGTTTGTACATTGTCCTCTGAGAATGTTATGGAGCCGAGCGTGTATTGAAGGTTTGTACATTGTCCTCCGAGAATGTTATGGAGCCGAGCGTGTATTGAAGGTTTGTACATTGTCCTCCGAGAATGTTATGGAGCCGAGCGTGTATTGAAGGTTTGTACATTGTCCTCTGAGAATGTTATGGAGTCGAGCGTGTATTCAAGGTTTGTACAGTGTCCTCTGAGAATGTTATGGAATAGAGCGTGTATTGAAGGTTTGTACATTGTCCCCTGAGAATGTTATGGAGCCGAGCGTGTATTGAAGGTTTGTACATTGTCCCCTGAGAATGTTATGGAGCCGAGCGTGTATTGAAGGTTTGTACAGTGTCCTCTGAGAATGTTATGGAGCCGAGCGTGTATTGAAGGTTTGTACATTGTCCTCTGAGAATGTTATGGAGTAGAGCGTGTATTGAAGGTTTGTACAGTGTCCTCTGAGAATGTTATGGAATAGAGCGTGTATTGAAGGTTTGTACATTGTCCTCTGAGAATGTTATGGAATAGAGCGTGTATTGAAGGTTTGTACAGTGTCCTCTGAGAATGTTTTGGAGTAGAGCGTGTATTGAAGGTTTGTACATTGTCCTCTGAGAATGTTATGGAGTAGAGCGTGTATTGAAGGTTTGTACATTGTCCTCTGAGAATGTTATGGAGTAGAGCGTGTATTGAAGGTTTGTACAGTGTCCTCTGAGAATGTTATGGAATAGAGCGTGTATTGAAGGTTTGTACATTGTCCTCTGAGAATGTTATGGAATAGAGCGTGTATTGAAGGTTTGTACATTGTCCTCTGAGAATGTTATGGAGTAGAGCGTGTATTGAAGGTTTGTACAGTGTCCTCTGAGAATGTTATGGAATAGAGCGTGTATTGAAGGTTTGTACATTGTCCTCTGAGAATGTTATGGAATAGAGCGTGTATTGAAGGTTTGTACAGTGTCCTCTGAGAATGTTATGGAGCCGAGCGTGTATTGAAGGTTTGTACATTGTCCTCTGAGAATGTTATGAGGCCGAGCGTGTATTGAAGGTTTGTACATTGTCCTCTGAGAATGTTATGGAGTAGAGCGTGTATTGAAGGTTTGTACATTGTCCCCTGAGAATGTTATGGAGCCGAGCGTGTATTGAAGGTTTGTACAGTGTCCTCTGAGAATGTTATGGAGCCGAGTGTGTATTGAAGGTTTGTACATTGTCCTCTGAGAATGTTATGGAGTAGAGCGTGTATTGAAGGTTTGTACAGTGTCCTCTGAGAATGTTATGGAATAGAGCGTGTATTGAAGGTTTGTACATTGTCCTCTGAGAATGTTATGGAATAGAGCGTGTATTGAAGGTTTGTACAGTGTCCTCTGAGAATGTTTTGGAGTAGAGCGTGTATTGAAGGTTTGTACATTGTCCTCTGAGAATGTTATGGAGTAGAGCGTGTATTGAAGGTTTGTACATTGTCCTCTGAGAATGTTATGGAGTAGAGCGTGTATTGAAGGTTTGTACAGTGTCCTCTGAGAATGTTATGGAATAGAGCGTGTATTGAAGGTTTGTACATTGTCCTCTGAGAATGTTATGGAATAGAGCGTGTATTGAAGGTTTGTACATTGTCCTCTGAGAATGTTATGGAGTAGAGCGTGTATTGAAGGTTTGTACAGTGTCCTCTGAGAATGTTATGGAATAGAGCGTGTATTGAAGGTTTGTACATTGTCCTCTGAGAATGTTATGGAATAGAGCGTGTATTGAAGGTTTGTACATTGTCCTCTGAGAATGTTATGGAGCCGAGCGTGTATTGAAGGTTTGTACATTGTCCTCTGAGAATGTTATGAGGCCGAGCGTGTATTGAAGGTTTGTACATTGTCCTCTGAGAATGTTATGGAGTAGAGCGTGTATTGAAGGTTTGTACATTGTCCTCTGAGAATGTTATGGAGTAGAGCGTGTATTGAAGGTTTGTACATTGTCCTCTGAGAATGTTATGTAGCCGAGCGTGTATTGAAGGTTTGTACATTGTCCTCTGAGAATGTTATGGAGTAGAGCGTGTATTGAAGGTATGTACATTGTCCTCTGAGAATGTTATGGAGCCGAGCGTGTATTGAAGGTTTGTACATTGTCCTCTGAGAATGTTATGGAGTCGAGCGTGTATTGAAGGTATGTACATTGTCCTCTGAGAATGTTATGGAGTCGAGCGTGTATTGAAGGTTTGTACATTGTCCTCTGAGAATGTTATGGAGTAGAGCGTGTATTGAAGGTTTGTACAGTGTCCTCTGAGAATGTTATGGAGTAGAGCGTGTATTGAAGGTTTGTACATTGTCCTCTGAGAATGTTATGGAGTAGAGCGTGTATTGAAGGTTTGTACATTGTCCTCTGAGAATGTTATGGAGTAGAGCGTGTATTGAAGGTTTGTACATTGTCCTCTGAGAATGTTATGGAGCCGAGCGTGTATTGAAGGTTTGTACATTGTCCTCTGAGAATGTTATGGAGTAGAGCGTGTATTGAAGGTTTGTACAGTGTCCTCTGAGAATGTTATGGAGCCGAGCGTGTATTGAAGGTTTGTACAGTGTCCTCTGAGAATGTTATGGAGCCGAGCGTGTATTGAAGGTTTGTACATTGTCCTCTGAGAATGTTATGGAGCCGAGCGTGTATTGAAGGTTTGCACATTGTCCTCTGAGAATGTTATGGAGGCGAGCGTGTATTGAAGGTTTGTACATTGTCCTCTGAGAATGTTATGGAGCCGAGCGTGTATTGAAGGTTTGCACATTGTCCTCTGAGAATGTTATGGAGGCGAGCGTGTATTGAAGGTTTGTACATTGTCCTCTGAGAATGTTATGGAGCCGAGCGTGTATTGAAGGTTTGCACATTGTCCTCTGAGAATGTTATGGAGGCGAGCGTGTATTGAAGGTTTGCACATTGTCCTCTGAGAATGTTATGGAGCCGAGCGTGTATTGAAGGTTTGTACATTGTCCTCTGAGAATATTATGGAGCCGAGCGTGTATTGAAGGTTTGCACATTGTCCTCTGAGAATGTTATGGAGTAGAGCGTGTATTGAAGGTTTGTACATTGTCCTCTGAGAATGTTATGGAGTAGAGCGTGTATTGAAGGTTTGCACATTGTCCTCTGAGAATGTTATGGAGTAGAGCGTGTATTGAAGGTTTGTACATTGTCCTCTGAGAATGTTATGGAGTAGAGCGTGTATTGAAGGTTTGCACATTGTCCTCTGAGAATGTTATGGAGTCGAGCGTGTATTGAAGGTTTGTACATTGTCCTCTGAGAATGTTATGGAGTAGAGCGTGTATTGAAGGTTTGTACATTGTCCTCTGAGAATGTTATGGGGCCGAGCGTGTATTGAAGGTTTGTACATTGTCCTCTGAGAATGTTATGGAGTAGAGGGTGTATTGAAGGTTTGCACATTGTCCTCTGAGAATGTTATGGAGTAGAGCGTGTATTGAAGGTTTGCACATTGTCCTCTGAGAATGTTATGGAGTAGAGCGTGTATTGAAGGTTTGCACATTGTCCTCTGAGAATGTTATGGAGTAGAGCGTGTATTGAAGGTTTGTACATTGTCCTCTGAGAATGTTATGGAGTAGAGCGTGTATTGAAGGTTTGTACATTGTCCTCTGAGAATGTTATGGAGCCGAGCGTGTATTGAAGGTTTGTACATTGTCCTCTGAGAATGTTATGGAGCCGAGCGTGTATTGAAGGTTTGTACAGTGTCCTCTGAGAATGTTATGGAGCCGAGCGTGTATTGAAGGTTTGTACATTGTCCTCTGAGAATGTTATGGAGCCGAGCGTGTATTGAAGGTTTGTACATTGTCCTCTGAGAATGTTATGGAGCCGAGCGTGTATTGAAGGTTTGCACATTGTCCTCTGAGAATGTTATGGAGCCGAGCGTGTATTGAAGGTTTGCACATTGTCCTCTGAGAATGTTATGGAGCCGAGCGTGTATTGAAGGTTTGTACAGTGTCCTCTGAGAATGTTATGGAGCCGAGCGTGTATTGAAGGTTTGTACATTGTCCTCTGAGAATGTTATGGAGCCGAGCGTGTATTGAAGGTTTGCACATTGTCCTCTGAGAATGTTATGGAGGCGAGCGTGTATTGAAAGTTTGCACATTGTCCTCTGAGAATGTTATGGAGCCGAGCGTGTATTGAAAGTTTGCACATTGTCCCCTGAGAATGTTATGGAGTAGGTAAAGCTGTGAACAAGGTAGGTAATACCAGAGGTTTGATGGCCAAGTCTTTTGCTCAGCGACGTATGACGAGAGAGAGAGACCACGCCACGGTGTTTGTAAAATTCTGCGTTGTCTTGCGTTAACCATGTGCAACTAACCACAATATACCTACACAACACAAAAAACAGCGTGTTGCGAAACGCCAATAAAAAGGAAAACCTCTACAGAATGGAGTCAAGATATTTAGGTATCTGTAAAACTTGAGCAAAGTGAGCGACGAGAAGGAAATGCTTCTGTATAATACTACCACTAACCTTCACTACTCATTTACACATTCCGTTCTACATATGTACAAGAAGAAAAACTAAAGCTATAATTAGGATTTCAAACTGCTAAGTAATAGCTTTGTATGTGAACTGGAAAACACGAATAGCAATTTAGTGCTTGTAAGAATAATCTAGAAGTACTTGAATATACAAAATCAACAAGAAAGAATATCCCGGCAGATAGGCTAATTGAAATAAATAGTGTTTTAAATCGAGCCATTTTTCTTTTGTTCGCAATACGCTTGTGAGCACCAGTCCCTTGGCCTGGGCTTCACACTATATTCAAATCTAGGCAACGACCCAGTAGCTGTAGATAAGGTGCTGCGGTTTGTTGCCAATATTGGGTTCACTAAGCAAGTTTAATTTGTGTTTTCTTTTCCGGAGCTTGTAGACTTTCAAGCTGTTATGTCTTATTAACACTGTACTGTTTTAGCTTTTTGCCATTTTACATATTTCCTTTTTCAACTTTCGCCTTTTATCTTTCACTTTCTTTTCACTTCTTAACTTTGAAGCCTCTCAGTTTGTGAGCTTTTCCGGTTTTTACTTTTTACATTCGAGCCCAAATGACCTAGTTCACTCACTCCCTCACTCACTCAAGCTACTTTTGGATATAACGTTTTTGTGTATCTATTAACGTTTACCAGTTATACAGAATTACACAGATGCCTTTTCAGAGGTATGACACAGATTTGCATGTCCTTCTCCGCACTTTCCTCGAAAGGATAGTAAAGTCGATGGCTCCGTGTCGCATGTAAATGAACCTCAACCTGATAAAGGGGTCTCCGAGCCCTAAATGGAATAGAAGTTCGAGATCTATGGTATATAAAGAGCGTCTATAAATGAAAACTCCATTTATTTGAACATTTTTATGAAAACCCGATCACAATTACCTTTCATATGAAACATTTTTCGAAAGGGCTCTTAAGAGCTTCGCTTAAAATACCACTGACGTTAGCCTTTGAAGTCTTCGTTCGGAAGGAACTTGTGGGTTTTAAATTTCACTTTGATATATCTTTTGGTTTCCGAGGTATGAATGTTAAATTTCGATTTTATTATCCTATGCCAAATGTTTCACACTATGCATTATTAAAGAATTGCCGTTTTTAAAATTCTATTATATTTATCTGATTATGACATGCAAAACTGTCAAAAAAGATTGTTTCAGTAGCCTTAATTCAAAAGAAAATACTTTTTAAAATGTTATTTGTTTATGATTTATACAGCTTTAAAAATTAATGACTCAAAAACCATTCAAAAGAAAAAAATATGTTGTTAGCTAATGCTGGATTTCTGACAATGAAGTCATTAATCCTTTTGCTCTCCAATATTTATTGAAGAGAGCAATAGCAGTAATAGTAACTGCTTTTTAGAGAGCACCATATTTTTATGTTTTGGCGGTCACATCGCTCTCTCACAACCCCCAGAATGTCTGGGGGACCACACCTGTCGTTGGTTTACGGGTCTCACCGACCTGACCGGGAGAATTATCAAAATAAATTCACCGACCATATCCTCTGATCACCAATCAGAGGACGTATTACATCCCATGACAGGTCAGCATGTTAGGGGTTAAGACTTTATAGAGAAATGGAGAGGTTGGAAAAATAAAGACTCCCTAGCCCTCGGGAACCCTAATAGCATCGGGGTCGGAAGAGAACAAGATATGACCAAGGTAAGGTCAGATAGGAAAGTTACAGTGAGGAGCAAAACACCAGTAAGTGGAAGTAATGTTCTGCTCAGCTTGGTTATCTTGTGGTCGCCATTCACATATCCCCTAGACGGAGACCCCTGAGTCAAAGAAAAAAATATATGAGAGAACTTTTTATTTTGTTTTGGTAATCTGCATAACAAATTACAGAAGAATTGGATGAAAATTGATTGCATCGCGTGAAACATTTTCAAAAAGTGAATATTTAAAAAAAATCGCTAATCTTTAATTTCAGATTGAAAAATTATTCTGTATTTCTGTATTTTTAACCTTTACATTACATAAATATAGCTATTTTTAATATAAAAATTTCAAAACATTTTTAATTTATGGCCCCCAGAATGTTTAATGTCATGGAATACAAATGTAAATTTTTGCGAGATTTCTACTACTTTCAGAGGTGTGTTCCCTTGAAATAATTTATCAAAATTAATGCCTTCTCGTGACATTAGCCATTTCCGAGATACACATACCTACTTTATCATTCGTTTAAAGCGTTGTTGACATTTAGCTGTTTTTCGCGAATGTATACAAAGAGTAAGGAATTAAAATGAAATAGAAAAATAAGGTTTCGTAAGAACACTTTGTACATGCAGTAATAAACAAAAGAGGGTAGAGAAAGTCATGTAAGATTGTTTTTATATATCCTGATTGTGATTATGAGATTCATGAGAACATCGTTTAATTTTTTTCGTTTGTGATGCAAGATGCGTGTTCTTTATTTGCGGAACTGTTGTTTGATGTTTTCCGTTTCTATTGTCGTTCCTGTGTTTTCTTGCTTCTGTAAATAATGCACATGTGCTTTAAATACAATAGCTAATTGTTTCCGTGTACAATTTCCCCGGCCATTGTGGCACAACTCGACATCAAAAATGTTCTGCAAGAAGAGACTTGAAGAATAAATCATTAGTTACGATACCTTTGTACCATAGTGGATCGTCAGGTTTCCTGATTGACATCCCATTGAACCGTAGGTAGGTAACATAAGTTAGCACTACATACCACAGAAGTTTCGTACTGCTTTCTTTACTACCAAGATGCTACAGTTGTTTTAAAAGACAATACATATTTCTAATGTTTTATTTATATGTCAATTTTAACATCTAAGATTGTGAGTTATTTCTCCTTTGGAACATTTGCTCAACAGTAGTGATGTTCACTCGTTTACAGTGTTGTTAACCTTTGTGTTGGTATTGCTTTTGATCATCTGCACATTATGCTCATTGTGCGCTTTTCCCTACTATTATTGCATTAAATTCACACACACACACACACACACACACACACACACACACACACACACACACACACACACACACACACACACACACACACACACACACACACATTTATGTATCCAGGCTCGGGAGAAGGGGAAGCGATACTCAATGCAATCTTATTCTATAACCATTTGTACAAATGATTTCATAACATATTTCATTGTACTTACAAAGGGATAATGAACGAATATCGCCTAAGTGGTTCACTTCTCAAAAAAGTTGCTGTGCTTTAATGGGATACTGAATGCCCTATCCTGACATTGTTAAAATGTGTCATGTATAAGGAACATGTTCTAAGTAACTACACAACCTAGAAAGCTGACATTTTTACACTTTAATATGTTTATAATAGCTGAAATAAGTTTTTCAAAAAGTTGAATAGTTTTTGAAAAATAATTCATTTTTATTTTCTCTACTGGTGAGTAGAGGAAGTATTGTATTCCACCCAAAAATTCGATGCCGAGATTTCAGCGGAAATATATGTTTTGAGACCCCCTGAATTTAAAAAAAAAAAAAAAAAAATTAGAAAAAGGTCCGCGTGCGCGTGTTTGTGTGTGTGTGTGTGTCTGTGGACAGCATAAATCAAAAATGAAAAGTCGCTTAGAAACCAAAGGTTTTATTTAAGTTTAATATCTTTCAAGGATGCGATACGAAGATTTTGAAGAAAATAGCCCCACCCTAAACTACCCTTTACATGGAAAATTTTTCCAAAATATTGATTTTCTTGAATATAGCTAACGATTTTGATTAAAATACCATAAGTTTAAGATTTTTATGACAAATGAAATGTATATTTGAATTTTCTGGCTATCACCTATGTAGTCCTGTTTATTCTGGATGACTTTTGAATAACTGGTAAACCGTAAGAGATATGCAAAAAACGTAGATCTTGCTAAAGCACAGAATTTATGTCCACATAACTTTGTTGCAGAGTGAACCATTTCGGAGAAATTCCTTGTTATTTTTTTTTTTTTTTAGTTTGGGAAAACTCAAAATTTTCGTGAAATGGAACATTGTTGTTCACTTTTTACATGTTAAGCGTGCAAACAGAACGGGATCTCAAAGCTTTAAAACATTTGACTATCGCTCAAAGCCTACTGTATTCCCATATTCCCCTTGTACCTACAAGGAAATAAGCAATAAGATAATTTGTACAAATATTTATCTCAACTAACACGAAGAAGATATAGGAATAAGAGTTTGTAAGAATGGTTAGTACAAGAGTAGAGAAAGTCATGTGAGTTCAACACATCAGATTTTTCTTGTGACACTTTTCTCCACATTTTAGAGTATATATTTGTTAAAAATTCTACCAATTGTGAACTATGTTCAAATCCCTTAAAACACAAAAACTAACAATTACTAAAAATTTCAGATCAAAATATTAGCAACTGTGAAGATGTTCTTGATGTGAGGAAAGTTGGAACTTAGGGGAAATGAGCTCTATAGTTGAAACATCTAGTCCAAACGTATTCGTTTTATTTCTTCCATTATGGTAAGCGGTGAACTTTGAGGATGGTTGTTATATTTATATACCAACTGGACACAAACCATGATTGGGGTTGTGTTGATATCAAGTGAACACCAAAACTAATTATAATGGGGTCCTATATTACAGTCCAAGATGTTCGAACGTTGGGCGTGTCCTGGCCTCCCCGCGAGTGTGTGGGGCAGTGTTTATGTGCCTGGTTACTGAAGGTCGTTTACCGGAAGAATCTCAACCAGTTAAGGCATAAAACAACTGACATTAACATGACACAAAAAAGCACAAATAAACTAGTGAGTTAATGTTATCAACTGCCGAGTCTTCTGGAAAGAATGAAAGCACTAATGAAGAACTTCATTTGTTTGCATTGTATTAGACGTCACTCTAACAAGTAAATAAATAGAAAATCAAATAGCTTAAGCGAAACAACTAACTACAGGAGTATATAATTACTATAGAAGAAATTGCATTCATTCCGTTCAATTTTAAGCCTCTGTAGATCAGCTAACCAAAAATATTCTGGTGTGTGTATGTGTGTGAGTGTGTGTGGGTGTGTGTGTGTATGTGTGTGAGTGTGTGTGTGTGAGTGGGTGTTTGTGTGTGTGTGTATGTGTGTGAGTGTGTGTCAATATGTGTGTGAGTGGGTGTTTGTGTGTGTGACTGTATGTGTGTGAGTGTGTGTATGTGTGTGAGTGTGTGTCAGTATGTGTGTGTATGTGTGTGTATGTGTGTGAGTGTGTGTCAGTATGTGTGTGTATGTGTGTGTATGTGTGTGAGTGTGTGTATGTGTGTGAGTGTGTGTATGTGTGTGAGTGTGTGTGTGAGTGTGTGTGTGTATGTGTGTGAGTGTGTGTATGTGTGTGAGTGGGTGTGTATGTGTGTGAGTGGGTGTTTGTGTGTGTGTGACTATGTGTGAGTGTGTGTATGTGTGTGTGTATGTGTGTGAGTGTGTGTCAGTATGTGTGTGTATGTGTGTGTGTATGTGTGTGAGTGTGTGTATGTGTGTGAGTGTGTGAGTGTGTGTGAGTGTGTGTGTATGTGTGTGAGTGGGTGTTTGTGTGTGTGAGTGTGTGTATGTGTGTGAGTGTGTGTATGTGTGTGAGTGTGTGTGTGTATGTGTGTGAGTGGGTGTTTGTGTGTGTGTGACTGTATGTGTGTGTGTGTGTATGTGTGTGAGTGTGTGTATGTGTGTGTGAGTGTGTGTATGTGTGTGAGTGTGTGTATGTGTGTGTATGTGTGTGAGTGTGTGTATGTATGTGAGTGTGTGTATGTGTGTGTCAGTATGTGTGTGTATGTGTGTGTATCTGTGTATATGTGTGAGTGTGTGTGGGTGTGAGTGTGTGGGTGTGAGTGGGTGTTTGTGTGTGTGACTGTATGTGTGTGAGTGTGTGTCAGTATGTGTGTGTATGTGTGTGAGTGTGTGTATGTGTGTGAGTGGGTGTATGTGTGTATGTGTGTGTATGTGTGTGAGTGTGTGTATGTATGTGAGTGTGTGTATGTGTGTGTCAGTATGTGTGTGTATGTGTGTATATGTGTGAGTGTGTGTGGGTGTGAGTGTGTGGGTGTGAGTGGGTGTTTGTGTGTGTGACTGTATGTGTGTGAGTGTCAGTATGTGTGTGTATGTGTGTGAGTGTGTGTATGTGTGTGAGTGGGTGTGTGTATGTATGTGTGTGTATGTGTGTGTATGTGTGTGTCTGTGTGGGGGTGTGTGTATGTGTGTGTGGTGTATGTGTGTGCGTGTGTATGTGTGTGATACCAGAATCAACAGCCCGCCTCTGTGGTGTGGAGTTAGATCAGGCATGTTCACGAGTGGAGAGTAGCGATTGAACTTGCCTTACTTACCACACATTCTCTTGCCGGGTGATAAAGGTTGTTTGTATACAACACGTGCAGTGGTGGGCTCGTTCTACTGTTATTAACTATGTTGTTTATATTGAACATATTTTGCATACAATAATTACTACTGTGGTTAGACAAATTACATAATCTTCAAGTTTATAACCTTCCTTTATCTTATGCACGTAATATCCTTACGCTGCCTTATGATTAACATACTAAATTTTTTCACTTTCACGACAAATAAAGCAGTAATGTTTCATTGCTATTTAACATTACAAATATTTTAAAACTATTTGACCAACATAATAAATTATTTGGTTTTAAACTCAATATTGTGTTTAAACTTTGAAACAGGAAATAGAATAGATAATATTAAATAAACTAATAAGAAACTAAATCCCTAACAAGCGGAAACATATCGTCCCTTCTATGTAGGTATTTACGAACAAGAGTATTCAGAAAGTACCTTTTTAAATACCTGTAAGATCACCAAGGTTTGGTTTATGCTTCTGATCAAAGTGGTGTTTAACATTGTAACGCATTATATTTGCAAATTGAAATGGGCAAATTAAACAGCAAACTTTCCTGTTCTTATGACTTACAAAAACTTCTCTACCACTCTTCAGGAAACAGCCATACTCGCCACTGAATGAGGCGTGTTGAAACAGGAGCAGCAGTGAAGGGGAGGAATGGCCGGTGGAGTGAGGCGAGAACGCGAGTGCCCCAGTTGCCCATGTGTGAGTTAGAGTACCTGCCTTACATCTAAGAGGTCGCGAGTTCGAATCTTGATTAGGGTGAATTATCCGGATGAGCTTTTTCTCCCGAGGTTTTCCATTATCCTGAGAAGACGATTGTTGGGTAATTTTAAGCTCTATCGACCTTGGGCTCATTTGAGCATCATGTCACCCATTTCATTCATTCATTCATTCATTCATTCATTCATTCGCCGTCCAATATGACATCACGTTGCAGGACGTCAATATACAAAAAAATGTCGACTAGTAAGGTTTAAAAAATTATAAACAGATGATAGGGGCATAGAAAATAATTGCAACAAATAATTTCCATGTGTTAAAATCAATGGGTGATACAACAACCATAATTTGCAATCTTTCAATCAGAACATGTTAACTAGATAAGTTATATGTTGAGGAAAGACAATTAGAGACAATGGGCAACAAAACATGGACAGAGGGAGAGAGATGCATGATTTCATAATAACCGTGTTGTAGAGTACTGCAATGTTGTTTAAATACGGGACTGGGTTCTGCCCCGTTGCAATTCTACAGAAACATAGGAGGTCGTGGGACGCGATACAAATCGTGGATATATAAAATTGTGTGCAATCAAAGGAAAACAGCCCACCTGAGAATAACAAACTACATGCATTAGACAAATATTGGCCACATAAGTTGACCTTGAGCCTATCTTCTCGCAATATAAACAGTGTGGAAGTGAAAACTCTACGAGATTTACTGTTAGAAAATAAATGTGTATATCGACTTTCCACTTTGTGATCGTATGGCCATTCCCGTTCTCGTTATCAGACTCTTATGAACCAAACTCTTGTATGCCGGTTTGCTTCCCGTTCTTGGATTAATCTGAGCCAGGCTTTAATCGTTACTGGTAACGGTTAACGCAATGTCACTGTGTTAGGTGAAAATAACTGTTTGTTGTCACACACACGGCTACACTGGCCGTGGGCGCGGTGAGACACGAAATGCCCGGACAAGGTTGTGCGTAGAGAATGTATGAAAATGGAGTAAACGTTACATGCTTCTAAACAGTTTGTCATGACCTCGCTTGTCCTTTCTAAAATTGTTCCCATTAAAAAGGCAAATGTAGCGATCAGTTTATCCTTGACCGCCTTCAGTTTCCTTAGGCCTTAGTAGTCGCACGTACAGTTGTGACCTGAAAGGTGTCTTTCATGGCACACAATCGAATCTGACAAGCGCTGTTCCCTGTCTAAGAGTACAGGGTGTGTCGTTATCAGTGCTTTCCCAACGTCAAAATGTGCGAAATATGGAAGAAAACTTGTCAATTCAAGTTCATCAGGTCACCGAGAGTTCGCTAAATAAAAATGTAACAAACCGTTGACATAAGCTGATGCTGTTAGGAAGGTTCTAACCAAACGCTTCTGGGTAAACAGATGTGGTCCTTCATGTCCAACCTGCTCTCTTTGGAGAACCTTATATAATGAGTGGCCATAACCACTCCTTCAGTTGGAGGGACAGTCAATCAGTGGTGCCGTGCCGTACATTTACGCCACGTAAAAACACCTCAAGCTTGATGATGAGGCCTCTGTACAAAATTAAGTGGTCTTTCAGGCCCAATGGGACGCTGAGAACCACAATAGTTAGTGTCCGTAAATAAACAATTTTAATCTAGGTAAATACTAGTAATAAATGAACATAGAGCATAAGTTCGACTCAATTTATTTTTGAAATTCATGTTAAACATCTTCCAAAGATGCAACAAGAACATTTTTAACAAAATCCCCCAGCTCAAACAACTCATTCATGGAGAATGTTTTGAAAACTTTAATTCTTTCAGAAATGCGCCTAACGATTTTGATTAAATTACCATATGTGTAAGATATTTTCATGACAAATGAATCCCGGCCCAGACCGATGTTTTTTAAGTGTGCTTAAAAACGACAGCTCCAGGTAAGTAGATTTACTGGTATGTAAAAAAACTCCTGCGGGACGAAATTCCGGCACACCGGCGATGCTGATGTAATCCTGGCAACTGACAGCGTCGTTAAACAACAAAATAATTTAATTTGTGACAAATGAAATGTATATTTTGAATTTTGTGGCTATAGACTCTGTAACCCTGTTTACTCTTGATGAATTTTAAATAACTCGTAAACCGAAATCTTACTGTACAAACATGTATATCTTGTTAAAACAGGCAATTTATGTCCAAATGATTTGTTTTGTGGAATGAATTGGAGTGAATTTCGGAGATATTCCTAGTAATTTGTTTGACCCTTTTCCAATACTTAGCCGTCCCCTATCTAAAGTGCGTGGTAGAAAGTAAAATTTTTCGTCTAAATCTGATTATATACCCATACAGAGGCTTTAAAGAGTGATTTTCATATTTCTTGAATTTAACGAAGCTTGAATTATTTCAGAAAGGAAATGCAACATGCCTTTCCACTTTGCAAGGTGGCCAAAGATTTCATCAGGTTTATATTGAACAAGTTGGATCTAATTAACGAGTCAGAATTCAGCTTATAGATACATCAGCTGAATGTTTCCTTGTCTCTGTGTATAAGGACCAGCAAACAGTTCATTAAGCTAAAAGATTAAGAGTGAAAGTTAAATCCTTATCTCTTTAATGAGCAACAAGACACGCACCAATCAAGGAAACTTAGCCTCTCAAAAGTTCCCTGTCACAAAATGTTTCTCCTTCAACCCGGATATTAAGAGCACGTGGAAAACTACCAGAGGAATAGCACATGAGCTTGATGTGGATCGAGCAAAGGGTTTTCTATTTCCCACATTCCATTATGCACTTATCAAATGCATACTATTTTTTGCACCGTGAGTATATCAAATTATATTGCGATATTAGCTGAAATATGTTATTGAAGATGTCACATTTTAGAAGGTGATTCGCTTCTTTGTCTCGTGGATGGACTGGGCGGTACACTAATGCCATCTGCTTGACACGTATACAACCAGAAATAGTTCTCTTATACTAAGGTCTCTGTGCACACGTGACGCAGCTGCCATCTGCCCGTCTCCTACAGAAGCAGAGGTACAGTTGCCTAGCACTAAGGTCTCTGTGCACATGTGACACAGCTGCCATCTGACCGTCTCCTACAGAAGCAGAGGTACAGTTGCCTAGCACTAAGGTCTCTGTGCACACGTGACGCAGCTGCCATCTGCCCGCCTCCTACAGAAGCAGAGGTACAGTTGCCTAGCACTAAGGTCTCTGTGCACATGTGACACAGCTGCCATCTGACCGTCTCCTACAGAAGCAGAGGCACAGTTGTCTAGCACTAAAGTCTCTGAGGACATTTGACGAAGCAAGATGTTCAACTGTCCGCCACACACCGAGCGCAGTAACTAAAATACACACAGTATACGGTGAATAGGATGTGATAGTCGCGTTGATGTGACGTGTGGTATTATTTAAAACTGTAGCGCAGGAGAAGAATTACAGAGGGAGATAAAAGGCAGGGAGGAGCCGGTTATTACGGCGAAAGTGTTTCGTCATTATGATGATCTGAAGAAGGTCAAACAGCAGAACCTGTTCATTGAGAGAACCAACCGGTAGCGGATGATGATGCTGATAATTGCACTGAAGTTGAATATTCCACACTTTCCTGCGCACCGCTTTGAGGACGGAACTCCATGTACAGGATGTTCACATTTGTTCAGTCTTTATGGCCAGTACATCGTGTGCTCATGATGCGAGTACTCTGCAGTGTCTGACAGTGAAATGTGACTTGCATCAGTATTCACATTCACGTGTGTGTCAGTAGGTAAATATAGGTACAGATAGATAACTCAAATAATTGTACGTACAGTGTCTCCTCATACAGCCCATAAAGGGCCAAGGCTTACCGCCCGGCCGCTACGTCCCCCACCTCTGCGCATACAGGCGTCATGAGTGGGGTGCATTGCTGGAGGGTGGGACATGGTCAGTGCCCCCCCCCCGAACCCCCCCCCCCCCCAGTTATGCGACCTTCACGATCTGGGACTGCTACTTCATCAAATAGCTAGGAAACACATGGAGTCCGAGGTTCATTTCCGCAGTTTCCCTTTGAGCCAAGGGGTCGCTCAACTAATAATGACGCTTGATCTGTCTGGTGGTAAAGGTTGAATAAATCTGAAGACACAATATCTGGCACCATTGAGTTTAGATGGTCATTCATTGATGAATTATTCATTTCCTGATGATGGCTATGGAGCTTAATTTGGCCGAAAGCTCGAGTAACTTCACTGATCTTACAGGGTTGCTATCCGTGGATTACATTTTGTATAGGGTAACTAGTGCAACAGTGCATTAGCTGGTCGCTATATGAAGCCTTTCAAATTCCCTTCTAATGTAGTACGACCGGGAAGGAAACAAAAGAAACAAAAACTAATAAAACAAGAATATCAAATTTCCATCTGAGAAAAGTATAGATATTGGTAATATCAAACAAATAACAGCGAATATCTCGGAAATGCTTGACTAAAAAGAGTATTTGACAAATGATGTGCTTCGATATCTACATTCTTGTCTATCCCTTGTGGCTTAGCAGTTTCACTAATGTCATTCAGAATGAAGAGGACTTCAGAAACTATTCACAGAAAATTGAAGACATTTAGCTTCCCATAAAAATACCTTAAAAGTATATTTCAATCAAAATGTTAGAGCCATTTTTGAGAAAATTAAACATTTTGAAAAATGTTCCATGTAAAAGAAGTTTTGGACTTGGGATATTTTGTTGAAAATATAAGTGGAAGATGCTGAACTTAAAAGGTGTGATATTTAACCGACTACTTGTTCCGGAATTGTGAGTCTCAAAACATGTATATTTTTATAAAATGTTTGGGCGAAATTCAATACTGTTATGTACGTGATAAATAGCAGTATCTACTTGACTAATAGTGTAGCCTCTAACAGTTCATGAACCTATTCACAAGATATGAAACAAGATACAGAACATCCTAATTTGTTTTCAACATAGGTTAAATGGTTTTTACTTTTTATCAACTGGCAACAGTTGGTGATAACGTATCACTTTGTAAACCTTTTTGCACAGTAAAGACTATTTGTCACCCTGTTCTGGCGATAAAAAACAATCAAAAGATAGGTAAAGAACGGAAGAAAATGTTGTGGGAGGATTGTCAAGTCCTGACAGCTTGAAAACAGAATTATAATCTACCAGAGCACTATCAACTATGTAACAGACGATGTGTCAAAACAGGTTTAATGCATTGAAAACTGTACGAATAGTGAGTGACGTATACATCAACAAGTTTGTGTGTGTTTATATGGCACTGCATTACGACTGACTTGCAACTGGTCATTTTTATTACGACGGCAATTCGGAAACTAACCTCCGTTATCAGGCATGCAACGTGAAACGTAGAAATTAATTAATCACTCTACACGAGTGACAACGATCCTCCACTTCTCCTAGGAGATTTTATCATGCCCTAGCAACAAACATGGTCAGTAGAAGAACTTACGCAAAGTTTCGCAATCAGACTGTCTACAAAGTTTAGAGTTAAATGTACCCACCAAGTTCTTTACTTTGTTCTCCGTCTTTAAGATTTATTTTCAGATTGGGAGTAGATCTCTATTTTTAACTAATTTATTGTAACTAATGCCACGAGGAATTGTCAATTTATCTAGAGTTACATTTATTAAGACTATTTCATGAATTAAAGCATGATATAGCCTATGAACTGTTACTTAAATGTATTATTAAAATTAGTAAACTCTCACCTACATCGGCGTCCATTGGCACAGCCTATAAGATGATCACAGTGATGCTGCAGTCTACCCCTACAACATAGCTAGCCGAGCATGACACCAGATATCGTATCAGGGTTGCCAATGTTTAAAAGTAAAATTATCGTATCGGCCACTCAAAATTATGGATTTGGATTCAAAATTATCGCACATCATAAACCAAATACTACAACAATAAATGTATCAGCATAACACTTATGAAAATGCAACAGTATTGATGTTTATTATATTCACTTACAAGATTGATGCCCTCAATCTGTATTACAACTTTAGCACTTATGTTTCTCGCACTATTCATCTGAAAGTTCATCATCTTCCTCAACTGTTGCAGCATTGTACACATTTGTTGTTGAGATAAACTTAAACATCTCGGTGACTTGCAGATTTTCGGACCCACCACATTCTTTCATAAGCTGAGACGACCGAATAAATCCATTTACCGTATCTAGCGCCAATCTGTTTCTAATTTTGGTTTTTATTAAACCCAGTTTGGAAAAAACTCCTTCACAAGAAGTGTTTCTGTGGGGCAATGAAATCACTGATAATGCAACCTGCGCTAGTTCTTTGAAACCAGTATTTCCACCAGGTGACATCTGTTTAATAGCACTCCAGAAGCTGCCAGGTTCAGGCATGTTCTTTATTTCACACGGACCTATTCCGAGTTTTCTCCATTGATCATACATTTTCTGAAAAGTGCCTTCATTGAGATTACCAGATCTGGGCACACTGGCAACAAGAGGATAAAAGGTAGAAGGATTAGTAGAACAAACCATTAGGGCCACCGTGGTGTCGCTATTTGTATCGAATTTCATTTCGCTGGTGTGACAAACCAGTCAAAATGATATTTCGCCGGTATCGAAATTATCGTACACCCCCATAATTATCGCACGGGTTGACAATCCTGTATCATATCCCATTTCTGTGGTGTGCAATTGAGCAACAATTCCTATTGGCTGTAGCACACGACTTTAACGCTAAGCACCCAGCATTCGCTATTCAGTCCGGTAAACGCTTCTTTGAGACAGAATTCATAATTTTCTCTCGCAGTTCGTTGCTTATTCTTGATTCCTCTGTAATTTAAATTATAATCATCATGAACGACTACAAGGTTTAAGCTTGTACCGGTCTCATATATGAAAACCGTTCTGTCCATCTTTTTCTCGGACTACCTATATTTCTTTTCTTGTAAGTTTATGGACCATAATTAATCTGGATTATCCATGGTCCCTCCAGTAATTTCTATATTGGTGAATTGTTTCAGTTAAATTGAAGATCTTTAACTCGTTACGTATTTCTTCATTCTTCTGTCATTTAAAGTATAAGCAGCTACGTGTGTTTCTGCCGTCTGAATTTGTCCTTCTTGTTTCGTAATTGTCCACTTTCGGATCCATATCGTACAAGTGTTAAGAGCACCATTACTTTATAACTTTTTAGTTTTGTTTCTAATCTTGTTGGTGCCAAACACCTGATTAAACATATTTTATTTTTTATACCTGCATTTTTGAGATATGACACATTGCAGTTAAGTACCTAAACAGTTTCTTTGTTTTAATATTTTTTCTTGCAATATCATTTTCACTCTTATTGTTTCCTGTATTCTAAAAGACAAGACTTTAGTTTTATTGGTGAAATATTTAGTTTGTATTAAATGGTGATATTTTAATGATATATTATTGTTAGCCGTATAGTGAATGCATTGATGTTGCTGCACTCTCAGAGCTATAGGTAACTGTAGATCCCGTTCATGATTGTTGTTTTTGCGAGCATTAAGCACATGTCCCGCCTGGCAGCGCAGGGCTTGCATCAGGATGTTTCACTTGTCAGTCCCAATTGGCCACGGATTGCCTGCCATTTGGCTGTGACATGACCACAATTAATTACAGTCTCTCCAAAATGGTATCAGTTTCCTGCTCGTGCGAAAAATTACAAGTCAACTTTCTCCCATGTAAAAAAACAAGTGATTGATACAAAACTGTTGCAGATTAGGTCTCGTTTAAGTGGGCAGAATTTTACTTTCTCCCATCATTAGCTGACCACAGTGCATATTAACCACTTTAAGGAAATGGGGAAATATTACCGACTTCGCATTCCATAGAGACACGCCATTTACGTAATTGAAGTGACATAAGCTATGCTCGTATCCATTACAGTAACAGGATAATTAAATGTGTACATAGGCGCACGCGAGCAGTGATGAAACATTTCTCAACTTTCAATGAACTTCAAGTAACACTTTATGTAATTCATACCAATCATGAGTGAAATGTCCCAGTCTTGCATTCATGTTTCCAAAAGTTTGTCACGTGCTGCTCTGTGTTTGTTAAGTTGCATGCAAGTACCTTTAATAATTTCTGAGAGAGTAAACATTCACATGTCTTTCTCTTCTCACTCTTATAAAAACATTTTTACAAGCGCTTCTTCTAGTTACTTCATATTAATCGAGATAAACATGGTTTTACGAGGATCACTACATATGTATAGGACACGGAGAATTGGCCTCCCTGAGGAAAAATTCGTTACTTGTTCAATATGTTTGAAGTCTGGAAAGTGAACATTTTCTCAAGTGCATTAGAGATTCAGAGACCATTTTCGTGTATTTCCGTGCAATATCGTGTACGACTTCAAGGGAGACTTCAATGAAACACTGTTCCTTGAGCGTTTGGCGGGGAGGGGGGGGGGGGACTTTGGGGGACCAATATCCGTCACATGATATCATCTTCCCCTCGTTTATAGAATTTAAAATGGGGTGCAATCTCTTATTATGTATCAGGACAGTTTTGAACACCAGGCTGCAGAGCGGAAACTTTCAGATGCGCATATATCTGTTTATAATAAACACTGTTTTAGCATTAAAATATAATTAAATTATGTATAACTGCCAAACTATTCATCAAACTGAGCTGAAAGTTTACACACAACGATACAATGGTATAATACAATTCTGTACCACATTTGAGGCAATGTACAAAATACAAATTTCAGTCTTCGTGTCCCGTAAAAAATCACAATTTCAGTGTAGCATCGTTGTACCTGGTGGGATTTGTGGTTCTGAACTCCTTGGAATTCGCCTCGGATGGTATTTCGAAACGTAACCTTCGCGATTTCCAAAATACGGAGACCTTGCACGATAGCATTGTGTTCTTTGGCGCGAAACCAAGCTAACTGTTACAGCAGATATCGACATTTTGAATAGGCATGTAGCCGAACATTAAGTTCAAGAAATAAAATAGAAGAACAAGGAACCTTTGGAAGGCTACTTTGTACAAACTATACTACAATAAAAGGATAATGTAAATGGAGAAAGTAGATTACTTTAAACAAGCGTTATCTTTGCTTGACCAGTGAACATGGCCCAAGTTTCCTGTGATACAAATTGTGTGTCACTTCACTAAAACAATGAGATGGGAGATATTGAAGCAAATAATGTATCGTTCTAAGATACCAAGCTTATTTCCTACATTCAAGGAAGTTGTATTCAAGTTGCCAAACACGATTTACAAATGTAATCATGAACTGCTTTATCTTTCAAGGGAAAGTTGTTTGGACTGCTTTGGAAAAGTGTGTTTTATTAGTGGCTACCAAAAAAGTGCCTAAAAGCTAGTTACGTTTTAATTACTGTAATTATCAGACTTTCAGCCATGCACTCTGATGATAAATGATTACAAAATAACTTCAGCTTAATTTATTCATTCTTAAACACAGGTACAGTGGACTAGTTGACACATTATACTTCCAGGATATGCACCTTCGTGCCTGAACCCTTAACGTATACTTTGGTCCTACTTTTGCTAAATCGGAATAATGATAAGTAGGGCCGGATTTTGATGAAAAAACACCAGTTCACAGATACATAACGTAATATGGTTGTTTTATTTGTTTCAACACTTATACAACAAAATGGAAGGTAATGATAGTGGATAGTATTCCACTTGACAATTAAAACGAAATGCTGAGAGTTTATTAATTCCAGAGAAATCAAAACATGTTTGCGAAAAAGAATATCAGTAGTTTTTAATGAGGTAATTGATTCTTGAGCTTGAATGCTCCAGCACGATTTCAGGTTCTCTTACAAGCACATTAGAGAAAATTACGTTGTGGCCGTGATGACGTCATTGGTGCCTTGTTGCCATGGTATCTTAGATATCGTTAAATAATGCAATTTATTGTAGTTAATGTTGTTGAGCTGAGTGATTGGAAAGGGTAGAGTGAGACTGAATTGTAAGTTAGGATATATCTATCATGATTTATTCATCTCGTCAGCTTCAACGCCAGCTACTCTAATTTATTTGCCCACTGTTATGTTTTTAACAAAATACAATATTTCCAAATGTTTCCAGTAAGGGGGAATTTTCTTAAATCTTGGAGTCGCATCCTTGGAAGATGAACTTAAACATCAAGTTTTATGTATATTTAATCGACTTTTCGTTCTTGAGTTATGCTATTCAGATACACACGCGCGTGCGCCTGGACGGTGCTTTTATGTTCAAGATGTGTATTCGCGATGAAATATCAATATGGAGTTTTTGGAAGAAATGCATCTCCTAGCAGAAGCGAAGCTCTAACCCAGATATAAAGCAAAGTTGGAGCTTTGTTGTACTATGTAGACAATGTATACATTTGAGAACAGATGGCGACCACCAAGTAAAAGCGTTGTAGCAGATACATACAGGCAACGCAGTGAGTAAGGTTATACGGCAATAGTCATTAAACTAGTAAGTAGCTTCACAAGGTGAATGAAGATATAGTGCAATAAACGGCAGCTGGTTTTATTTAGCATTACTCACCAGTGTATTAAATAGAGGAACTATTATCATAAATTGATCGAGCATTGCTGTCACGATCCTTGCTAGTTAACAAAATGGTTCCACTTTTTATACTACTCCATGTCTCTGTACAAGAACGGTGCAAAAGGGACATAAGCGTATGCAGCAATGTTTAAACATGAATCATAAATAATTAGAGCCTGGCATTTGTCTATTTTCTTCCTCTGGAGAGAAATGTACCAATCTTACAGCGGCCTTCACTGCATATTTTCATGCCATGTGAAGTGACTAACGTGGTTTTTTTTTATATATATATATATTTTTACTTTCTCTACCACGCATAGCAAGTAGAGGAAGTTGTATCCCACTCCAAAATTCGATGTCGAGATTTCACCGGAAATATGTTTTCAGGCCTCTTGAATCCCCCCAAAAATAGCATTTTTAGAAAAAAATCCGCGTATGTGTCTATGTGTCTGTCAGTCTGTGGACAGCATAACTCAAAAACAAAAAGTATGTTAAAAACCAAAGTTGGTATTTAAGTTTAACATCTTTCAAGGATACGACACGAGAATTTTGAAGAAAATTCCTCCACCCTAGACTACCATTTACATGGAAAATTTTTCGAAAATGACTAACGATTTTTTATTAAAATGCCATATTTAAGATATTTTTATGACAAATGAAATATATATTTTGAACTTTCTGGATACAGCCCATGTAGTCTACTCTGGACGACTTTTGCATAGCCGGTAAACCGTAAGAGATAGACCAAATCGTACTGTACAAAAAATGTAGATCTTGTTAAAACTCACAATTTATGCCCAAATAAATGTGTTTGTAGAGTGAACCATTTCGGAGATATTCCTTGTTATTTGTATGGTTTTGGAATACTTCGTCAAATTGAAGACATTTATTCATTTTTATATCTTAGCCGTGCAAATAGAACGGAATCTGAAGACTTTAAAATATTTGACTATCGTTCAAAGCCTACTGTATTGTAATATTCTCCTTGTACCTACAAGGAAATAAGCAATGAGATAATTTGTACAAATGTTTATCTCAACTAACACGAAGAAGATATAGGAATAAGAGTTTGTATAATAAGATTTGGTCTATCTCTTACGGTTTACCAGTTATGCCAAAGTTATCCAGAGTAAATACGACTACAGGGGCTATAGCCACAAAATTGAAAATAAACATTTCATTTATCATAAAAACTTCTTTAACATATGACATTTTAATCAAATGAGCCTTTTTCAAGAAAATCAAAACTTTCGAAAAATGTTCCATGTAAAGGGTAGTTTAGGGTCGGGCTATTTTGTTCAAAATCTTCGTGTCGCATCCTTAAAAGACATTAAACTTAAACACCAACTTTGATTTTTAACCGACTTTTCCTTTTTGAGTTATGCTGTCCACAGACTGACAGACACATACATGGACCTTTTTCTAAAAATGCTTTTTTTGACTTAGGGGCTCTCAAAACATATATTTCCGGTAAAATCTCGACATTGAATTTTTGTGTGGAATACAATATTTCCTCTACTTATTAGTAGAAAAAGTAAAAATGTAGAGGTATTTTTGTAGAGGCAGTTTGGTATGGGGAAACATTTTTCTTTTTTTTATAATTTTAGGAAGACCTCCTTGGAAGAAGGCGAACCTAAATATCAAGTTTGCTATTTGAGGGCTTTTCGTTCTTGAATTGTGCTGTTTACAGACAGGAGAACTCGCATACTAATCTTTTTCTAAAAATGCTCTTTGTAGATTCGGAAGTCTTAAACTGGTATTTCAGGTGAAATCTTGGCATTGCAATACTTCCTCTACATACTAAACACAGTAGAGAAAGTAAAATGTGCTTGAGTACTGGTTTTCATAACTGTGAGCTTAAACTCTTCTCGAAGTGAAAGAAGAGTTGCAGAAAGTTTGTAGTTCCCTGAGAAACTCTGGACGTGGTCTTTTGAATTAAGGTTTTATGTTGTGCGAACGATACCCTGTAATTTGGTGCTTTTCATGGCCTGCTTGTCTCATGTTATGTTCCGGTGTAGGAATGCGTTCACAAATTGCAAGAGGGGAAAAAAGTAGAAAATGCAAACTAATTAGGTCTCGCACAATAGAGAGCGAGTGAGTGAGCAAGATAGGAAAGAGAAACCACCTGGAGTGTCACATTATCGCATGAAATTGAATGGAGACTTGCTTCACCTAGATCCGCCACCGCCGCCTCGTCTTGTCTCCAAGGAAACATAATATAGCTGTGTATTAACTTCCAGCTGTGTCTTCATTACAACTAATGAGAGTTCCCGCCATTAATTATAACCTCATTTCGCTACGATGATTGCTACTTGCGTACTCCTTGAGCTTCCAGATGGCGTTGTTGTCGAAGATGGCAGCAAGACTTCACCTATGCCTTACTTGAAATGATATCACAGGAGGCCGTGAACTGTAGTTTCCGCAATTGTCGTTTCCAGTTTAGCCAACGACTAAAGTAAAATGCTACTTTGGGATTACCTTTCGCTATTATTTAACAAACTATTGTGATTTAGGTGTGTTTCAATGACCTTAATTAAATGGCACTTTAAGGATATTATCAAAACGTTGCTGTTCTGCTAAATGGAAGTGATAGACAATGACAGTTTATTTCCAAATACGGTTACAAATCCGTTACCTCATAACCTATCACACATTAGTGGATACCTTTGCTCACTTGGAGAATCCTTAATACTACAAAGTACTATCAAATTACATAAGCAGTAGAAAAGAGCAAGGTTTATTATGATTACATGTCGTATGATCGTGGTGGTTATACCAGCTGCTACTTTTCTTACGTTCCTGAACATGCCACGTATCCATGTGTATTAGCGGCACATTCAAACGATTTGGTGAATACTCTAGTGAGGTTATTGATATTATATTTGAAGAAGCGAAGTCAAGAAATCTGATGAATTGCATTCACATTACTTTCTCTACTCTTGTACTAACCATTCTTATAAACTCTTATTCCTATATCTTTTTCGTGTTAGTTGAGATAAACAACTGTACAAATTATCTTATTGCTTATTTTCTTGTAGGTACTAGGAAAATATGGGAATACAGTAGACTTTGAACGATAGTCAAATCTTTTAAAGCTTTGAGACCCCATTTGTTTGCATGCTTAACATATAAAAAATGAATAACGATGTTCCATTTGACGAAAGTTTTAAGTTTGCCAAAACTTACACAAATAACAAGAAATATCTCCGAAATGGTTCACTCAACAAACGAATTATTTCAACATAAATTGTGTGTTTTAGCAAGATCTACATTTTTGTATTGTAAGATTTGATCTATCTCTTACTAATTACGACTTATACAAAAGTCATCAAGAGTAAACTAAACAGGACTACATGGGCTATGGCCAGAAAATTGAAAATACACACATTTTATTTGTCATAAAATATCTTAAACTTGTGGTATTTTAATCAAAATCGTTAAAGCCATTTTCGAGAAAATCAACATTTTCGAAAAAAAATGCTATGTAAAGTGTTGTTTAGGGTGGATTAACAACTTAAAATTATTTTGTAGTTTAACGACGCTGTCAATTACCAGGATCACATCAGCGTCGCCGGTGTGCCGGAATTTCCTCCCGCATGAGTTCTTTTACATGCCAGTAAATCTACTGACATGGAGCTGTCGTTTTTAAGCACACTTAAAAACCATCGGACTGGGCCGGATTTGAACCCGCGACTTTGGAATTAGTATATCAGCGTCTAATAATTTGAGCCACCCAGACCGACAGTTTAGGGTGGCGGAATTTTATTCAAAATCTTCGTGTCGTACACTTAAGATGTTAAACTTAAATACTATCTTTGGTTTTTAACAGACTTTTCGTTTTTGAGTTATGCTGTCCACAGACTGACAGACACACACGCGCGCGCGCACACACACACACACACACACACACATTTTTCTAAAAAGGTTTTTTTCTTGGATTCAGGGTCCTCTACTCGTATTTCCGGTGAAATCACATCGAATTTTTGGGTGGACTACAATACTTCCTCTACTTACTATACGTAGTAGAGAAAGTAAAACGGTTAATACACTACTTGAAATATTGCTACTAGTTTTCACACCAGATGGAGGCTTGTCCATTACTACTGTCTGAATAGGTTAAACACTCTACCGACTGAGCTACGGAGCCAGGTCTGTGCTACTTGTAACAACTTTCTGCTTTCTTTTTGGGTGAGCAGTTATTGCACTGTTAGATCGACAAAAAAATTGCAGTACTAACCGTGCAATGCAACAGGTTGGTACTGAAAAAAGATTTAGCTTGCGAAAGTGTAACTGATGCATTATTTATCACTGTCTCCTACAAGCGAGTGACAAAGTGCAAGTGTTTTCTGGTGATGCTGGAAACCTAAAACTACGACATGCTTTGTGCGACAGGTGCCTCATTAATTCAGGAGAAATGGTTCATTCGTACTTTAAATGGTAACTGCACACTTTTCCGGTACCGCGCATGTCAGCGTATTAATTGAATCAATTATAATGGCTATTTAATTAGTCCCTACTTACCTACACCTTGTACTTTCAAGCTGTACGACTTTTTTCATGTCAAAATAACAATACTATCATAGTGCAATGGGTATGGTGCATGACTTGTGCCAGGCGATTGGGGAGATAAATAGACGCAGTAGCGTCCTAGCCTAGGTTAAAGACTACAAGCACTATTGACAAATAACCAGAATCCCACCTCCGGCACATTCTAGCACCTATACAAGCTACCGTGTTTGCGTATTTCTTCTGTGACACAAACTGCCTTCTCTGAGTGAAATTGTGACTTTAGTTGCGACGTACTGGAAGTGCTGCTGCTGCTGCGGCAAATTAGAGAGGTCTTATGTTCGACCCAGCGAGTGAGAAGGACGAAAAAGGAAGCGACTTGCTGGTCTCTGTAGTGTGGGGGTGGCCGCCTGCTTCAATTCAAGAGTTCCCGAGCTCGAATCTCGGTTAGGATGAGTTATCCGAATAAGGGTTTCTCCTGGGGTTTCTCTTATCCCGAGAAGACAAATGTTGGATAATTTTAAGCTCTATAGAGAAGTGACGAAGAAAACTGAAGTGAGATGGGAAATTTGAACTTGATCACATTAGTAGTGAGCGAGTGATTTAGTGAAGTAACAAGTGACTCTGGTGTCAGGAGAGGGATTTAAAAGTCAAGTTAGAGGAAACACTCAACTATTAAGTGAAATGAAGGATATGGCAATTTGGAATGGATATAGGAACTAAAGCGAAGACAGTGAAATCAGGAATGGTGGAGATGGGAGCTGAAATGAAGAACGAAATGTGAAAATTGGAGACGGAAGTTGAATCCGCAAAGCCTAAGATGGAGAGAGAAATGAAGTCTGGGGACGGGGAGAAGAGAATCTTCCAGAACATTCTGATTTCCTGACGATAGAGCTTCTAGAGCTTGCGAGGACTATAACAGTCTGTGACCACAAACACTAGAACATCTAAGTAAGGTTAAACTCAAGCATAAGTGAAGTCCAAATATGCGCAGGAACTAATTCCTAATGCTGTTTGCTCACGTGGAATAGTTCACTACCCTGTCGCAGGAGATGTTTATCCTTTACGGGACACTTTAGACACAGTACTTCCTCTACTTACTTAGAGAAAGCAAGGGGATTGCTATAGAATGTTTCTGTTCACGTCGACTCTTACAGAACGGGTATGTCACGTCTTATATGGTCTTCGCCATACATACATTGTGCTTCAATGTAGTCTAGTTCAGTCAATGTGAAGCTGTCGGCTGACAGTTCTATTACCTACAGTAAGTAGAGCAAATATTGTATTCCATCCAAAAATGTAATACCAAGATTTCGTCAATAGAGCACCTGTCCGTTGTGCAAGGAGTCCCGGGTTCCATTCCCGACCGACCTGTTGGGTGGAAAGTTCTCATCTACTACAATTATTCCCGATCCTCCCTAACCTTTGGAAGTATGAATGGGAGTGTGAACGAGTGTGTGAATTTAATGAAAAAATTAATGCAAAGTAATAGAAATCCAAAGTTGAAAACCACCGCTAAGCGAGTGAGCACCATTGCTCTTGAGCAGTTGTTCCAAGAGGTTAAAAGCTGTCGATATGACCTTCGATACTAAAGATGCCATATACCTAAATGGGACATTAAACAAAAAGAAAAAAGAGAATAGACTTCACAGAAATAGGTACATGTTTTAAGTCTCCTTGAATCAGAAAAGAAGATGAAGCAAATCCCTCCAGCCCAAATACCTTTACATGTAAGCACATTTAGTTATTTTTTATTTTATTGAAAATGGCTCTGGTGATTTTACTTGAAATACTCTAAGATATTTCCATGTGTATGTTGAATTTTCTGGGAATGTCTTCTGAAATTCTCTTCACTCTAGGTCACTTTTGTACCTATAACTTGTGAACTATAAAAGTACAAAATCTTACTACCCAAAATGTAGATATCGTTAAAGCACATAATTATGTCAAATACATTTTCGATTTTTAATTTCCGGAGCTAATAATTTCCTAGATATTCCTTGTTATTGGCTTGACTTTAGCCATACTTGCACTTCCCTCAAATGAGAAGTCGCTATTTGTTTTCTTCTGGATCCGCAAAGAGAATGGAATAGCGACCAGTTTTAAATGATTTGAGTATCACTCAAACCTACTGTATTCCCATATTCCCATTGAACCTATAAGGAAACGTGTAATAAAACAATTTGTACAAACGCTTAGCTCGATTCACATGAAATAGAGGAATAAGCTTTGTAGAAGAATGGGTAGAGAAAGTAGTGTGACTGGGGTAACTCATATTGTTTCCTTTCTCGCCATTGAAAGTAAAGCAAATTCCAGTTGCTGGATCGTGCATTATCGTGCGGTGCTCCGCAGAGCGTGATTCATCTTCACACTTGAAGGAGTCCTCTCTCACTTCCAGTGTGGGCTATTCTCAGCATCACTTTCTATATAGGTACTCCTTATAGGGTGTTTTTACGTGCAGTAAATATGCCGGCTTTACTTCCCTTCCGAAGGAACCCATGCTCCGCTGCCCTCCGCTGGGTTTGAACCGCGACCTCGGGAAACAGAGGCTAGTACGTTACTCCTATATACCAAGGAGGTCTAAAGAGAGATCAGTAGACGTAACACAATTGATCTGTGTAACACTATATTTTAAAATAAACTTTCACAGAAGCGAACTATTTTGCAAAACCATTCATTGTTCTGCAAATTCCGATATAATCGGAAACATTTTTAAATTACACTCTATATTTGTACTTTCTCTACCATGCACATAGTAGGTAGACAAGGTATTACATGTCGCCCAAAACTTCGATATCGAGATTCTAGTGGAAATATATATTTTGAGGTCACCTTAAAGAAATCCTAAAAGGAAAGTTTTAGAAAACGGCCCGTGTGTATGTGTGCGCGCGCGCGCTCGTGTGTGTGTGTGTGTGTGTGTGTGTGTGTGTGTGTGTGTGTGTGTGTGTGCATGCGTGCGAGAACAGCAAAACTTAATAATGAAAATTCCGTTAAATACCAAACTTAGATTTAAATTCAGTATGTTCTAAGTTTGCGACACGAACATGTTCAAGACTATCCTCGCGCCCTAAATTACCCTTTACATGGGCCATTTAACGAACATTTTTATATTATAAAAATAGCTTTAGCGATTTTGATTAAAATACCATGTTTCAGATATTTTAATGGCAAATGAAGTGTATATTTTGAATTTCCTGGGAATAGCATCAAAAGTGCAATTCATTCTAAATGATTTCTGCATAACTGGTAAACTGTAAGAGAAAGACAAAATCTTACCACAAATAACAGGTAGATATGGTTAAAACACAGTTTATATCAAATACATATTTTTGTGGGGTGAACCATTTCGCAGAAATTCGCTGTTATTTGCCTCAATTTTCCAATACTTAAACTTTTCTTACATGGGAACTTTGTATTTGCTTTTTATCTCTTGTCCATTATTAAATTTTTGGGTATGGTGCGAGTTTTGTCCGTCTCTTGGTTTAACATTTATACTAAGGTAGCTCAGAATAAAGAGGACTTCAGGGACTATTCCCAGAAACTTCAAGATATACTTACATTTCATTTTTTGGAAATATCTTAAACATATGGTATTTTAATTAAGATCACTAAGTCAATTTTTGAGAAGGTTAAATAGTTAAAAAAGTACACATAATTATAGTAATATTATACTTAAAATGTCGTAAACTTATCGTAAAGTTTGCGATGGAAGAATTTTGTTAAATATCTTCAAAAATCCTTTTTGTGTCATCAAAACGTGTATATTCAGTTAAATATCGGTATGGAATTCTTAGGTGAGTGCAATGCTTGTACTGGTGTTGTTGTCCGAAGGAAGCGCAGACTTGCTATTCATATTTCAAGTTGTCAGGAAATGCAGTTTTCTGTGAACAACGTAACGAGGCAGTATAACGTGTTCAGCTGCTGATTTAAATATGGGAGAATGTAGGCAAGTTAGAAATTAGCTGGTATTTTACTTGGGGCGGCGGAGGAAAGTGGCAACAACGCCCTCTAGGTTGGGTCGCGTTGATCAGGAAGAGGGGCCACATATAATAACAACAACATTCACGGAAGTTGTCGACTCCTCTCTCACTTTTTGCATAACTTGTCTTGCATAATGTGAATACTTGTATACCTACTGTGGAGCAGAAATGTAGCGCAGGGCCTCCCTGACCAGGTGGGTTAATTCGTCCATCAGCACGCCTCGTGGTTTTGGAACAACCATGTTCTGTATGGAGGTCAGAGGGGTTAAATCGGGAGATCTGTTGCACTTCCTCTTTGTCCTATCCATCTCTAATTGATTATGCGATCAAGAAATTTCTCACAACGTCACGAGAGTGTTGTGTTGGCAGGAACCTCATTTTGATTCTCAGAAAGATGGTTAAGACATGGATTCATGGTTTCCAACATTTGCAGGAAGTCTGACCCGTGACAGAAGTAGGGCCCAATTACCGCTACGCTATTCTCTTCAAAGGTTGATGGTGTCCCAATATCAATCCTCCAACGTCATTGATAACACTTCAGTAACCACTTACGTTCATCGAATGATAAGTTCACCGCCATATTTGTTTACAAACATGACTGTATAGAACGATGAACATGTTGCTATGTTTTTCCAGTGTCTTCTGGATCATACATAAAAAACATTGTATTTCTGTGTCATTTCATTGCTGAGAAATAACGTTTCAAAATGTGTAGGTATACATCAATTTGGGACACCCTGTATTTACACCACTATAGTAATCTATGGTTACATTTAACATCCAGTTTGTTTAGTTGATACCAGTTCTACCAAATGTTCTTAAAATAGTGGCATAGTAATAGGCATGATGACTCGATGCTAGTATAGATACTGGGTTGTGTCGAGGTGTACTCTGAGATAAACCTTCGATACTTCTTAATGTTTAACTGTATGTTGCATATGGACCACGTTAATGACTCGCTCGTGTCCACAAATAGTTGCTAGACACACTTCTTGATAGACCTTAACTGTGAGTAAATGAGATAGACTTCTGTATCTAAATGAAAACATACAAAACAACGTAACATGCAGCGTTAACTGAGTTGTAAATGAAGATGATTTAACTAACGTACTAAATCATATTTCTGTTATAGCCCAGCCCTGTGACTCTCTCTTTTGGCCATTGCATCTGCCTACTCCGGTGACCAAAATCTGTGAATCCAGTAGAATATAATGAGGATTTAAGACGCGATATAATGCAGTACATGGGAATATTTGTTCCTTTCTTTCTTCCATCCATCTGTTAGTTTGTGTTTCACGACCGTACTTTCCAGGTATACTGTATATACTAACTTCCACAAATATTGTTTTAACAGTGATACTAAGCGAAGTGTGCAAGTATCATTTCTGCCCGCGGCTTGAAAATTGTGTCGCTAAATTTTTCACAAGCGTGATTTTAATGGAAAAATATCCAAATAAATATATGACTAACAAAAAAAGTAGAAACAATGCTTCACTTGCCCATATGGAACACAGGCTTCTGGACTAAAGCGAAACTGCCACCTGTTGCGATTATCTAAAAGATTACTGTACATACTGCTCCGACCGATGAAGGACACTTTTAGTTGATGCACCATTTCCACAAGTTGCAAGACTGTTGTTACAGGGAGGTTAACGAACTCAGACGATCCGCCAATGTTTTTCACAAGGTTTTACGTGAATATCGGGGAATTTTTCATCCGTTTTTAGGAATAGCTGGGCTTGCACGAAATTACAATTACCTATAAGGCGTAGAGAAGAGTATATCTATGGAGATGGTTCAGGTGGTGAGACCGTATTCGGGAGGTCGTGGGTTAGAGTCCCACCCATGGGTTTTCTGGGGTTTCCGTGGATCACCAAGCGATTGCCGAGACGGGTAATTACGCCCCCCCCCCTAATTTCCTGTCCCTCCGTTTCACGTCACTTCTCATTTCAGGGTTGTAGGTGAGGGCGGGGGTTTCGGTGCGCATGGCAGGGCAGGGAATTCCTGTCTGTAAATGCTCGTCCTCCAAACCAAGGACAGAGTGGACCGATTGTACGGGTTGTTAGGGACCCCGCCCTCTGCTGTTGTCTCTCCTCAGGTCCAAGGGGGTGCCCCCTTAGGGGCATAGGCACAGGTAGAGATAATTCTCCCACAGAACCTAGGTTGCAGTTACAGTCAGAGAGAAGGACTGACTGTAAAATTCTTATGCATCATTGCGTAATAGATTCACAAAGTGCTAGCTGTAACGTCGGGTGTGAGGGAGGCGGGGTCACACGTTCAGACCTGCACTGACACTTCACAGATGATATTATCGTGGAGGAATCCTTTTGACGTGGTGTTATCGACCACGAGAAGAGAGAAAGGGATTATCCATTCCACTTTCCATCGATAGCTAGCTACCTAGCTAGTTGTATAACTCTTGTTACCTATATCTGGAACAAACTGCTTGCGCTCGAGTTCAAGAACCGTAGCGTTTTTTTGTCGCTCTCCACATAATTTCGTGCTCTGAATCCATTTGATTTTCGATTGTTCCAGACATAACAAGCGTATTAAGTGCGCATGCCTGAGGTGTTGTCACAAAACAGCTGTCTGGCTAAAGAAAAATCTGATGTGTTGCATTCATACTGTTTTCTCTACTCACTCTTTTACAGATTTCTACAAACATTTCTACTTGTTTTTAATCAGGATACAATTTTATTACACATTAACATGGTTGGTTGTAGATCATAGTAGGTAATGCGACAGTCAGTTTTAAAGGGCGTGTCGCTATGTGATGGCTTAGATATTCCGTGCTCTTTGTATGAACACTAGAGAAAACGAATTACTTCCCATCTGAGAATATTGTAAGTAAGTATTTGAAAATTCAGACCAATAACAAAGAATATCATTGAAATAGTTAACACCAAAAACAATGTATTTGACATAAATCGTGTTTTAACCAGGCCTATATTTTTAATTTCTCTACTACGTGTAGTAAGTAGGGGAAGTATATTCTACCCAAAAATTCAATGCCGAGATTTCACCGGAAATGTTTTGGGGCCCCCTCAATAAAAAAAAAAATAATAATAAAAAAAATTAATTAAAAAAAAAAAAAGAGCGGGCGCGAGCGCACGTGTGTGTGTGTCTGTCTGTATGTCTGTCTGTGGACAGCATAACTCAAAAACGAGAAGTCGGTTAAAAACCAAAGTTGGTATTTAAGTTTAATATCTTTCAAGGATGCGGCAGGGAGATTTTGAACAAAGTTCCTCCAATCTAAACTACCCTTTACATGGAAAATAAAACGAAAATTTTGATGTTCTCAAAAATGAATAACGATCTTGATTAAAATGCCATATGTTTAAGATATTTTTATGGCAAATGAAATGTATATTTTCTGCTATAGCCTATGTAGTCCTGTTTACTCTCGATGACTTTTGCATAACTGGTAAAGCATAAGAGTTAAAACAAATCTTACTATACAAAAATGTAGATCTCTTTAGAACACAATTTATGTCTAAATGCTTTTTTTTTTTTTTTTTTTTTTTTTTTTTTAAAGTGAACCATTTCGGAGACATTCCTTGTTATCTCTCACAAGTTTATAATACTTATAGATCGTTTTCAAATGGTAAGTCATTATTCAATTTTTATCTCTTGGTCATGCAAAGAGAATAAATTTCAGAGTGAGTATAAAGCGACCACTGACTATCAGTTAAAGCCTACTGTATTCCCATATTTCCCTTGTACCTACAAAAAAAAATTAATTGTGACACAATTTCTACAAATGTTTATCCTTATTAACATGAAGATAGAGGAATAAGTGTTTGTAAGAATAGCCAGTACAAGATGAGAGGAAATCATGTGAGTGCAACAGATTTCTTTTTTTGTGTAGTAAGATTTCGTCTATCTCTCTAACTTGACATGTCATTCAGAATGAAGACGACGTCATAGATTGTCCCAGAAAATTCAAGATGTACATTTATTTGTGTCATGACAGTATGTTATGTATATGGCATTTTAATTAAAATTATTTGTCATTTTCGAGAAAATCAAAAATAACGAAGCATTTTCCATGTAAATGGTAGGTTGAGCTGAGGGGATTTCTTGAGAATATTTGTGTCGTATACGTGGGAAATACTGAATGTAAATACCCGGTTTGGTACTTGTCGAAGATTTAATTTTTGAGTTATGGTGTTGAGACACATGGGTCTTTTTTTAAAAATGTGTTTTTTTTTATTTTATTTTAAATTTTAGATTCAAGGGGACTCCGGTGAAATGCACTGCACTTAGTATTAAAAGTAAAAATGGTTCATTTTGTGGCAATTTTCATAATTTAATTTCCCTTAAGGGAGTGAATTGAAATTATGGCAAGTGCTACAATTCGGTGTAAGTGTTGCAGCACGGAAAAAGTCGTCCACCACATTAAGCAATATGATTGTTTGTTACACCACGATTGCAGGACAGCCGAGAGAACCGGTATTTGTAACTTTCTTCAGCTTGGTCTAAACGGCACATAGTTTCCAACTTGCGTAAGTGTGCTCTCCTTATGTGAGAGTTTAACAATCACCCAATCACACATATTTACCTACCTCAACAACTTTACGTATAGTTTGAAGAAAATTCATCACAAAAATAAAGAAATTATTAAAATAAGTGGATTCCTGGGCTTCTCCGAGAGTACGAGTACATGTTTTGAGCATGATGTAGACAGAAGACTGAATGTTGAACAGTGGGTAGAGAGAGATCGTCTCCTTAGTGCGGTGGTAGCAAGCGGGAGACCCACGTTCGATTCCTGGTACCTGGTCCGGGGTGCACTCAGCCTCGTTAGGTCCCTGAGAGGCCAATTGAGGAGCTACGTGCTTGAGAAGTAGCGGCCCCTATTTGCGAAGAGCGCATGACCGGGTTCCAGCACTCCGTAGCTTAGTCGGTAGAGCACCTGCCTTCTGTCTGACGTGTTCCGGGCTCGATTCCCGGCTGGGATATGGACAGATGATTCTTTATCCTCCTCAGAGTCTGGAAGTGTGATATAATGTAAGAAAACCCAATAATAAGTATATACGAGTTAACACCATTGTTTATAAGCAATATGTTGCAAAGGAAAGACCGTCGATATGTCCATTCAAGTTAAAGGTGGGAAATAAATGAAAAAAGAAAGGAATAATAATAAAGCATATTAATAAGACAACATATCGTCAACGTAGCTGCTTGACTTTGCAACATTACTGATAAATATGAATTTAATTTTGAGATAAATCTCGGAATGGGGTTGGATCGCAAATCCTTCCCTGTCTGAGTACATTGCAGTCTACTGCAACATTGTATGGCGACTTTCCCTCTATAATTTTCACACCGAGCTGCTATGAGTATTCAAAGTATTGTGTAGTATTGTACAGCCATTCTGTAACACGCTATCTGCTTATTATTTGATAGCCAGGTACGGAGGGGGGGGGGGGTACTTAACATCTCGACCCTGAAGGGGCGCCCCCGGGAGAGAGGGTGACGTGAGGACACTGGGTGAGAGAGGACAGCAGAGGGCAGGGCCCTTAACAATTACAGAATTAAACCCTGTAGTGGCGACTCGTACAGCCAGCGGGGTTACACTGCCCCTTGCTGGGGGAGGGGGACAAGATTCGGAGACCTCCCCCGATCTGGAGGACGAGGATTTAAAGAGGAGGAATTTGCCTGCCATGCGTGCCGAAAGTCCCGTCGACACTTAGAACCCTGAGAGAACAAGGAGAATAGCATTTCAGAGCCATCACATAGAGACCAGCTCTTACAGTATTTGACTATCGCTTGAGCGTACTGCATTGTGCTATGCCCATTGTACCTATAAGGAAGTGTGCAATAAAATCGTTTTTGCAAATGTTTATCTCAATTAAGATGAAATAGACAAAGGAATAAGCATGTTTAAGAATATTACATACAAGAGTAGAGAAAGTCATGTGAGTGCAACACATTTGAAATAAAGTTGCTTCGATATTAACACCTACAAATCAGGGAATTACGTCACCTACACTAGTGAAATATTTAACAAAACTAAAATGACCTAGGGACAGACACATGAGGGTATGCTATCATTTCCTCCATTCTAGGAGGAATGTGTTTTCCGTTTGCGTGACTAGGGTCATGGGTTCAATTCTTCCTTCTGGCGTAGTACATTTCAAGGCTTTTATTGAGGAGTGCATACCGACCGACATGTAGCATTTGTAGAAATTGCCTTTCCTTAACTTTCTCTGCTACTTGAGCAAGTAGATGAAATATCGTAACGCATCAGCAATTTTGATACAGAAATTTCACCTTTACCGGAAATACGTATTTTGAGACTCCCTGAATACCAAAACTAGCGCGTCTATGTACACGGGCGGGCGGGGTAGTGTCGCTAGGAACCCACTGTGCACGCAGCTAGTTGTAGGAGTGCCACGTCTTCGCTTCTTAAACTGTTCACAGTGGCGGATTGATACAGTTAATGATCAGCACGTTTATTTCTAACAGAAAAGAGGTGCTTATATTTTTACTATGTGAAATCGGAATTCCACACAATTATCATCATCCGAACATATGAGACTCTGGTGTAATATCTGCAACATTGCGCACAGAGATGATTATCTGAAACGCAAGATCTTAGTTTTGGTTTTTCTATGTTTATCAGAAGAAAAAAAATGTTCAGACATATGTGGAGCTAACTACTGGTGCAACAGTGTGACGGAGGGAGCACATTCTCTCAAAGCAACATGTCAATATTACCTTACACAGTTCTGTGCCAACTAATCCTGTGCACTTATCTTTTGTCACTAGATCACATTGCAAGTTAACTCTTACATTAACTATATTTTCAGTAAAACGCTTAACAAACAATGAAATGTTATTCTCAGGATTTCTGAAATCGTGTAAAAGTAAACTCGATTTTAACTCTTCAAGAATGGGACTACAACTAACTAGTTGTATACAGCATATATAAAAACGTACATAGATGAGAAAACACTTTCTAGTTATTTTGTTGTATGTGACATGATATCCATAATAAAGTCGTTTGAAGAAAACCTCGTGTTGTTGTAGTGTTTAACGTCCGCTTTTACTACTACGGCACCGCAGGCGGTGACACTGATGATACATGGAATGAAGATGGAGCACCGGTGCAATGAGATGGCGGGGGAAACCGGAGAACCCGGAGAAAACCCGCCCTGACGCCGCTTCGTCCACCACGAATACTACATGCGGGTCCTTGGGATCGAACCCGAGCCGCCTAGGTGGTAGGCGAGCGCGCTAAACGCTCGGCCACGGCGCCGCCAGAAAAGAAAAGAAAAAAAAAAAAGAAGAAGAAGAAGAAAACCTCGTGGGTAATATATTGTTAGAAATGAGGTAGACGATGTTACTGATACCGGTCGTGAAGATATGTGCCGTGTGCACTCCTGAAATTGACTAAGGAAGGCGTGTTGCATACTTACACGGCGAAACGTTACATACCAAACTTAGCATTTCTCAAGGATGCGACACGAAGATTTTCAAAAAACATACCAAAATATCCTTTACATGGAAAAATTGTCCGTTAGTCCTCAAAATGGTTAACGATTTTGATTAAAATTTGATATGTTTACGATATTTTCATGACAAAATGTATATCTTGAATTTCCTGGGTATAGTCTCTGAAGTCCGGTTCATTCTGAATGGGTTTTCTATAACTAGTAAACCGCAAGAGATAGACAGAATCTTGCCACACAGAAATGCAGATCTCGTTAAAACACACAATTTATGTCAATAAGTGTATTTGTTAGCCAACAAAAGTAGTTAAATAAGCGAAATATGAGATTGTAAATAGCATATTGTGTGAAATAGGTGCAAGCCACCCGTCCAACCTTGTTAAGTCGTATCGTTAAATTCAGCGTAAGGGCAACACTGAGCACGTGTGATGGGAGACTGCCAACCTGAGAATATGCAAAAACCACTAATGGCCTTTTCATTCTCTCCCCCCCCCCCCCACCCTCAATTTATAACATGTAATATCCATATTTTAAGCCATTTCTCCGCGATCCTGGATCACTGGGGTTTAACTTCATAGATCCTTCGCAGGTGGTTAGAACCCTCAGTCCCTCGGCTACGCTAAATCGTTCGTTATCGGTGTTTGTGTTATGTTGGCAGCTCTGACTAATTCATTGGCGGCTTATGTCACTCATATTTTGGCAGCGCTGAAACCATATTTTGTAAGTGGCAAACATAAGATGGAGGTGGCATCTGCAAGTATGAGTCACAACTGAGGCGAGGACCCAGCTATACTAGCATTCCCAAAATCATACTTGTACTTCTCTCATACAGAAAGTCATTAGGTATTCATTAGGAATACTTTGTAGAAGAGGGAGTAGAGAAGGTCATATGAATGCAACACAAGATTCAATTATTGTAAGAGATACGATATACATATGTTATGGTTGAAAGCAGAATTGGCTTGTTGTTACATAAAACCTTCTACGAGATATTTTATTTGCTGAAAACGGCCGGAGCTGGTTTAGCTAGTTGCACACGTGTGCCAAGTCCTTACAACAGATGAGTCACGGTGTGCAACCGAAAGTGATAAATGCCGTGAATTATGCAAATCCACCCACTATAGTTCATTTGCACGTAGTTTATATAAAATTTTTCTTTGATGAACCGCTAAACTTTGATGAAATACATTTATTACTATACATTTCGTTTAGGGTTGCGAGATTTGTAAAATAAAAAGCTACTTACAGTTTAGAAGCACATAGATGTAGCATGTTTGAATATGCTGGGTATGTCCGTATCTCCGCCGTGGACGCTGAATGTTGCTGCTTGGAATTATCACCATTATAACAATACTTTCTTTTAGCAAGATTAAATAAAAGGAAAGCTTTTACAGTTGCGAACTCGCAATATTAACCACTACTCTCTGTTTCCTTCGTTCAAACATTTGGAATCTAGACGCCATTGCTAGTCGCGAGTCGCTTGTTATTCCTCAACAATCGACAATGAATTTATGGCAGTGCAACCAACGATAGAAATCTTGTTGGCAATATTTTTATTTACTCAATGAACTGTTAAGCCAATTATTCATTAATGTTTACACGAGGATTGAGTTGTAAATAATTGGTATCCAATTATAACTTATCAATTTCTTGTTGTACAGACGATTTTTAAACTTGAATGTCTTATTCTTTTTAGCTGCATACGGGAGAAATGAGCATCCAGAGGACATTTACTGGGAAAGGTATTTAAAACGGGGACAATCCCGCATACATGGAACTTGAGAAAACCCTGATTTGGTTGTAGACAGGAAACACAGCAATAGTCGGGTGTTTAAAAGCTGTTTGGTATATACATTCTTTCCATAACATCACGAGAAACATGTCAGATGTGACAAAACTTTAAAAACTGACAAAGTACATACAATGTAGGTACGTGCTGAAAAATTCAATAACCGAAGACCTATCTTGGAAATGATGCTTCAAATAAAGCGTGTTTTAACGAGATCTATATTCATTATGTAGTAAACTTTTGTCTACAGCTTACGGTTTACCAGTGATATAAAATTGTTTACGAATGCAGAACACTTGACAGATTATTACGAGATTTGTTTAGGTCCCTTTAACTTCTTTGGTCACGTCGGGGCCTGCCTTTGACTTGTGAAACAGCTGTTGGCGGTGTTACCCGCTGACCTGTAAGCTTCCTTAACGTTGGCTTTTAACACTAAACACACTCAAATTCGTAGTTCTAGACTCTTTGGGGTATAGGGAATTATTAAAGAAACATTCCCAGCCGCTGCCCAGAACTGAACCCAGTACCTCTGAGTTGAGCGTTCAGAACGCGATCACTCGATCGCAGAGTACGTAAGTTTATCGTGAGCATATCTTATATAGGTATACAGTATTGTATTCATATTTTTTGTTGAATCAATTTCTGACGAGGAAAAGAAAGTTCCATATATACCTACGGTAGTTTGAGATAGATACGGCAGATTTTGTTGAAAATCTTTGTGTTGTATCGCTGAAAGATATTACATTTAAATAACAAGAGGTATTTATCCCACATTTCGTTTTTTAGTTATACTCTTTACAGACACAGAGAAACACTCATGAAAATTAATCAATCATAATATTCCCTGCTGTGCACATATTAATTTTATTACGCATATTTTGATACGTTGAATGCCGATTATTTTGGTTTCTCCTGAGTGCCATTGTATTGACAGTTGCAAAACGTGCATTACAACCCACTAGTTCCATAAATGACATTAAAGGACTGAAGAAACTACATTTAGTTTAGTGAATCAAACAGTGACAATGGCAGGGAAAGTGATACAACTATTGGTGTGTTTAATGCCAGTGCGTGGTACCACATTAATAGACATTTGGACCAATAGTAGATCAGTATGTTGTGGTTTATTTAGGTAAACAAAATGTAGCATTTTCAAACTAGGCCATGCATTGTTCTTCGTTTGTTGGAAATAAAACTGTTACGTAGAAATCCGCTAATCTTTTTACCAGGTGACATTGTTGATAGGTAGGTACCTAAAGTGAGGCTGGAGGATAGTTTCTCCGCTCCATTACTTGAAATAAAAGAAGCATTTTAGTTGGGTATTGCATAAGAGAAATCAAACACTCGACGACTGGTGCGTCACTCTTGTTTTAGCGTGCTTTTTGTTTTACATGCATAATGTAACGATTCGCTTTCGTTACTGGAAACAAAGAAATAATTGCCCACCTGTGCAACATGGGTGAATAATAGCTGTTTAAAAATTAGCGAAAAGATACTAGTGTTTTAAGGAGAAATAGCCACCGAATGTTTGAAACGTCAGATTTGCACGTGTTTCCTACAGCGCCTCAGACATCCGTATTGTAGGTATTCATAGTTTAAATAAAGGAAACGAAGTTGCTGTGTTTATTGTATGCTGCAAACTTCTGGCGTTAAAGACAAAGAGATAAATTTCACGACATTTAAAACATATGGCAACAGTTGATTGTTTTGATGGTAATTAGGAAAATGAGTGATTGGGAAAAACAAGAAATTAGCAGAAGCTGCGATGAATACAAAATCAAACAAACATAATAAATAATGTAAATTTGTTTTTTTGTAATTAGCGTGCTTTAGTCCAGGCAATTTATGGCTCCACGCAACAGTGATAAGTTGTCTCGGTTATACTCGCGTATTGCAGCCATACTGCGCATATGTATGCACATCATTGCTTTGTTGCACAACTAGAAAAGTACACATAATGTACACTAATTAATACGAAAGCACGTGATCGAAGTCATCTTAGATTCTTAACGATGCAGTGAGTATTGATGCGAAGTTAGGTTAGGTTAGGTTAGGTTTGTTCTCATGTAGGTACGTTAATTAGCAACCAGTGGTTACACCAAAGCACGCCTGAGTTCCTTAATGATGCTTAAGTTGGACTATTTATTCTGTCTCGGTATGGTGCTAGTTTGTGTTATGTAAGAAACGTCAATTAAAAGGGAAGGTGAGCGATCGTAGGTATCAAACTTCGTCATGGAAACATTCTTAATTACTGAGCTACCCTAGATCCACTTTACCTCCACAAGAAGAATGTTAAATTCAATCAAATATAATAAAGCGTAGTCAGATTGATGGATAGAGGAAAACTAAATAGTTGAAATTATGCTAATTTAGCAAAATAGTAAAATATTGGACGTTTAGACGCAAATGACTATAAAGCTCGAGGTACAAGAAGTAATGAAATAAAAAGTAATGTTTAATAATACGAGGTCGTAATATGGACGCTAATAGAGACTCGGCATTTCGATAAGAATTTGAAGGTGAAGAAGTAACTAATGAAGACGCACATACTGGAAAGGCATGGGGCATTGGTTCCTGAAAAATCTAGATTGAGTTATGAAATATTCACTCACCTTGAACTTGAATAATGTTTGAAATGATACAAGTGATCGCGTTAGAAGTGTGTAATGTGATATTAATGATCTACATTTTACTTCTCGTGTTTGGTAGACATGACTTTCCTTGCAAACGAATCCATGTTCTGCAATTCTAAATTTCCTTGGGCATAAATATCATCTGATACACGTAAAAAGCACACCATCGTGCAAGAATAATTTACATTTCATGAGAATTTGTTATTATAATTATTACTGTAGAATATTTAATATAAGTAACTTTGAGAGCAAGTCATTTTTACATAATGCAAGGCTTAGGCAGTGTAGGTGCGTTGAGAGTTTTGTCGCAAATGAAATATTGATTAGTTGGGTAGATCTTAGCTAGCTAGCAAGTGAGTAAGTAAGGTTAACAAGTTTAGAGGTAGAGCAAGGTTGCAGTTTCGCTAGCATTAGGCTTGTGGCTACTGCTTTTGTACAACATAGCTTGACGTTTGGCCTATGCAAGTCCATGACAGAAGCGCATGATGCAAGAACTAGCCGGCCGGGTCGACACTGCAGCACGTGTTTCCGTATGTACTTACTTACTTACTTACCTGTTATCTGCAATCAGAATGTTCCTTCCCTTGGAGCAGCTGACGGAAGAAAAACCTCGTATTGCAGCTAGCAATAATTTGCCCAAGATGAAGCATCAAAGCTATGGCTACGCCCAGTGCAGCTATCGGCTTTCCAAGTAGCAGACTGATGACTTAATGAGCATCTGAGTGTGTTCTTGTTAAAATACACGCCGTTGGGATATTAAGTACAGACATTTCATAATCGGCACCTTATATCTTTATGCTCGACTATGCCATAATTTATACGTCACTCTTGTAGACCTCATTAAATCCACCTGTTCATAACGATACTGCTATCCACCAATCAAAGTAGCACCCGTTCATAACGATAGTGCTATCCACCAATCAAAGTAGCACCCGTTCATAACGATAGTGCTATCCACCAATCAAAGTAGCACCCGTTCATAACGATACTGCTATCCACCAATCAAAGTAGCACCCGTTCATAACGATACTGCTATCCACCAATCAAAGTAGCACCCGTTCATAACGATACTGCTATCCACCAATCAAAGTAGCACCCGTTCATAACCATACTGTTATCCACCAATCAAATGATCCGCATGTAACAATCAATATTGACATTTCCAAGCAAATGAAAGAGAAACTAACGATTCTCCAATGTTTAATCGAATAACAACTCGTTGTAGCATAATAATTACTATTAATATTGTAAATAACATTCTTATAAATTCAATGTCTTCTCGTTTTTGAAAGTCTACTTTTTCAAAGGTATATACTCTCTGTATCATTGTGTCAAGGTCAACATAACAAAAGTTGAAGGCGCAACTATCGATTACTGTATGCACAATCTAATAACAAATACACGACTAAATTGTTGGACATCAGTGACAATAAATAACATGCACCGTAGAAAATGAAACTTATTTTCTAAATGTTTTAAACTTGACACAAGGTCGGGCGTGTAGTTGGATGAACCTTGAGTGTAATTACAATTAAGATGCTATTATAAACATTATGAACCAACTCGCCACCACTCGTTTCACAAAATATACTCGTATGTTAATTACTGCCATTACGCTCTCGTTGCGTTATTGTACTACTACGTATATCCACCTCACGAAGTTCGTTTTTCTCTTGGTGTAGCCGGGTTTTAACCCACGACCTCTAGAGGATAGCTCAAGCACCTGTTGCTTTTATTGGTGATTAAAGGATGCCGTTATGTTACACGGTTGTTAGCTATTTAAACTGGTGATTCATTTGAGGTATAAATGAGTTGTTCTAGTTTTTCTGCGGGGATTCCCCTGCAAATGAAGCAAACATAGAGTTATTTCCGGCTCGTGCATTACAACGCTGACTCACCAGTGAAGCTGGCTATATCCTGTCTAATCTAAACGCTCGTAACTTCACTTTCAATCAATTATACTCGCAAGCAATCGTTTGCATATCTTAACAGTAAGAAGAGAAGGTGTTGCATTCCTCCCAAACATTTCACTGGATGTACACGTTTTAAAGTCCCCTGAATCCCCCAAAAACATTTTTAAAAAAAGATATCTGTTCGTGTCTGTGTGTGTGTGAGCAACATAATTCAAAACTTAATACCAAACTTGGTATTTAAGTTCACAATGTTCCAAGGGTGCCATAGGAAAATGTTCAAGTTAATCATCCCCCCCCCCCCCCATTCTAAACGAGACTATACATCGAGCAATTTTCGAGATCTTTGATTTTCTCATAAATGTCTTCAGGAGTTTAAGTTACAGTACCATGGGTCCAATACAATCAGAACTAAAAGTGTTTTAGAAGGAAAAATCAGATGTGCTGCACATACATGACTTTCTCTACTCTTGTACTAACCATTCTTACAAACTCTTATTCCTACATCTTCTTCGTGTTAGTTGAGATAAACATTTGTACAAATTATCTTATTGCTTATTTCCTTGTAGGTACAAGGGGAATATGGGAATACAGTAGGCTTTGAGCGATAGTCAAATGTTTTAAGCTTTGAAATTCCGCTCTCTTTGCACGGTTAATATATATAAAAATGAATTACGATGTTCCATTTGACGAAAGTTTAGGTATTCCAAAACTCATACAAATAACAAGGAACATCTCCGAAATAGTCCACTCCAAAAATATCATCCAGGGTAAGCAGGACTACATAGGCTACACAGACGAAATTCGAAATATACATTTCATTTGTCATAAAAATATGTTAAATATATGGTAGTTTAATTAAAATCGTTAGAATCCTTTTTAGAGAAAAACATGATTTTCGAGAAATGATCCATGTAAAGGGTAGTTTAGGGTGAAGGTATTTTCTCCAAAATGTTCGAGTCGCATCCCTGAAAGATATTGAACTTAAATACCAACTTTGGTTTTAAGAAACTGTTTGATTTTGAGTTATACTGTTCGCAGACACACACACACACGTACACACACACACACACACACACACACACACACACACACACACACACACAACCACACACACACACGAACCTTTTTCTAAAAATGCTTTTTTTGGATTAGGGTCCTTCAAAACATATTTCTGGTGAAATCCCGACATTGAATTTTTGGGTGGATTACAATACTTCCTCTACTTATACGTAGTAGAGAAAGTGAAATAGTTTGCACGTGCAATTGAAAGAGTACACAAAAAAAAAAAAAAAAAAAAAAAAAAAAAAAAAAAAAAAAAAAAAAACGTGTGCTCTAAGCAAAAAATCAGTAGAACTTTAAATGATACCAATAATTACTATTATATTCCTTGGAAAAAAACTGAATGGCAGTGATTTATTTCTAATAAGTATGTGCAATCTCCCCAGGAACGTTCTTGCCAGTTCTTCTGAGTATTTTAGGAAAATCAGTGGCGAACATAACCTCTTTACACAGGTACCTACCTAATTACAACATTTCAGGTTTCACCATAAATTGCTAAGACTGAGTGCTCCCTCATTCCGTTTGTATCATCAGAGATGGGTAGAGGCGGTCACGACCTTGCTACTACTGACATTGAACCTTGCTGGCTGCTGGCTGGCGAATGGTTCCTTGTCTTACAACCAGAGGTCGGAGTTCAGAGGCCGCGGTTCAATTCTCTCATGTTTCATTCTTTATAGTGGTTTATTTGTTACTTCATTTTTATTTTTTATTTTATATAGGTGCTTAATAACTAAAGGCAGTATCCACTCAGTAATTGAACACTGAGATTTCACAAAAAATACAAGTTGCGAGACCCCTGAAACCCCCGAAAAACATTATTAGAAAGGTTCGTGTGTCTGTGAACAGAATAGCACTTCTTAAGGATGAGACTAAAATCCTGAAGAAAATACCTCACCCCAAAACTACCCTCCACTTGAAACTTGGGATATCTTTCGAAAAAATCGATTTCCTGAAAAATGACAAATACCAAACCTGGTCCTTTAGTGGAAAACCTTTCTCTATTTTTAATTTTCTGAATAAATGGCTTAGATGATTTTGATTAAAATACCGTACGTTTAAGATACCTAGGTATTTTTATGAGGAACTGTATATCTTGAATGTTTTGAATTGGTTTCCTTTTTATAATTGGTAAACCGTGAGATATACACAATATCTCGTTACATAGATAATATATACCTTGCTAAAACAAACAACTCATGTAAAATAACGATTTTTGGTGTTAACCATTTCCGAGATATTCCTTGTTATTGTTTCTGCTCTCGTATAGGAAGAATTCATACAATTTTTATATCCTGAGCATGCAAGGAGAATGAAATTTGAAAGCCATCATAGAGTCAGCAGCTCTTAAAATATTTGACTATATGTATTGTCCTATTTCTATTGCATCGATAAGGAAATGTGTAATAAACGTGATGAAGTAGATAAAAGAATGCATTTATGTAAATATATTTTGTATAAGAGTGATGAGAGAAAGCCATGTGAGTGCACCGTAAGAGGTAGGTAGTACACAAATAACGTATCTCGTTAAAAGCACATAATTATGTATGTCCGAGATATTCTTGGTTATTGGTTTGAATTTTCAAATACCTACTTTACAATTCTCTCAACTGCAAATCGCTGTTCTTTTTGTTTCTTTCCCTTTCTGTATTCATGCAAAGGTAACAATTTAAAGAAGAGTGAGTAGAAAAAGTTATGAGAGTACAACATACCACGTGTTTAGTACTATATGTATACCAAAGCATCTGTTACAATTATCTATGTAATCCTTTCTAACACTAGCAGAAAATAAATAGTGTGGTTGTCATTCTTTGGTTATACATCTAGTGACTCAAGTTTAAACGTTGGCCGCCCTGATAGACGTCATCAGCCATCTTTGTTTTTGGCAACTTTAGTAGGGAAGGCTGTGCTCTCTATTTAACATTTCTTTTGATCATTTTCCACGTATCAATAGCCTCAGGCTAAACAGATCTGTTAGAGAAATCAACAGAATAATTGCTATTTTATTTGCTGGACAAGAAAAATAAGTTTAAGCTTCTTAGTTGACTATAATGATACGACGTTTTCACTTCTTCATAAAAAAGCTCTTAAGGTGGTTTGCCACTTTTTTAACCAAGCTAACTTTCTCTGTGTCGACTGGTGAAGGACTCGCTCGTATCTGGTCGTGGTGCAGTTTTCCCTTTTTCAACTATGTTAATTTGTTTCCATGTAAATGGAAGGTCCGGCGATTATTATTAACGAATATATGATTACTATCAGTAGCCAATTAGAAACCGCCTTCCACTCTTCCTGTTAACACATGACTTCACTTCCCGTTCCATGCAGAATCTACTCATTCAGCGTAACGTTTTATGCACATTTCTTTTCCTTTGTGTGTGTATGTGTGTGCTATTATTGAATGCATACTAGAAAATATAAAGAGCTTACAAAGGTAAACAGAACTTTATCGTATCAGATAGCCAGCTCTAAGTAACGTTTGCATTGTTTTTAAGTTGCCTAAGTATGATCACATAACAGAATGAGGTAGAACTTATCTGGGTGCCAGGTCATAGCGGTATGGAGGGAAGCCAAAACGCCGATGAACTTGCAACACAAGGAGTCTAGGAACACCTCAGTGTTTGGTAACAGGAGCTGTAAAGAACTGGTCTACTATAAAGCCTGGTTAATGCTCCAGGAAATAGACATAGTAAAGCATTTCTTGGAGAACCACGTAAGGAAAGAGCTGAAAGTTTACTTAAATGTAATAGACTTTAGCTGAGAGCAATTGCTGCCTTTCTCACGGCATATGCTTCATCTTAACTCAATGGGAGTGTTTCAGGGTAGGTACTCGTAACTTAGATTGCAGATTGTACAAGAAAGAAACAAACAAACAGCCCAGCATACTATCGGCTTATAGGAAATACATTTCTTTTGGGGGAACGTTTTTAGAACCAGAAGAATTTGACACCACACTAGTTCTGAGACTGTACTCCTTAATAAGGATTGGAGGCGTACTGAACTGGATATAATGCATTATTTTCACTGAAGCAGAACTAAGAAAAGAGGCACATACTTGTGGGTAACCTCAAATGATTGCTAGGAAACGATGTTGTACGTAGTAATTTCTGAAATAAAGAAACCTATTAGGTGTTGAGGTCATGAAAATAGCTCCATGTCGGCCTTCAAATTGCAAACAACTGTATAAGTGTTTAACACTTTGCATGAGGAAGCAAGGAAAAGTACAGCCTCGCTGTATATTGTGCACTTTTCTCACAACAGAATGCCTTTCCCAGAATTTTACCCACAATCCTCTGCAGACCGCGCATCATAAACAGATTCGCTAGTCATAATGGAGGTTATGTTGTTCCAGAACAAACGAGAATAAAACAACCTCGATTTAGATTTGGTTTTACTCTTTTAGTGCGTAATACCAGAACAGACGATGATAAAACCCTAAAAAGCCATTTATGGAACAAATGCTTATTGTTAAATATCTTTAAAACTATACAAAATGAAGTCCTGGTTTTAACAGTTGCATGTCAATAAATAAGGTTATGTAATATAAACCACACAGTTTGTTTCTCTTGGTGTTTCGTGGTTTACAAATTGTGTACTATATCATCTATTTCTTAGAGTGAAAATTCCTCAAAAGCCAACATTCTTATACGGTTTCTATGCACACTAATCGTGCGCTATTACTGTAGCTATACACCACGTTTCCATGCGGAATTGAATTCGATTTGACTCCATTCCCATTTCCGCGTTTCCATGTGAAATTCAATCCAGAAATGAGATCGCTTTGGATTTGGCGAAACGTCGGTATCTTCAATGTGTTCTAGACCACGGCCTACAAGCCCGAAAGAGATAAAACTAGCTAATAGTGAAGTCTTTATGTTGGTCACTTGGTTTATGTTGGCGAACCTGTAAAAGTATGTTTTCTGTGCATTTTAACAAGGTTTTGAGGTTAGTGAGTGTTTTAGAAGAATATATTGCGATATTATAGAAACAATAAGAGATAAAAGCGGCTTTGTTGTTATGTTTTGTTCATTTATGAGGTGTATTTGTATAATTTGAAGCATTTGAAAATTTGAGCCCATCAATAACGCACAAGACACTATGTACGCTCGCGTAGAACAAACTTGCTTTGAGCCTGATAGATCAAGGGCAACGAGTTCGATCCTAGTTGAGTTCCTTGGACTTTATTTGTCGCGAGAAGAGAAAAATGCTTTCCTTCAGAAGGAAAACAAGACTATCACTCTAGTTATGTAAGTTACCTTTGCATTTAATGGCAAATTAAATATACGTATAGTGTAGCTGAGCTACGTATGTACGTCTTGTCTGATGTGTCACTGCTTTGCTATGCTGGTTCATACTTTCTCTGCTACTTACAATGCATTGCATTCCACCCAGAAAGTCAATAAAGAGATTTCACCGGAAATACACGTTTTGAGACTCCCTTAACACCCCCTCCCAAAATGCATTTTAGAAACAAAATCCTATGCAAAAATTGTAGATCTTGTTAAAACACACTTTGTAGCTTTAATCATTTCCGAGATACTCCATTATTGGTTAGAATGTTCAAATGCTTATACTTTCTTCTAGTGGTAAGTTTTGGTTAATTTTTTCTCGTAGTGATGCAAAGAACAATGAACTTCAAGTTCTGTGCAACACGAGTAAAAACAGTGTAGGAACTTAGAACATAATTTTATTGCGGCAATCCAATTTATATCTCAGTGTCTGCTAGTTAGAAACCAGTACAGTAGTCAGGTTAGCCTCTGGTTCCCGAGGTCGCGGGTCACAACCCTGGCGAGGGCGATTGTTGTTTCCGGGCGTAAAAACCCTTTTCATGGCTTCCTTGGGAAGGGAAGTAAAGCCCGTGGTCTCGTGTCATACATTAACGGCACGTTAAAGAACCTCAAGCCTGATAAAGAGCCCTATGAGCAAAATTAGGTGGTTTTTCATATGCAGAACAGAATAAGACGCTGAAAACCATACCATTAAAGAGCGCCGCGACTAACTCCAGCAATTGGTAAATGTATCAACATAACCTGTGTGTGTAAATATGAGGTACAAGGAGAACAAATACAGTTTGTATATTTACTGAATTAACAACTCCGCATTCTGCTTATGGAGTATATATAATTACTTGAAGTTCTAATCTCGAAGGTTTGTTTTCTGTAAACGTTTTTCTAGCCCGACCTTTGAACAAATGCAGCCATTTTACTTCGTTATGGACAAACAAATGAACCCTGGAGAAAAACGCACTATGATATTTCTTAGTGTTGTCTACGAAACAAATTCTTTTGCTACGTTTTATGCATTAGAATCATACTTTATTGTAAGTATAGAGGTATAACCTATGCACGGTGTTCTAGAAGGACAATAATTTGCTAACGGAAAGAGCGTATTTTAAGCTTTATGTCTGTGCCGATCGTAATATTTCCTTTTAAAACTGTAGGAGAGAATTTTATACACGTAGCTCATTGTTTTTATATTTAAAAAAAAAAAAAAAAAAAAAAAAAAAAAAAAAAAAAAAACAGCGTTAACAAAGCCGAAGTAATGAGTGAACATCATTGTTTCAAAGGCAGAAAGACGCCGACATAACCTTAGATGTTAAAGGCGACATATAAAGAAGTAGACCGAGTACTGGCGAAGCACATTTGGCTGCGGTGCTTCTAATGAGGGTCGCCTCTAGTATGCTAATGCTTATTGCCCAGTGGGAGGGGGAAGGCTATGGTCAGTGGTATGGGGCGAGGCCGCCATACTTTGAAAACGTATGTTATCGTGTGTATGAGACAGACAGGAATCGAACCGGCATGAGTTAAGTAGCACATCATGAGTCACCGCCGGTTTGGTCGAACGTGGTGGGCAGTGGTGGATTTGGGTTCAGTTTACGTCGCTCCGTCCGTCACAAAGACATACATACATACACAGGTTGCGAAATGTGAGCAACGACACGGTCAGGCAGGTATAACATGCTATACATAACGAACCGACCTTGTATTGTGAAAGGTGAAAGGGTTGTTTGTTGTAACGCCCGCCCGCCCGCCCGAGGGTCCAAACCACACCTAACTAACTGTACCGTGACCAATAGCTGCTCCGTTTCCTTATTTAATTACCTACGTTTTACAAACTAAACGCTGCATTAATTTACCTTCCAAAAAAACATAATTACTTTGAGTTGCCACTGTAAGCCAAGTGGCCACATTTTACAATTGGAGTGAGAGATTAACAGAAGTTCGTGAGGAGGTGTTTCTCTATGGATGACGTAATCAGCTCGTGCATAGGCACGTGAACTATGCGATACATATGGACCTATACAAAATCCAACACAACTCACTTTACATAACAAATCAACAACAGAAACTGATGTTACATTTACTGTCGTTCTCCGTGGTCTGGGGGTAACACATGTTCAATATGGTCGACGTTTCAGCAAAAAAATATCATTACCAATCTATATAATAAAAGAATTATTTGTAACCTCAAATATCACAGGGTTAAAGTTACTGTGTTGTGAATACAAAATAACTGCATATCAAAAAATAATCCCCTAGGGCGAAAGCCCAAGAAGGACCAAGGCCTACCGCCCAGCCGCTGCGTCCTCCACCTCTGTCCACTACAGGCGTCATTGGTGGGGTGCAGTACTGGAGGGTGGGACGTGGTCAGCCCGGGACCTAACAAGGCTGAGTGCACCCCGTGCTAGACCTCCCAGTGGGGGAAAAATCCCCATGCTGGATAAGGTATCGAACCCGGGCTTTATACTGCTCTAAAACAATACTGCTCGCATACACGAGCAATACAATGCCCATAAATAAAAACAATTTCAATGTTTAATATTCCATTTATATGCCGCTTTTAACATCTGTCACAGCGACTTTCTTTGGCTATTACAATAAATTCACCCTCTCATTTACACTTCCAGGCCCAAGGAATGAGGGGAATCATGTAGCTAAAGAAAAATTCCCAACCTCCAGCGGGGAATCGAATCCAAGACCTCTGCATTGAAGGTTATGTTGCTAACCACCACACCATATCTGCTCCTTGTTAACCTTTTTCAGCCCAATGATGCCAGTTGCTATCAGTTTGTACAGCCACAACCTATTTGAGTGTCCCGTAGACGATAAGATATGGATCAGAGACTATAAATAAACTCAGCTGCACGTTGGAATATCGACTTGTGTAATCCACACTGCCACACGACGTGGGACTTACAAATATTCTGTTCTTAATTCATTTTTTCCATGACTGTACATTTCTTATTGACTGTGTCATAATTGTTGGTCTTAAAAGTGTTAACCATCAATAATTTTACCCTTGGACCACGGAGTAGGACAAAGTTGTTGGGATTTACGTAAAATGGCTGTTCTACTTTTACAAGTGTAGGTAGAATATTTGTGTAGATACTCAGTGCAATGTAGATTGTAATTTTACCTTTTATTGTCCCCTTGTTGCCCGGACGTAGCCTCAGCTGGAGTATAAAGCTTCCTATTTGTTCTCAGGATGACAGCCACGGAGCGGTAATTAAAATTTCCATTGAAATAACACTTTAAAATGTACTGATCACTTAAACTTGTTATTTTACGTAACTTTTCACCAGATTTAAAACACAAATTAACACGAACATTAACCTTTTGCATCCTCTAGAACAGGCATGTCAAACGTCACTCCGAGGGTGTGAAGAGAGGGGTCTACCCCTCCTTAAGTGCAGTAGCACGAACTAATAGAACCGGTTTTCGCTTTGTTTTTCCCGTTTTCCGATTTGATCATCACGGAGGGAGGGAAAATAGGGGAAAATTTTTCACGCCTGGTGAGTGCTGTTTGACACCCCTACTCTAGAATAAAAGCTTTTTTCAGTCGCCATAACGACCTAACTTTTCACGATCGCTGTCTGTTCCAACATGAAGGCATGAATCTTACTAACAAATTGCTTTTCTAACCTAAATTTACAATTGGTTTCAATGCAGTTCATGAACTCTTTTCTTTATTATAGCTATACTTAATTGTCTAACATAATAGCTTATTTTCGTTTATTTTGGATAAGTTAACAAATATTTCACCTATACACAGAGGTCGTTTATTAGTTTTAATTAATTTAAGAAAAGCAATTATCCGCTCACATTTCGTTGCATTCAACTTTTTCAAGCTTCAATTACGAATATACTTAGTTTCAGCTAAATTATTTCAATACTTCTACTCTCTTTATTATGTATAAAGTAACTAGAGAAGGATATTGCATTCCAACCAAAAATCCTATTCCAAGGTTTCAGTGGAAATATATATTTTAACGTCCTTTGTTTTCGAAAAAAGAGCATTCGAAGGTTACGACACTAAGATTTTCAAGAAAATCCCTACACCCAAACTAGCTACTGTTTAGATAGAAAATGTTGTGTTTCTCAAAAAAACTCCGATTTTGATTAAAATACCATATGTTTAAGATATTTATATACATGAATTTTCTGGAAATGTTTTCTGAAGCCTACTCCATTCTGGATGACTTTTGCATAGTTGGTAAACCGTAAAAGATACATGAAATCTAACTGCTTAAAATGTCAAATTTTTTTTGCTAAGATAAACCTTTTCTAAAATAGTGCTTATTATTGGTTTGAACTTCCCATTACTTATAGTTTTCTGAAATAGGAAATCGTTATTCGTTCTTGTTATGGGTCGGTCTGGTGGTTCAGTTGGTTAGACGCTGGCCTACTGATCCCAAAGTCGCGGGTTCAGATCCGGCGCAGACCGATGGTTTTTAAGTGTGCTTAAAAACGACAGCTCCCTGTCAGTAGATTTACTGGCATGTAAAAGAACTCCTGCGGGACGAAATTCTGGCACACCGGCGACATTGATGTGACCCTGGTAGGTAATTGAGAGTGTCGTTAAACAACAAAATATTTATTTTGTGTTCTTTTTATGTCCTTGACATGCAAATAAAACTTAATTTCAAAGCCTATCGCCTAAGCCTGCCGCATCCTCATACTTTCATATGTAATAAAACAATTTTAACTATTGTTTATCTAAATTAACATTAGGTAAATAGAAAAATAAATGTTTGTACAAGAGTGAGCAGAGAAAATTATGAGAGTTCACAGATATATTTTTTTTCGTGATTATGCAAACAGAAGGCAGTTCAAGGTCAGCTACATATTTATCGTGCAATGGTTAAACATTTGACTATCGATATTCTCCTTAACAAAATGTGTAATGAGGTTATGTCCGTAAATATTTATCAGCGTTAAAAATAAAGCGGATAGAGAAATGGCTTTGGTAAGAATATTCGTATACCCAAACGAAATTTGTAATGAAGTAATTAGATGAAGGTTTTGTAAGAATAGTGGAGAAAGTGCACTGAGTGTGGACATGTAATTTGTCAATTATTAGTGAGTTATAATTTGCAACTTTCGCATGACTCGTTTAATGTGTAACATATGCTGGCAGTTTCCCTGCTGCTGCTGATGCCAGTTTTAATCATCGCAGAGAATCTCCTCCTGCCGCTGCTGAATTGCATTTACAACACTTGAATAACTAGGACACGTGAATGAAAGTGGCCCCGGTAACGGAATAGCGTACTTTCCCCCTCTTCAGAAACAACTTAATTTATCGACCCTATTTACCTCGCAGAACTAGTCTTCTTCTTTCTACGCGTCTGGCCGGCTGGCCCCTTTATCCGCAGGACTTCCTTCGTGGCCTTGGCACACCACGAAAACAGAGGTGAATGCCTCTTCTTAACATGGTTCTGACCTTCCGGGAACATCCACATGTCTAAACGCTATAATCCTGCCCTGTATCGCTTGTAATTTGCACAGTAAGATAATGTGTTGCGATCTTCCATTCGACGAAAGTTTAAATATTCCAAAACTCACACAAATAACGAGAAATCTCCGAAAAGGTTTACTTCAGAAGAAAATTATTTCGATATAAATTAGGTGTTTTAACTAGATCTGCATTTTTTGTATACTAACATTTGCTTTATCTCTTACGGCTTACGAGTTAGTCAAAAGTCATCCAGAATAAACAGGACTACATAGGCTATAGACGGAAAATCAAAATATACATTCCATTTGTTATACAAATATCTTAAATATGTGCCATTCTAATCAAAATCGTAATAACCGTATTCAAGAAAATCAAATAGTTCGAAAAATGTTCCATGTAAAGGGTAGCTTAGGGTGCAGGCATTTTCTTCAAAATCTCCATGTCGTATCCTTAAAAGATATTAAACTTAAATACCAACTTTGGTTTGTAACCGACTTTTCGTTTTTGAGTTATGTTGTCCACAGACTGACGCGGACCTACGATTTCGATTAAAATATGACATCTTTAAGATATTTCAATACAAAATGAAATGAATATAACCATAAGAGATACCCAAAACTGCTCCATATGATGTGACTTGTAAAACTGTTATGCAAATTTTCAGCAGAAATTCGAAATGAACCTCAAATTATTTTATAGACACTTATTCGTATGTCTACTTCATGAATAGAGATAAATATTCTTTAATAAGATCTACATTTGTTGTGTGGGACTCTCAAAACATAATTCCGATTAATTTCGATATAAAATTTTTGCGTTGAGTACAATACTTGCGATATTTACTATAAGTACACAGTAGAGAAGGCAAAAAGCAACATTTCTGAACTTTATGTTGCTTAGATAATCTTTAAATGTTTACCGAAATATTTTAAAAACTTTTAAATTTGAAAATGAACCTGACATTGATTAAGAGCTCTATGGAGAATGCTTGCCATATAGTACATACTCTTTGGATGTTGGCTAACCAAGCTCAGAAAAATAACAGCATGGTGTTAGGTTAATTTCGAAAGTTCATGTGAGTAAAGGAGTTTTAAGTGCATTTGGAAATCTGTTTAAATGAGGAGACAGCTATTTCAGTGTAAAGTTAAAGAAAATGAATAACGGAATATTGAGTATTGTTACAATATATCTATTTACTGATGTATGAGCACACACTTATCTTTCCAGGTTGTACGAAACCCGTATTATTTAAACTTGTAGTGCCTAACATTCGCTCAAATGATAAGGAGGAATTTCATTCATGTATTGATTAATTTACATTACAAATGTGGTAGATATAAATACTCTAAGGAAGTGTTTGCACTATTGTTGCAATTAATTGTAGGTTATGTAAAACTTGCTGAGAACTTCATCAAAGTTAATATGTAAGTAATGAAGTATGCTATCAACAAATGTTATTCCTGGCATGGTCTGTATGTTAGAGCTAAATCCCTTTGGTCTAATCTCATTAAATGATCCACTACAGATGAAAAGAGTATTGTAGGGTTATGTACTGCTGGAGTACCTATGCATTATCATCGAGTTCAATCGATGTTGAGTGTAATCGACCGTTGGCATCATGACATAACAGGAAGGGAAGACAAAAGCAATCTATTACCTCATCTCTCACTTCGGGGGCATTGTCCAAATAGGTTCACTTCGGCTGAAATACCTTTCCTTTGATACATCACCTCCAGAGCAAAACAAAACAAACCAGACTCTTACGTACGTATTCTCCCAGTTGACTTTACACATCATGACAATTCCCTTATAAATAATCTGATGCGTTGCTCTCACATTACTTTCTCTACTCAATCTTGTACAAACTATTCTTACAAACACTTATTCCTCTATCTATTTCATGCTAATAGAGATAAGCATTTCTAGAAATGTTATTACTAATTTTCTTGTAGGTACAAGGGGAATATGAGAATACAGTAGACATAGTCAAATGTGTTAAGAGCTAGTTACTATTTAATAACTTTGATATTCCGTTCTCTTTTTATGACCAAGAGATAAAAAACTTGTTTGAGAAAAATGTAAGCATTTGAAATTCAACGAGATGTACATTTTTTGTAGAGTAAGATGTTGTCTATCTCTTACGGTTTAGCAATTACTCAAAAGTCATCCAGAATGAAGCGGATTACAGAGACTATTTTACGAAAAATCAAGATATTGTAACTTTATTGGTTTCTGAATTATTTTATGTCCTTATTTTTACATTTAGCGAGGGACTTGCGTAACTCAAATCAGTACAATTAGACTTAAAACTTTTTTTCTGTATGGACTTTCACGCTTAACCTTCCTTCTGCAACTGTCACTTTTCGCGTACCAATGACGTCACCTCAAGCCAAGGAGTATTCAATTATGGATGTTTCCCAAAGAAGTCTGAAGCAATATCGCAATATAGGTACATTTCGTGTGTCATGAGAATATCTTAAACATATGCTATTCTAATCAAAATGTTAGACGCACTTTCTTAGAAAATAAAAATGTTCAAAAAGATTACATGGAAACGGTTGTTTGCGATGGAAGCATTTCTTGTTTGGCATTTACAGTTATACAGTACTCAAACGGATACACAAAGACCTTTTTCAAAAATTGTTAATTTTTTCTGACTCAAGAAGTCTCAAAACATATTTCCGGTGAAATCTTGATATCGAAGTTTTGATGGAATACGATACTTCCTCTATTTGCGTCCAAATGGAACTTGTAGAAAAACAGAAATAACATTCTTTGTGGAATGAACTATTTTCATTACATTCGTTATTGTTGTTTTGACTTTCTCAAATAGGAATAGATCATTGGTTCTTTAATCTTCTGGCTGTGCATTGAGAACGGAATTTCAAAGTTGTCAGATAGCAAACAGCTTTAAAACATTCGAGTGTCGTTCAAAGGATGCTCTACTCTCTAACATGAAGAATAAGAGTTTGTAAGAATGATTATTACAGATTACAAAAAGTCATGTAGGAAAAGGAAATATAACCCATAAAAGGTGAAAAAGGCAACAAGATCCTTAAACTCATGTATAGCGGAACTGAACACAGGACTACCTTATCACGAGTTTACTGCCTTCCAAAACCCCACAGTGCTACCAATCATAAAATATTGATTCATCAATACACTACATGGTCCAACGTTAGTAGAAAGGTTCAATTCTATTAAAATGCTTGAAAATCTCAGCATCAAAATTCATTCGAAAATATAAAAAAATCCAAAGTGTTACAATAAAAAAGTATGAAATTCTTGTCTCTTTTGATGTGGTCTCTGTTCACAAGCATTTCCACCAACTACATGCCAAAGTTACTAAGAATTGATTAGTCAAAATAATTGCCAAAAAAAGAAATAGAACAGCTGGACAGAATTATTTTCAAGTGAGTGGTACAATTGATATTATATATACGTATAGTATTGTATTTGACCCAAAAACTCGATATCAAGATTTGACCGGTAATATATGTTTTGACGTCCCATGAATCCAAAACAGCATTCTTAGAAGTTCCGTGTGTGTGTATTTGTCTGGCTGTATGGCTGTCAACGAGGAAAAGTCGGTTAAAATCCAAAGTTGGTATTTAAGTTTAATATCCTCTGAGGATGCGACACAAAGATTTTGAAGAAAATTCATCCACCCTAAACTATCTTTTTGGGAAGTGAGCCGTTTCGGAGATATTCCTTGTTATTTGTGAAAATATTCGTTCCTCTGTTGGTCATGCAAAGAGAACGGAACTACTTTTAAAACACTTGACTACCGCTGAAAGCAGTAGCAGTAAGATAATTTGTACGAATGTTTATCATGAAGGTAGAGGAATATTTGAGTGCAGCACATGAGATTATTCACTGACATACATCACTTGCGGGTGACACTGACTTACCTTTCCTACGTCCGCGCTTGGCTCCTTCGGCCGAGGAGGTCCCCAAGAACGCCAGTAGGCCGATGATAAGCAGGAACGCCGCCGAGTACCTTGGCGTGGTGAATCCCATGTTAATCCACTGCAACATAAACGTGCACACCAAACAGCGACCACCAGTGTACTGTATTGTCGAGTCCAACAGTCGCGGTGTAGGTAAGCTAGCCTATATTTTCACCTCTCTCTCTCAGTAGGTACCCCTCCCTCCGGATCTGCCCCCCTCTTCGCTCTCTCTCTCAGAAACATAAAAAAATCCAAATTTCCCCTGTAGACGACCAATGATCTTGTTCCCTTGATGTGTGGAATGTGGACGAAGGTGAAGGGGATATTTCGCATGATATCGCGTAGCACGTTGAACTAGTGTTGTTATATAACTGCACATTGCAGGTGCAAATGTCTATGTTCAGATGGCACATTCCTCTCCGGGCCTAACCTTACAAGGTTCCTCTCCTTACAATAATTATTTCTCATTATTTGAACATACCCTTTACTTTCTCTACCACGTCCTTGCATACAACATTTCAATATCGAGATTTCCCCACAAACCCTTGCTTTGGGACTCTCCGAACCTACTCCCTTGTTTTACTGCCAGCATGGCATCACTGCATTATAATCGACCATTTATTGTTGTAGTATTAGTGATTTACTGTTTCTTTATCGTAACATGATTAGCACGCTTTTGTAAAAGGTAGCTATTACGGAAAACTAAGAATGAATCTCTAGCAAAACAGTGTGAAACAAATTAACTCAGGTTCAAAAGAAAAGAAAACGTTATGGTAGGCGCAGTGATGTAATGAAGAAAGTAAGGTTATGTGTTTGATTTATTATCAATTTCATGGTAAAAGTTCTATCATTTGTTGTGTACTTCAGCTCCAAGAGAATATTAAAGTATGATGCCTCATAAGAAGTAGTCTGGAAAATGAATAGTATTTTGTACGTCAGTAACACAACAATTATCTTGATAAGAATGATGGTGAATGACAAGTTTCATATTGTTACGTATCAACAGGGGAATACGTATTCAAGTAAACCATTTCAATCTGCTCAATTTACTGTCATATAGTTTTAAAGTTTCAACTTCTTTTTACGTAAAATAACAAAGAAGTGACATTGCTCCCTTTTTGCAGCAGACTCTTCCTATGGATAATGTATTTGACTGTTTGTTTTGTAGGTTATTTTTTGGCATTGTAACCAACATTTCAAGCGTAGACTATTCCCTATTATCGCGTAACTCATTCTTGTATGAAGAAAAAGTTGTTTCAACGGAACATGACGTCATTGGAGCGTACGGCATAGATACAAGGGCTGGTTTTCCTGTGTACCTTTCTCCCTGTAGTATTGAATTTATGACTTTCATATGTTGGACCCCACAATTGCTTTTTTGCAGTTTAATCGAATATGCAACTGATCCAGTTATTACTCGCCAATGGTATTGAGAGTATCATTGAAACTTGCACTTTACAACCAGAGAATAGCTTCTGTCTAATACCTACATATGTCCCACGGTCAGACATCTTGGTCAAAAATATCGTATTGAACAAAAGTGAGACATCTACACTTGGACACAATTTCTATGCTAATTTTTTCATCCAAGGACATGAAAACAGCCAATGAGCGTTAGTGACGTAACAATATGGTGTACTGCGAATGCCACATGTTGTGTATGTACGAGTTTGTGGTGCAGTGGTTAGTTGTTCGTGGATGTGCAGTCTTTTGCACGTAATTTTACCTTCAACACGATATAAGACGTTAACATTTAAGTCTCAGTCAATTCGTAGAAAATCGCGATAGTTTTCTGGGTGCTCTAACCTCAATTTGTAGTAGACCCAATATGCACAGCTCGGCCATGTCCTGTAACTACGAGAACGTCTTTTATATATGTATATGTATCTTTCCTTCCCACCCAGACTCATGGAAATACATATATCACAAAGCTATACACCAGTCGCTGTATTAATATTTGCGTCCGTCATGTCTATTTCTCATGTGAACGTCATTTATTTTCAGACCAAAATGCATGCATTTGTGTGCAGTTCCATTGGATACGAAAAGTTTGGTGTAAAAGTTGGACCGTGGGACACACGAGCTTTAATATATAGTGGAGCGATTCCTTGGCCTTGAAGATTAAGAGATTCATCTAAGTCATTGACGACATTTTTGATGCCGTTTAGAAGCTAAGCTAATAAATGGTTGCAGACAGTCAAATTTCCTAGCAGGCAAGTATTGCTGGTAGCTTCTGTTTTAACATCTACATACATATGTGTTGGGACTTTTGAGAAAACCTTCACTAAAGATATCGCGCTGAAGTGCCTCGTAATTTGAAGATAGCAATGCAGCTGTTTAGGATACTTTAATTAATGCATTTTTCCAGAAAAAAGTTTATTAAGATCAAAAATAAAGTGAGATTTATTTCAGATTATAAACTGGTTTTCTGTTATAACAATAGAAGATTGAAATAAACCTAATTCTTGGGTTTCGTTTTTCCCAGTTGGCAGTTGTGAATTACACTAATCGTGCTGAATACATTTTAGGTTATTTTTTATAAAATTTAACATTTCACGGTCAGATATAGTATTTAAATTCATATTTTATTTATGAAATAATCCATATGAATATAATTGAATGGTCTGGCTCTTGCTCCGCTCGAGAATTCACACGTTTAGTCACACGTCTGATCATAACTTGCGATATATTTATAATAAACAACACCACGTTAGTTTATTGGACAATTAGTTTCCATGTTGGTTTTGTTGTTGCAATTTAACAAGTATTTGTTAAACTTTATTTCCGTTATTACAAACATTACTTTGTTATGGAATTAAGGCTCTAAGTTGCTGGGTCTGTTCTTTTCTTAATGTAAGCAGGGAAAATATTCCATTGCACCAAAAATACTGTATGCGTCTGCGCATGTGTGTGCATCTGCGCCTGTGGGTGCGCGCGCACCTCTGAACGGCATAAGTCAAATGGACATTTGGTTAATACGTAGTCAAACACCAGAATTGTTATTTAAGTTCAGTATCTTTCAAATATATGACACGAAGATCTTAAAGAACATCCCCTAACCCAAATTACCATTTACTAGGAATTTTTATTTCCCAAAAATGGTTATAATGAGCTTGATTCAAATATCTTGCATAAACATATTTTCATAAGAGAGATTAATGTCGTAGTTGTCAGTAATTTCCTTGGAAGTCAGCTTTATTCTGAATAACTTTTTTCATAAGAGAGAAAGACCAAATCTTACTATACAAAAATGTAGAACTCTTAAAACAAAGTTATGTGGATGCACCAGATTTGATAATAGATTTATGAAATAGGTATAAGAGTATGTTATTCGTTTCTTTTGTCTTTTAGCCCTACAAAGAGATGGGAATTTCAGAACCGTGACATCGTGACCAGGCTTAAAACATCTATCACTTAAAGCCTACTGTATTCCCATATTCCCCTACAAGGACATTAATAAGTCAATTTCTACAAATGTTTATCTTGACTAACATGAAGTATTGTACAAGAGTAGAGAAACTCATGTGACTGCAACACATGATGCCTTTTTACTTTCTCTACTGGTAAGTAGAAGGAAGTATTGTATTCCACCTAAAAAATCTATGTCGAGATTTCACCGGAAATATATGTCTTGAGGCCCCCGGAATCCAAAATACGATCTTTAGAAAAAGGACCGCGCGCGCGGACCCTTTTGTAAATATGTTCTTTTCTTTTGATTCAGGGGTCTCAAAACATAAATGTAGATCTCATTAAAGTACATCATTGATATCAAATGATTCATTTTTTCACCCCTATGTAGCGTCGTGGTGGCGTGTCTGCTTCACATTCATGACGTCCCTAGTTCGAATCTCGGTTAGTGTGAGTTATCCGGATAAGATTTTTCCGGGGTTTGTCTTATCCTGAAAAGATAAATGTCGGATAACTTAAGGCTCTGTGGAACCCAGACTCTGATTCCCCTCCCTTATGTAAGACTTACAAGACAGTGTCTAGAGTACGACGTCTGTCAGGGAACACAGTTTGTAGTGTTTAACGCCCGCTTTTACTACTACAGCACCGCAGGCGGTGACACTGATGATACATGGAATGAAGATGGAGCACCGGTGGAATGAGATGGCGGGGGAAACCGGAGCACCCAGAGAAAACCCGCCCTGAAGTCGCTTCGTCCACCACGAATACCCCATGCGGGTCCCAGGGATTGAACCCGGGCCACCTAGGTGGTAGGTGAGCGCGCTAACCGCTCGGCCACGGCGCCGCCAGAGGGAACACAGGAACCTATGTAGCAGACAGTGAACACCTGCAAGTATGAGAGTGAGGAAGTGATTACCCTCCCCTTATGTAGGACTTACAAGTCAGTGTCTAGAGTCAGACGTCTGTCAGGGAACACAGGAACCTATGTACCAGACAGAGTGAACACCTGCAAGTATGAGAGTGAGGAAGTGATTACCCTCCCCTTATGTAGGACTTACAAGACAGTGTCTAGAGTCAGACGTCTGTCAGGGAACACAGGAACCTATGTACCAGACAGAGTGAACACCTGCAAGTATGAGAGTGAGGAAGTGATTACCCTCCCCTTATGTAAGACTTACAAGTCAGTGTCTAGAGTCAGACGTCTGTCAGGGAACACAGGAACCTATGTACCAGACAGAGTGAACACCTGCAAGTATGAGAGTGAGGAAGTGATAACCCTCCCCTTATGTAGGACTTACAAGTCAGTGTCTAGAGTCAGACGTCTGTCAGGGAACACAGGAACCTATGTACCAGACAGAGTGAACACCTGCAAGTATGAGAGTGAGGAAGTGATTACCCTCCCCTTATGTAGCACTTACAAGACAGTGTCTAGAGTCAGACGTCTGTCAGGGAACACAGGAACCTATGTACCAGACAGAGTGAACACCTGCAAGTATGAGAGTGAGGAAGTGATTACCCTCCCCTTATGTAGGACTTACAAGTCAGTGTCTAGAGTCAGACGTCTGTCAGGGAACACAGGAACCTATGTACCAGACAGAGTGAACACCTGCAAGTATGAGAGTAAGGAAGTGATTACCCTCCCCTTATGTAGGACTTACAAGGCAGTGTCTAGAGTCAGGCGTCTGTCGGGGAACACAGGAATCTATGTACCAGGCAGAGTGAACACCTGCAAGTATGAGAGTGAGGAAGTGATTACCCTCCCCTTATGTAGGACTACAAGACAGTGTCTAGAGTCAGACGTCTGTCAGGGAACACAGGAACCTATCTACCAGACAAAGTGAACACCTGCAAGTATGAGAGTGAGGAAGTGATTACCCTCCCCTTATGTAGGACTTACAAGACAGTGTCTAGAGTCAGACGTCTGTCAGGGAACACAGGAACCTATGTACCAGACAGAGTGAACACCTGCAAGTATGAGAGTGAGGAAGTGATTACCCTCCCCTTATGTAGGACTAACAAGTCAGTGTCTAGAGTCAGACGTCTTTCAGGGAACACAGGAACCTATGTACCAGACAGAGTGAACACCTGCAAGTATGAGAGTGAGGAAGTGATTACCCTCCCCTTATGTAGGACTAACAAGTCAGTGTCTAGAGTCAGACGTCTTTCAGGGAACACAGGAACCTATGTACCAGACAGAGTGAACACCTGCAAGTATGAGAGTGAGGAAGTGATTACCCTCCCCTTATGTAGGACTTACAAGTCAGTGTCTAGAGTCAGACGTCTTTCAGGGAACACAGGAACCTATGTACCAGACAAAGTGAACACCTGCAAGTATGAGAGTGAGGAAGTGATTACCCTCTCCTTATGTAGGACTTACAAGGCAGTGTCTAGAGTCAGGCGTCTGTCGGGGAACACAGGAATCTATGTACCAGGCAGAGTGAACACCTGCAAGTATGAGAGTGAGGAAGTGATTACCCTCCCCTTATGTAGGACTACAAGACAGTGTCTATAGTCAGACGTCTGTCAGGGAACACAGGAACCTATGTACCAGACAAAGTGAACACCTGCAAGTATGAGAGTGAGGAAGTGATTACCCTCCCCTTATGTAGGACTTACAAGACAGTGTCTAGAGTCAGACGTCTGTCAGGGAACACAGGAACCTATGTACCAGACAGAGTGAACACCTGCAAGTATGAGAGTGAGGAAGTGATTACCCTCCCCTTATGTAGGACTTACAAGTCAGTGTCTAGAGTCAGACGTCTGTCAGGGAACACAGGAACCTATGTACCAGACAGAGTGAACACCTGCAAGTATGAGAGTGATGAAGTGATTACCCTCCCCTTATGTAGGACTTACAAGTCAGTGTCTAGAGTCAGACGTCTGTCAGGGAACACAGGAACCTATGTACCAGGCAAAGTGAACACCTGCAGGTATGAGAGTGAGGAAGTGATTACCCTCCCCTTATGTAGGACTTACAAGACAGTGTCTAGAGTCAGACGTCTGTCAGGGAACACAGGAACCTATGTACCAGACAGAGTGAACACCTGCAAGTATGAGAGTGAGGAAGTGATTACCCTCCCCTTATGTAGGACTTACAAGTCAGTGTCTAGAGTCAGACGTCTGTCAGGGAACACAGGAACCTATGTACCAGACAGAGTGAACACCTGCAAGTATGAGAGTGATGAAGTGATTACCCTCCCCTTATGTAGGACTTACAAGTCAGTGTCTAGAGTCAGACGTCTGTCAGGGAACACAGGAACCTATGTACCAGGCAAAGTGAACACCTGCAGGTATGAGAGTGAGGAAGTGATTACCCTCCCCTTATGTAGGACTTACAAGACAGTGTCTAGAGTCAGACGTCTGTCAGGGAACACAGGAACCTATGTACCAGACAGAGTGAACACCTGCAAGTATGAGAGTGAGGAAGTGATTACCCTCCCCTTATGTAGGACTTACAAGTCAGTGTCTAGAGTTAGACGTCTGTCAGAGAACACAGGAACCTATTTACCAGACAGAGTGAACACCTGCAAATATGAGACTGAGGAAGTGATTACCCTCCCCTTATGTAAGACTTACAAGACAGTGTCTAGAGTCAGACGTCTGTCAGGGAACACAGGAACCTATGTACCAGACAGAGTGAACACCTGCAAGTATGAGAGTGAGGAAGTGATTACCCTCCCCTTATGTAGGACTTACAAGTCAGTGTTTAGTGTCAGACGTCTGTCAGGGAACACAGGAACCTATGTACCAGACAGAGTGAACACCTGCAAGTATGAGAGTGAGGAAGTGATTACCCTCCCCTTATGTAGGACTTACAAGGCAGTGTCTAGAGTCAGGCGTCTGTCGGGGAACACAGGAATCTATGTACCAGACAGAGTGAACACTTGCAAGTATGAAAGTGAGGAAGAGGATGATGGGAAACGCAGGAGAAATGAATGAATGGAAAGGTGATGCTGGGGCAATTGGTGGAATGAGTGGCGGGGGAAATCGGAGGACCCGGTTAAAACTCGCCCTGACGCTGCTTCGCCCACCTGGAATACCCTGCGGGTCTCTGGGATCGAACCTGGGACACCTATGTGGTAGGCGAGCGCTCTAACCGCTCGGCCACGGCGCCGCCTACTCTGTAAAGCTATTAGAGCAAAATGGATGAAATTTAGACTGCAAAATGTTTTCATTGCATTACATTTGTGGTATGAATTTAAAAATATTGGTGTTATTAGTTCGGAATTTGAAATTGCCAGTTATATATAAACATAAAAATATTGAAATATGTAATAAGAAAATTTGTGCAAATGTTTACCTCGATTAACGCGAAGTGGTGATATAACGGATTAGCTTGTTTTTTTTAAATTGTGAAGGAGAGATAAGAGGCAGTGATATGTGTTTACAGGTCTCGTTTTTAAGATTAATTTCGCAAGTGGCTGATTGTACAAGGTGACTGAGCTATTAAATTTGTGGAACAGCATGTTCGTTGCGGCATAGACACATTACAAGGTGATGCCCCCTAGCAGGTGGTCTGCACTGCCCGAGTTACGAGGAAGAGCATTCATTAACAAACAGGTTTCAACATACCTACGAGTAATATCCTCTTTTTCTCCGTTTCTAAATGAACTCGTTATTAATTCTGATTATTGCACTAAATTTAATGAGCAATATATGCCTTCAGTTTTATTTATGGCCTGTAGGATTAGTTCAACTGGTTTTAATCCGTTCGAGAATTAATGATTTACATTTAGAAGAAATTATCACCACTAATATGATAAGATGTCTAACCTAACCTATAAATTCTCGAGCAGAGCGAGACTCACACCATCGAATTGTGTTAATCTGGACTATTTCATAAATAAAACATGAATTTAAATACTGTCTCTCACCAGAATATATTAAATTATATAAAAAATAACCTAAAATATATCTATTTGTGTTAGTGTAGTTCAGCACTGCCTACTGAGGCAAACAAAACCCAAAAATTACATGTATTTTGATCTTCTGTTGCCATTATAACAGAAAAGCAGCTTATAATCTCAAATAAACCTCACTTTATTTTTAACATTAACAAATAGCTTTTATGCTGGAAAAATATATTAATTATTAAAAGAAAAATTGTTAAAAACACAGTTATTTGTCAAGCAAGGTGTAGTGCAATTGAATAGATTATTATAAAAGTATCTTTACTTTTAAATTTCTTTGGTACTGTACAAAATGAAGTCTGGTTTTAAAGCTGCATGACAACAAACGAGGTTATGTAATATAAACCACAGAGTTTGTCTGTTTCTCGTGGTGTTTTCTGTATTAGAATGTTCTATTGTTTCATCTACTTCTTCTAGTGAAGATTCCCCAAATGTCGACATTCTTACACTGTTTATATACACAGTAATCGCACGCCTATTAACGTATCAATAGTTTAGTCAAACAAGATATGTTTAATTGCGAATTCTAACATTGAAGCCGGCAACTGAATTTGTTTTGGCAGCACTGACCAGAAGACATAAATTATCAGGCTAAGAGCTAAATAGTCAAATGAATTCTAATGCAGTATTCTTAAAATGTTTATGTAAATAAAATTGCTAAGTGAAAGACAAATATGAATACTTTTTCTCTGCAGTCACGTAAATAGGTGGAAGTGTTGTATTCCACTCAAAAATTTGATACCGAAATTGCACCTTAAATACATGTTTTGAGAGTTTCTAAATGAAAAGAAGCCAGTTGGAGTACCAGTCTGTATAGATATGTGTGCAAGTGGCTGTGAAGGGCAAAACTGAAAAACTAACATTTACTTAAATACGAAACTTAGTACTTAAGTTCACCATCTCTCAAGGAAAAGACAGTGAAGATCTTGTACAAAATTGCCCCAGCCTATACCACTCTCAACATTTATAACTTTTCGGAAATTAGTTTTTTTGAAAACGTCCTGACGATGTTAAGATACTGTATTTTATGATATTTTCAGTACAAATGAAATACATGTCTTGATGTTCCCCTTGTACCTATAAGAAAGTATGTAATAAAAGAATTGGTACAAATGTTTATCTCTATTAAGATTAAAAGAATAAGGTCTTAAGAATATTACTGATGAAAATATTGTCAGTGTTGGAGCAATGCTTGGAGATGATCGACGGACATCTTATGAATTTATTCAGGTGGCATTGGACATTGGTATGAGTCAAATATAAAACATTTTGCATCTGCAGTTAGACGTGAGAGAACTTTGTTGTAGATGGTTTTCACATAAACTGACTCCCATTATAAACAACGAATTAATTAGTGCAGAAAAATTGGAAAGATTCCAAGGTGCTATTTCAAATCTGGTTTGGAATATCATTACTGGTGATAAATCTTGGCTTTATTGTTATGATCCTGTCAGTCGGCTCAATGTGTCTTTCGAACACAGCCTAAGTCTACAAAATGACGAATTCGCAGAAGATGGTTGCTATTTTTTTCTATTAGTGGTCATGTTACTATAGCATTGGAAGATAGACGTAGTGTTACTCTGATTGGTACAGAATGTCTGAATATCTGGATCCCCTAGGTCACCACCATACAGTCCTGACCTAGCATTTTGTCATTTATTTTTGTTTACAAACATTAAATATGAAATGTGTGGAATCAGTTTTTCGTCATCAGTCATTGTCGTCACAAGCATGTGTTCCAACTTGGCGAATTTGCAAACGTTAGACACGTGTAACGAAGAACATACTTTTTACGGTTTTCGGGTTTGCTAATTAAGAATAAAGGAAAGCAGCATGACTTGCTCACTCAATTAGTGACTAATGCATGCACAGGGTGCTAGGCGACGCAAGCCAGAGAAAGCAACCTGCACATCGAAACATCATCCCTCACTCATGTATGTAGGTATGTTTCTGAGATTTCACAACCTGGTTCCGTTATGCCGACCACAACTGTCCTGGCCTACAATTAATTTTACCAGAGCTATTGATGCAAGAAGCTAAACCGTTTCATACATTCTCGGTCGTCTTAATTCTTTTGTCAGTAGCTGAGTACCAGTAGCCAATCATAAGAGAGAACGGCCTACTGCAGCGTCACATAGGCAATGAGCAACGTGAATATGGCCAACAGGTATAGGAACATATGCAACAGGTTAAAAAAAAAAAAAAAATAAATAAATAATAATAAATATATTGTTAGAACGTAATAGGTACATGTAATTTAAGACCGATATGTTTGCTCTCCTGAAAAGGAAGTTTGATCCTGAACTTAGCGTGAAATTGTAACCTTAACTTTCGATTTAGAAGGAAATAGAATGCGTGAAATATTGTGAATAGGCATGAATAAATAAGATAATTGAATTATCAGGAGGTCCTTGAAATGTGTCCTTTCATTTGTAAGCCATGTTTGACACAAGCTATGACCCTAAACGGATATAATACCATGAGCTGGTTATCTAATCTGCATGACTGACTTCTACCACTTCTTTTGTTTATTTATAATACTTAGGATTAACTTTTATAATGGTACCACCATATGTATTACCCGATTTATAAGGTTAGGTTTTGAACTGCAATAAGGAATTAATTTAATTTACCAGCTGCATTCTCTATGAAATTATTAACAATGATCTAGATTACCTTTTATAGTTGTAATTTCGCACAGACCCAACTATTCCCAGTAGTGAAAGACAAATTCCCCGAGGATACAAAAGTGTCTGAAACATTGGTAGAGCATCTAACTTCCTTAACCTCTTCCTGGTCTGAAAATGGTTCATAGCGTATACACAAATACTCTGTGGTGGTGGAAGAATCCTCTTTCGCAATGATTTGATAAGAGTACGTTACATTTTAAACGTTTACAGCTTCTCTTTGGTCCCACATTTACTTAACATACAACCTACAAGACAAAAAGACTTAACATATACAAGGAAATAAGATTGTGTCCTTGGTGCACTGATTTCTATTGTTACCAGTGTTCTGTCTTTATACAATTATCTGGCATGTCTTGGAACCCTCGGAGTACAACATTATTTTAGGTTATGTGAACACCAACCAAGTACCCGTGTTACAGGCTCCTGTAAAATGTATTTAAGTGATTGTGTTTCCAATGTGAGATCAGTTTATTGAGAAAGTGCTAAGTGACATTATAACCAAAAAAACATGTTTGAGACATATATCCTAAATGTATATTGTTCTTCTCTGGTAGAGTATAAACCAGCAACAATGGTCAAAACTTAAACAATTTAAGTTTGTACAAACTAGAAACGTAAAGTTCGTATTTGAATATAGAGACTCTTCTATACGCTGCATAATCTATTAATTGAATAATACATCTTCGTCCCAGACGAAACTTTTCATAAACAGAAATAAAAACACTCGCACAAATACAGGTTATGGCATACTGAAAACTTTCAAGAAACTCTTCAATCGGAGAGAATACTGTCATTTACAGATTTTCATTAGATCTGTTTTGTTAAAATAACAAAGTCCTCTATAACTGAATAATAATGGTAAGGATGAAAATGAAACTCAATAGTGCATCATAAAACTGACATACAGGGTTGTCAAATAAAATTTAGATACAATTAGAATTATGGCTACAGGTAATACCAACTTTGGATATAAAAGTGGTACCTTTTATTTCCAAATTTTAAAATTTTAATCAGATAAATATATGGTATAGTATGAGAGGTAGAACTGGAACTTAAAAATTCAATGCCACAACTGGGATTTGAACCAGTGGTTAGAGCAGCCGCCCGGTAAGCGGAAGGTGTGTGGTTCAAATCCCAGTTGTGGCATTGAATTTTTAAGTTCCAGTTCCACCTCTCATGAAAGCCTTCTTTGCATTCAAGTGTTCGTATTCAAGTAAGGGCTTTGTCAGTCCTTTTTAATCTTTTAATAATTTATGACTTGAAATTAGAATTTTGTAGACCATTCGCATCAAAACTGTTGCTGTTTTCAATAGAGAAGGAAGCACCAAATTCGTTTGAGTGGTTTCTATAATGCCAGTATAAGTTTGGAAATCCCTATGACAATATGTACATTTATGAGGATTCTAGTATGTAACTTGTGAATAGAGGCAAGTTGTGTAGGGCACTATTGAGCTGACATTAACCTAATTTTTCCCTTTCTGTTCATAACTTTTTCTTTTCTGGAGTGGGGGGGGGGGGGGGGAGGGGTGATCGGACATGCCTAATACGTTTAGTGGTTCCTCTCATATCAGCTTTCTCTTGATTCATCCTCTAGGTCTAGACCGAATCTTCAGTTTCACTTTCTAAAATAATGTTAGGTGTATCATTTTCGTTTTGCCTCTTTGTTCAACAGTGTCCATGCAGACATTTCTAAAGCCACAGTCTGTGGGATATAAATTGAGCTGTTAATAATTATGGCAACAATAAGCTATATAATTTATAAATGCTATGTACTTGAGGGCGATGTATCTGTCAAATTTATCGAAAATATGAACATTTTTTATTTCTTTTGTATTTTGCATTGTAATTAAGTTTTCTATTACGTACTTATAGTGAGTAAAGGAAGGATTGTATTCCATCAAAAAATTTATACCGAGATTTTACTATAAATACATGTTTTGAGGCCCCCAAGCCCCCAAAAGTTAAAATACTTGGATCTAAGTTTAGTGTTTTACACGGAGATTTTAAAAAATCTCTAATTAAACACTATCCTTGAAGTACATAGTGGTATTCCACTCAGCCACATCCATGCAATAGCTAAAGCACCATCTCTCGCCTCTTATTGATGTTCTCTATAGACTTCATACAAGATGTCCTACATATAGGACGCCAGCTATGTCAACTTTATTTTAAGTAACCATTTCCGAGATATTCGTTTTTATCGCTCAGAATTTTCTAATAGGAAACCTTTTCTCAAATGGGAAGTCATTATTCGTTTTTGCCCTCCTGGTTATGTAAATAAAACGGAATTTCAAAATCATCACAAAGCGACGTACAAGAAAATAAGCAATACTTTGTACAAATGTTTATCTCAACTAACACGAAGAACATATAGGAATAAGAGTTTGTAAGAATGTTTACTACAAGAGTAGAGAAAGTCATGTGAGTGCAGCACATCAGATTTACATCATGTCTGCTTTGATATAGAACGAATGACCTCTTTGGGAGTATCGTGGTCAGTTTACAAAACCTGAGGTTAAGAAACAATTTCATTATTTATATAAAGAGGTGATAAATACAGCAGATTCGACCTTGTAGCCCCACCCAGCTGCGCTGCTGATAATGCACATAATCATACTGCTACATCTCAGCTCCTGGAGTATACTGCGCCCTCGGGCAAACACATTATTGGACACAATGCTCATAATTATTTTACTTGATATGCATCTTAATGTTTTACCTTTTCACCTTCTGAGAGAGATACAAGATCGCGTCATAATATGACTGCAGGTAAAAAATCTGATGTGTATGCACTCACATGACTTTCTCTACTCTTCTACTAACCATTCTTACAAACTCTTATTCCTATATCTTCTTCCTATTAGTTGAGATAAGCATTGGTACAAAATATCGTACTGATTATTTCCTTGTAGGTACAAGTGGAATATTAGAGCGAGTCAAATCTTTTAAAGCTTTGAAATTCCGTTCTCTTTGTGCACTTAACGTATAACAAAATGAACAACGATGTTCCATTTCACGAAAGTTCTAAGTTTTCCGAAATTCACACACATAACAAGGAATATCTCCGAAATGGTTCACCCTGCAAGAAAATTTATTCAGACATAAACTGTGTATTTTAGCAAGATCTACATTTTTGTATAGTATTATTTGGTCTATCTCTAACGGTTTGCCAGTTATGGAAAACTCGTCCAGAGTAAATACGACTACATAGGCTATAGCCAGAAAATTCAAGATATACATTTCATTTGTCATAAAAATATCTCAAACATATGGCATTTTAATCAAAATCCTTAGAGCAATTTTCAAGAAAATCAAAATTTTCGAAAAATTTTCCATGTGAAGGGTAGTTTAGGGCGGGGCTATTTACTTCAAAATCTTCGTGTCGCATCCTTAAAACATATTAAACTTAAATAGCAACTTTGGTTTTGAACTGAATTTTCGTTTTTGAGTTATGGTGTGTGTGTGTATGCATGTGCGTGTGTGTGTGCGTGTCTGTGTATCTCTGTACGTGTGTGTCTATGCATGTGTGTCTGTGTGTGCCTGTATCTGTTGCTGTGTGTATGCATGTGCGTGTGTGTGTATCTCTGAGCGCGTGTGTCTGTGTGTCTCTGTGTGTGTCTGTGCATGTGTGTCTGTGTGTGCCTGTATCTGTTGCTGTGTGTATGCATGTGCGTGTGTGTGTATCTCTGAGCGCGTGTGTCTGTGTGTCTCTGTGTGTGTCTATGCATGTGTGTCTGTGTGTGCCTGTATCTGTTGCTGTGTGTATGCATGTGCGTGTGTGTGTATCTCTGAGCGCGTGTGTCTGTGTGTCTCTGTGTGTGTCTGTATCTGTTGCTGTGTGTATGCATGTGCGTGTGTGTGTATCTCTGAGCGCGTGTGTCTGTGTGTCTCTGTGTGTGTCTGTGCATGTGTGTCTGTGTGTGCCTGTATCTGTTGCTGTGTGTATGCATGTGCGTGTGTGTGTATCTCTGAGCGCGTGTGTCTGTGTGTCTCTGTGTGTGTCTGTATCTGTTGCTGTGTGTATGCATGTGCGTGTGTGTGTATCTCTGAGCGCGTGTGTCTGTGTGTCTCTGTGTGTGTCTGTGCATGTGTGTCTGTGTGTGCCTGTATCTGTTGCTGTGTGTATGCATGTGCGTGTGTGTGTATCTCTGAGCGCGTGTGTCTGTGTGTCTCTGTGTGTGTCTGTATCTGTTGCTGTGTGTATGCATGTGCGTGTGTGTGTATCTCTGAGCGCGTGTGTCTGTGTGTCTCTGTGTGTGTCTGTGCATGTGTGTCTGTGTGTGCCTGTATCTGTTGCTGTGTGTATGCATGTGCGTGTGTGTGTATCTCTGAGCGCGTGTGTCTGTGTGTCTCTGTGTGTGTCTGTATCTGTTGCTGTGTGTATGCATGTGCGTGTGTGTGTATCTCTGAGCGCGTGTGTCTGTGTGTCTCTGTGTGTGTCTGTGCATGTGTGTCTGTGTGTGCCTGTATCTGTTGCTGTGTGTATGCATGTGCGTGTGTGTGTATCTCTGAGCGCGTGTGTCTGTGTGTCTCTGTGTGTGTCTGTGCATGTGTGTCTGTGTGTGCCTGTATCTGTTGCTGTGTGTATGCATGTGCGTGTGTGTGTATCTCTGAGCGCGTGTGTCTGTGTGTCTCTGTGTGTGTCTGTGCATGTGTGTCTGTGTGTGCCTGTATCTGTTGCTGTGTGTATGCATGTGCGTGTGTGTGTATCTCTGAGCGCGTGTGTCTGTGTGTCTCTGTGTGTGTCTGTATCTGTTGCTGTGTGTATGCATGTGCGTGTGTGTGTATCTCTGAGCGCGTGTGTCTGTGTGTCTCTGTGTGTGTCTGTGCATGTGTGTCTGTGTGTGCCTGTATCTGTTGCTGTGTGTATGCATGTGCGTGTGTGTGTATCTCTGAGCGCGTGTGTCTGTGTGTCTCTGTGTGTGTCTGTATCTGTTGCTGTGTGTATGCATGTGCGTGTGTGTGTATCTCTGAGCGCGTGTGTCTGTGTGTCTCTGTGTGTGTCTGTGCATGTGTGTCTGTGTGTGCCTGTATCTGTTGCTGTGTGTATGCATGTGCGTGTGTGTGTATCTCTGAGCGCGTGTGTCTGTGTGTCTCTGTGTGTGTCTGTATCTGTTGCTGTGTGTATGCATGTGCGTGTGTGTGTATCTCTGAGCGCGTGTGTCTGTGTGTCTCTGTGTGTGTCTGTATCTGTTGCTGTGTGTATGCATGTGCGTGTGTGTGTATCTCTGAGCGCGTGTGTCTGTGTGTCTCTGTGTGTGTCTGTGCATGTGTGTCTGTGTGTGCCTGTATCTGTTGCTGTGTGTATGCATGTGCGTGTGTGTGTATCTCTGAGCGCGTGTGTCTGTGTGTCTCTGTGTGTGTCTGTATCTGTTGCTGTGTGTATGCATGTGCGTGTGTGTGTATCTCTGAGCGCGTGTGTCTGTGTGTCTCTGTGTGTGTCTGTGCATGTGTGTCTGTGTGTGCCTGTATCTGTTGCTGTGTGTATGCATGTGCGTGTGTGTGTATCTCTGAGCGCGTGTGTCTGTGTGTCTCTGTGTGTGTCTGTGCATGTGTGTCTGTGTGTGCCTGTATCTGTTGCTGTGTGTATGCATGTGCGTGTGTGTGTATCTCTGAGCGCGTGTGTCTGTGTGTCTCTGTGTGTGTCTGTATCTGTTGCTGTGTGTATGCATGTGCGTGTGTGTGTATCTCTGAGCGCGTGTGTCTGTGTGTCTCTGTGTGTGTCTGTGCATGTGTGTCTGTGTGTGCCTGTATCTGTTGCTGTGTGTATGTATGTGCGTGTGTGTGTATGTGTGTGTGCGCGCGCGCGCATGTGTATCAGTCTGTGGACAGCATAACTGAAAAACGAAAAGTCGGTTAAACATAAATACCAACTTTGGTTTTTAATATCTTTCAATAATGCGACAGGAAGATTTTGAAGAATATTGAACCACACTAAACTACCCTTTACCTGGAAAATTTTTCGAAAATTTTGATTTTCTCGAAAATGGCTCTAACGATTTTTATTAAAATGCCATATATTTAAGACATTTTTATGATAGATGAAATGTATATCTTGAATTTTCTGGCTATAACCCATGTAGTCCTGTTCATTCTGAATGAGTTGTGCATAACTGGTAAACCGTAACAGATAGACCAAATCTTACTATACAAAAAATGTAGATCTTGCTAAAACACAATTTAGGTCTAAATATATTTTTTGTAGAGTGAACTATTTCGGAGATATTGCTTGCTATTTGTGTACGTTTTGGAGAATTTATACTTGTGTCAAATGGAACATCGTTATTCATGTTTTATAACTTAACCGTGCAAATAGAAGGAAATCTCAAAGCTTTAAAATATTTGACTCGCTCTAATATTCCCCTTGTAGGTACCTACTGGAAGTTAGCAAACGAGCAGATCTTATGATGCCTTGAGGAAAAACTCCGCTGCACCAATTTTTAGACTCCTTCTACTAGGAATTGAGGAGAGTTTGTTTTCCTCTGGTTAACCCAGGAACGTCGGTTTTCCTTGCTTATCATTCTGCTTTGATTTGCTTTAATTGAAGGAAATGCCACTGACTTGGGTGTTCCCTGTTACCCCAGTGTTCATTCACTATAATACCTACTTCATACGTTTAAAGGTTGGCAAATGCTCAATGATCTACCTTCAATTTCCTGTGAATATTCTCTGCAAGTACTCTTCTTTGTGAATGACTTGTAAAGTGTAAGAGATACACAGAATATTTCTGTATAAAAATGTGGCGTGTTGCACTCACAAGACCTTCTCTACTCTTTCACTAAGCACGCTCAGAAACTCCTATTTCTTTAAGTACCTAATATGAATGAATTACTGAAGCTCACAGCAGACACATTGCACAATGGCGTCGTCTTAAACAACGATAACATAGAAATCTTGAACACGAGTCTCAAGCAAAATATTAATAAACAGAATTCACTCAAGGGTTATAAAATTTAGGTTTGGTTTTAGATCTAGTCTTAACATGGTCTAAGCATACAGAATTTATTTCAACAATATTATCTAGGGTACTGCATCTGTTGAGAACTTTAAGTCATAATTTTCCACCAAAATGGCCAATGAGACCTTACATCGCATTTTTCTCACTCTGTAATTCGTTATACTTCAAAATTTTGGAGTAATACTAATAACATAATCTTTTAACCGTACAAAAAATGCTGTAAGAATTTCAACAAATAAATCACGTCGTGAGCATTGTAAAGGTCTATTTATTAAATTAAAGTTAAGAACCATAACTAATTTATATATCTAAGACTTAAAAGTTTCTATCTGGCAGAGAAAAGATAGTTTCGAATTAATTCGTGACAGGCATAAGTAAAACACAAGGATTAATCAGAACCTTGACATCCCAAATTATGGGCTAAATAGGCATAACTCAAAAAGGAAAAGTTGGTTAAAAACCCAAGTTGGTATTCAAGTTTAATGTGTAATAAGAATGTGACACAAAGATCTTGAAGAAAATAGCCTCACCCTAAACTACCCTTTACAATGAAAATTTTTAGAAAATTTTCATTTTCTCGAAAATGGCTCTAAGGATTTTGATTAAAATGCCATAACTTTGAGATGAAATGTATATTTTGAATTCTCTAGCTATAGCTGATATAGTCCTGTTTACTGTGAGTGACTTGCATAACTCGTAAACCGTAAGAGATAGACAAAATCTTAGTATATAAAAACGCAGATCTCTCTAAAGCACACAGTTTATGTCCAAATAATTTTTTTTTGTGGATTGAACCATTTCAGAGATATGCCTTGTCATTTGTGTAAGTTTTAGGAAATAAACTTTCGTCGAAGGAAACATCATTATTTATTTTTTATGTTAGCCGTGCAAAGAGAACGAAATTTGAAAGCTTTAAAAGATTTGAGTACTGCTCAAAGTCTGCTATATTCCCACATTCCCCTTGTACCTACAAGAACATAAACCATAAGATAGTTTTTACAAGTATCAACTAACATGAAGATACAAGAATAATAGTTTGTAAGAATAGTTAGTACAAGAGTAGAGTAAGTCATATGAGTGCAACACAAATTGTTTTCATTACAAACGAGGTGTCGTCTGCATACGTAATTGTTAATTCAGTTACATGCATTGGTAAGTCATTTATAGGTAGTAAAACAGCAACGGGCCCAGTACTGACCCCTGCGGTACCTACTCCATAGTTTACACATATTCAGATCGTGAGCCAGTAATAAAAACTTCTTGTCTGTTGCAGAGGTAACATTCAAATATATTAAGATTATTTCCCCTTACACCATAAAACTCAAGTTTTCAAATAATTAAATTGTAATCAATGCAATCAAAAGCTTTTGTTAAATCACAGAAGAGTAGGTACATTTGAAATTAATTTATCTTCATAATTGCCTGTATAATGCTGATTTATCATGTCACGAGGTGTGAAACACTGCAAGAACAGTGTATACGTGCTAAAACATATGTCTACAGTTCACAGAAATAAACACATCTGCAGTGCAATTAAGGAAGAGGAGCCGAGGAATGCACTTTGATAATTTTTCCTTGCAATCAGACGTGGGATTTCCCTAACAGAAGAAAAACACGCAATACGTTTTTTTATTGTGATTGGACAGTTTTACCTTATTTTTTTAGCAAACACGTGCTGCTTGCAATTTTTCCTAGCAAGGTTATAGAAGGTTAAACCGTTCGTTTCTCACCAAAGGGACGCGGATTCAATTCCAGGAGACCACTTGGGGTGGGCAGAGTGGTTTCTGGGAGGATTTTATCTGGTTTTCCCCGCTATTCATTCTACTAACTGTTCCACCATCACCTTTCCTTTAATTTATTTCGTGCTCATTTCATATCTACTTTCTTTGACTCTTATGCCAGGCTTCGGGCTCAATATAAATACATTTTTTTCTTGCTAACTAGATTGTTATTTATCAGCACCCCCCTCCCCCCCCCCCCCCTGTGTGCCACAATTTCATCCCTCAGAAGTCCTTTGACTAATCATAATCCTTAGAGCCTCTTTCTTATTGCCTCGCCGCTGCGTCGCCCTCCAGCCGCATTCAAGGCCACGGAAAAATACACGATGGGGTAACATGCTAGCTTCCAGTTACCGAGGTCGCGAGTTCATATCCGGCGGAGGGTGATGACTTTTTTCGGGCGCAAAAGCCCTTTAACATGACTTCCTTCGGAAGAGAAGTGCAGTCGCTGATCCCACGTAAACTAACTTCAAGCCTGACAGAGACCTCTATGGAAAATTAAATGATCTTTCATGTCCAATATACAAGGCGGCCCAAGTCGTACGTGTTTTGCATAAGTATATTTCAATATAATAATAATAATAATAATAATAATAATAATAATAATAATAATAATAATAATAATAATAATAATAATAATAATAATAATAATAATAATAATAATAATAATAATAATAATAATAATAATAATAATAACAATAATAACAATAATAACAGTAATAAGAAACGAACAAACACTGACACATTACATGCTCTCAAGTTTACATGGTTTTTCTTGGTGCTTTGCAATGCGTGTAGTCCCTAATATTAGAAAATAACGCAAACAGAATGTAGAAAATCTGATGTGTTACACTCACATGACTTTCTCTACTTTTGTACTAACCGTTATTATAAACTTATTCTTATAGCTTCTTCATATTAGTTGAGATAAACTACTTCCTTGTAGGTACAAGGGCAATATTACAATACAGTGACAGTCAAATCTTTTAAAGCTTTGAGATTCCGTTCTCTTTGCACATGACATATACAAATAAACAACGATGTTCCATTTGAAGAAAGTTTGTTTTGCTACATTCACACAAATAACAAGGAATATCTCCGAAATGGTTCGCACTACAAAAAAAAATTTGGACAAATTCTGTGTTTCAGTAAGATCTATATTTTTTGTGCAGTAAGATTTGGTCTATCTGTTACAGTTTGCGAGTTATTCAAAAGTCATCCAGAGTAAACAGAACTACATAGGCTATAGCTAGAACATTCAAAATATACTTTTCATTTGTTATAAAAATATCTTAAACATATGACATTTTAATCAAAATCGTTAAAACCATTTTTAAGATAATCAAAATTTTCTAAAAATTTTCCATTTAAAGGGTAGTTTAGGGTGGGGCTATCTTCGTATTGTATCCTTAAAAGACATTAAACTTAAAAAGCAATTTTGGTTTTAACCGACTTTTCCTTTTTGAGTTATACTGTTCACAGACAGACACAAACAGATTCCCACACTGGTGCATATAGATACACGGACCTTTTTCTAAAAATGCTTTTTTTTGGATTTAGGGGGCCTCAAAACATGTTTCCAGTAAAATCTTAACAACGAAATTTTGGGTTAAACACAATTGTTCCCTTGCTATACGTAGTAGAGGAAGTAAAAATAGCTATGGGCGTATACGAAGAGGCAAAACGAAGTTGGGCCATCTGTTCGATGGACGCTGAGATCCATAGCAGTTAAACAGCATCCACAAATACAAGCTCAATTTCAATTTCTATGATCCAAGAAGGAAAAACAAAATGGTTAAGAAGGGTCACCACGGGAATCGAACTGAAGACCACATACAGTGTAGTAACTGTTTCCTGTTGTATAGAGAGACCTCGCGGCTCACAACTTCTTCTAAGAACCATCGTCTGTGTACAAAACGCCAAGAGAAAGTCTCATTAGGTAGATATAGGAACCACAGCCAATTAGACAAGACCTCATACCAAGTCTGTGTTGCACAAAAGTCGATGACAACGCTCATTTTATTACCACGCAAAATAATCATACTTTCTGATATATACTACACTCACAAGCCTTTCTCTTCTTTATATCATATGCAAACTGCTCTATTTCCCTATCTGTTTGAGTCTGAGACAAACCTTTACCAAAATACCTACCTATATACCTAATACACTTGGTTATAGACACAAAAGGAATAGTAATAGTCAAATGTCTGCAGTAATACCACCAGTGTGTTTCATATGACGATAATTTTGCGAGCGTGAAGCGCGAGGAACAACCCAAATATATTCCATGAAATAATTACCAATTCATTTATTTAATATTAATAGTGATTTAAAAGTAAGCAACTTAAATGCATTATAATTAATATATATGTTCACAGTTAGCAGTACAACTGTGAGAACAACAAGAGGGAAATGATGAATTAGACATATGATGAATATAAATGAACGTTACTAGACTATTCATTAAGCTTAGTGTATGTGAAACAGAGGCGACCTTAAGAAACATTGATGCAAATGATGATTTACCGTATTTTGTCCCCTGGTTGCTTATGTGTAGTTCAACGGCTGCATTTCTCACGATGCTAACTAATTTGCTACCAAATATTACTTCAAGATTAAACCAACCACTGGAACGTTTACTTTAACTAAACTTTTCATACAGAACTATCACTGATTCACACATTATTTCTTCATATTTAATTTTTACAAATGTGTAGCAGTTTTGCTTCGTCTTGGATGAGAAAAGTTTTGCAAGTCTCCCTAGCAACGTCACTTTCCACGATCGCTGGCTGTTGCCAACATTACTAAATGACTATCGCTAAGAAACCTCTTTTTAAAACTTAATATTTATGTACATACAATTAATAGTTATAATAAGTTATAATTACTTTTAAACAAATTGTATTTTCATAAAAAACATACAAATGTGCATCACATGATGTATATATTTTCTTTTGATGAAATCCAGAGATGATGTTATAGGTATTTCTTTACAATTTCAAAATACTTTCTGAATACCCGTTTTTGTAAACATAAAGGGGACGATAAGATTCCAATTTTTACTGGTTTAGTTTATTATTAGTTTATTTAATATAAACATGTATTTCGTGTTTCAAAGTTTACACACAATATTAAGTTTAAAACCTAACAATTTATGTTGATCAAATAGTTTTAAAATATTTTAAGGTTAAATAGCAATGGAAGTTTTCTGCTTTATTTATTGTGAAGGAGAAACAATTTAGAATGTTAATCATAAGGTAGTGTAAGGATATTACGTGCATAAGATAAAGGAAGGTTATAAACTTGAAGATTATATAATTTGTCTAATCACAGTAGGTGGCTGTGATGATTATTGTATGAAAAATATGTTTAATATAAACAAAATACCGTAGAAATTATTACTACCACGCAGGTGGAACGAGCCCAGCACTGTGCATGTTGTATCAAAACAACCTTTGTCACTCGGTAAGAGTATGTGAGGGAGTAAGGCATGTTCAATCGCTACTTCTCCTCTCGTGCCCATACCTGGTGTATCCGTTTGGCATGTCGTGGCGTAGGGGAATACGGGTTCAAGTCCAGCTTCGGGCGTCAGCATGTGTGTGTATATGAGACAATAAAAGGAACAAACAACCAGAGAAGCAACGGAAAACCAACAGATGAGTAGAGAAAATAGAGAAAAATAAACACAGGGAAAAATAGGTTGTAGACCTACATATGTTGGACAAAAGCAAAGCAGGAAAGTGGTGTTAGCTAAACGCCACACTCTTTCCTTATCCCTCCTGACGTTGGACAGAACAGTAATAAGGAAAGTAGTTGAAAGTGGTCAATTCAGGAAGCACCTAACTAAAGATGCACCCACGTGTAGTGTGTGCAAACTGCCCCGCATATCCCATTGCATTCTCTCTATACCTACAGAGGGAAAATCTAGCATTGGAACCAAAATACTCATACAGAGAACACACCCTGGGAAACTATACATCTGACTTGTGCAAGGAAACTCGGGTTCGATTCCTGGCAGGGAGATACACTATATATTACTTCACAAAAATATAGCACGCGATTATACCAAAGATACATCTTTTTGGCATTAACTATATCCGAGATATTCTTTGAATTTTCAAATACTTATACTTTTCTGAACTGAGAAGCCTCTATTGTTCTTTTTGCCTCGTAGCCATACAAAGAGACCGGAATGTTAAAGACGTCACTGACCAGCTTTAAAACATCTGACTATCGCTGAAAGCTTACTGTATTCCCATGAGCAATAAGATATACAACTTTTTATCTCAACTAACATGAAGAAGATACAGGAATAAGAGTTTATAAGAATGGTTGGTACAAGAGTAGAGACACGTGATTTTTCTCCCCTTAGTACAGCCACAAAGTCGTTTGAAAGGACATACAATAAAATTGTCCTATCTCTCTGTAATTGCTGTTTAACAGTTTGTCGGAAGGAAAGTAAGTACATTCACATAAAGTTAATTATACAGGAAGCCACGTGTCCTAGTCAATATAAGAACATGACTTATACTTTCCTCTCTCCCTTTGTATTTTATTGATTTAAGAACTTGCACACATTTCATTACAAATAGAATAAAAGAGAAAAGTTGCTATTGCTAACTGCATTACAATAAAATCTCTAAAGTTTCACTTTCTCTACTATGTAGATATTCATAGAAAATGTTTTAAAGCCCCTAAATAAAACTCCGATGTCTTACACTTACATGACTTTCTCTGCCCTTATACAAACTATTGTTACACACTTATTCCTCTCTCTCTCTCTATTTTACGTTATTAGTTGTGAATAATAGTAATATACACACCATAATATTTGCAGATGATCAAGTACTGTTAGCTGAAAATGAAATAGAATTAGAAAAAGCAGTCAGATATTTAAATGAAATAGGGAAAGAATATAATATAAATATTTCTGAAAAGAAAACGAAGGTAATGGCAACGGTAGGAAGAGAACAAAAAAGAATCAAAATAGAGACGAAGATATTATCGAGCAAGTATCAATTTTTGAATACTTAGGCTGGAAAATATCAATTTGGAATACAAAAGATGATGTTGAGGAAAATGTAGAAAACTTTAATAGATTAAATGGATGCGCAAAAACAAACTTTGCCAAAGCATAAGAAGAAAAGTAAAACAAAGACTACCTAAGATAGTGTCACAACGAACAGGGTTCTGAGATCCAGAGAAAAGGCTGGAGTAGAAGTAGCTCTAAGACCACTGTTGGGAGTAACAACATTAGCAATACCAATATAACAGCATAACTTATGGAAGAATTGAGGAGATTTAACGGTATCGTAAGAAGTGGCAAGACTTGTTTTATCAACGCTCTGGACGAAGAAATATTGGACGACCATTGAAAAGATAGACTGACCAATTTATTTAGTCTCAAAACAGGTCTTTGGCTTAAACCTTGTTGGGAATAATAATAATAATAATAAGAAGACATAAACATTAGTAGAAGTTATTCTGTTCCTTATTTTCTTGCAGAATCATACAGTAGGCTTAAATCATACTCAAACGCTTTAAGAGCTGTTCACTTTATGACGACTTTGAAACTCTTTCCTTTTACATGGTAAAGACGAAAGGAAGAAAGCTAATGAATGCTCATCTAAAAAAATGACTGTTTTAACAATAGTTACGTATATTTTTTGATGGTAAGATTTGGTCTAAGTTGGGCACTGATCAAGTATTTAGACCATTCACCTACCACACAGACGAACCGGGTTCGATATCAGGACCCCGTATGTGATATTCGTGGTAGACGAATCGACGTCAGGGCGCCTTTTCTCAAAGTTCTCCAGTTTCCAACGCCACTCACTCCACCAACCGCTCCATCATCACCTACATTTCATATCATCCTCTTCCTCACTCTCATACTGACCCCTTCACTCTGTCTGGTACATATGTTCGTCTGTTTCCCCCACCACTCATTCCACCAACTGCTCCATCATCACCTACATTTCATATCATCCTCTTCCTCACTCTCATACTGACCACTTCACTCTGTCTGTCTGGTACATATGTTCGTCTGTTTCCCTCACCACTCATTCCACCAACTGCTCCATCATCACCTACATTTCATATCATCCTCTTCCTCACTCTCATACTGACCACTTCACTCTTCTGTCTGGTACATATGGTCGTCTGTTTCCCGCACCACTCATTCCACCAACTGCTCCATCATCACCTACATTTCATATCATCCTCTTCCTCACTCTCATACTAACCACTCCACTCTGTCTGGTACATATGTTCGTCTGTTTCCCGCACCACTCATTCCACCAACTGCTCCATCATCACCTACATTTCATATCATTCTCTTCCTCACTCTCATACTGACCACTTCACTCTGTCTGTCTGTCTGGTACATATGTTCGTCTGTTTCCCCCACCACTCATTCCACCAACTGCTCCATCATCACCTACATTTCATATCATCCTCCTCCTCCCTCTCATACTGACCACTTCACTCTGTCTGTCTGGTACATATGTTCGTCTGTTTCCCCCACCACTCATTCCCCCAACTGCTCCATCATCACCTACATTTCATATCATCCTCTTCCTCACTCTCATACTGACCACTTCACTCTGTCTGTCTGGTACATATGTTCGTCTGTTTCCCTCACCACTCATTCTACCAACTGCTCCATCATCACCTACATTTCATATCATCCTCTTCCTCACTCTCATACTCACCACTTCACTCTGTCTGTCTGGTACATATGTTCGTCTGTTTCCCTCACCACTCATTCTACCAACTGCTCCATCATCACCTACATTTCATATCATCCTCTTCCTCACTCTCATACTCACCACTTCACTCTGTCTGTCTGGTACATATGTTCGTCTGTTTCCCCCACCACTCATTCCACCAACTGCTCCATCATCACCTACATTTCATATCATCCTCTTCCTCACTCTCATACTGACCACTTCACTCTGTCTGTCTGGTACATATGTTCGTCTGTTTCCCCCACCACTCATTCCACCAACTGCTCCATCATCACGTACATTTCATATCATCCTCTTCCTCACTCTCATACTGACCACTTCACTCTGTCTGGTACATATGTTCGTCTGTTTCCTCCACCACTCATTCCACCAACTGCTCCATCATCACCTACATTTCATATCATCCTCTTCCTCACTCTCATACTGACCACTTCACTCTTCTGTCTGGTACATATGGTCGTCTGTTTCCCGCACCACTCATTCCACCAACTGCTCCATCATCACCTACATTTCATATCATCCTCTTCCTCACTCTCATACTAACCACTCCACTCTGTCTGGTACATATGTTCGTCTGTTTCCCGCACCACTCATTCCACCAACTGCTCCATCATCACCTACATTTCATATCATTCTCTTCCTCACTCTCATACTGACCACTTCACTCTGTCTGTCTGGTACATATGTTCGTCTGTTTCCCCCACCACTCATTCCACCAACTGCTCCATCATCACCTACATTTCATATCATCCTCCTCCTCCCTCTCATACTGACCACTTCACTCTGTCTGTCTGGTACATATGTTCATCTGTTTCCCCCACCACTCATTCCATCAACTGCTCCATCATCACCTACATTTCATATCATCCTCCTCCTCCCTCTCATACTGACCACTTCACTCTGTCTGTCTGGTACATATGTTCATCTGTTTCCCCCACCACTCATTCCACCAACTGCTCCATCATCACCTACATTTCATATCATCCTCCTCCTCCCTCTCATACTGACCACTTCACTCTGTCTGTCTGGTACATATGTTCGTCTGTTTCCCCCACCACTCATTCCCCCAACTGCTCCATCATCACCTACATTTCATATCATCCTCTTCCTCACTCTCATACTGACCACTTCACTCTGTCTGTCTGGTACATATGTTCGTCTGTTTCCCTCACCACTCATTCTACCAACTGCTCCATCATCACCTACATTTCATATCATCCTCTTCCTCACTCTCATACTCACCACTTCACTCTGTCTGTCTGGTACATATGTTCGTCTGTTTCCCCCACCACTCATTCCACCAACTGCTCCATCATCACGTACATTTCATATCATCCTCTTCCTCACTCTCATACTGACCACTTCACTCTGTCTGTCTGGTACATATGTTCGTCTGTTTCCTCCACCACTCATTCCACCAACTGCTCCATCATCACCTACATTTCATATCATCCTCTTCCTCACTCTCATACTGACCACTTCACTCTGTCTGGTACATATGTTCGTCTGTTTCCTCCACCACTCATTCCACCAACTGCTCCATCATCACCTACATTTCATATCATCCTCTTCCTCACTCTCATACTCACCACTTCACTCTGTCTGTCTGGTACATATGTTCGTCTGCTTCCCCCACCACTCATTCCACCAACAGCTCCATCATCACCTACATTTCATATCATCCTCCTCCTCCCTCTCATACTGACCACTTCACTCTGTCTGTCTGGTACATATGTTCGTCTGCTTCCCCCACCACTCATTCCACCAACAGCTCCATCATCACCTACATTTCATATCATCCTCCTCCTCCCTCTCATACTGACCACTTCACTCTGTCTGTCTGGTACATATGTTCGTCTGCTTCCCCCACCACTCATTCCACCAACTGCTCCATCATCACCTACATTTCATATCATCCTCTTCCTCACTCTCATACTGACCACTTCACTCTGTCTGGTACATATGTTCGTCTGTTTCCTCCACCACTCATTCCACCAACTGCTCCATCATCACCTACATTTCATATCATCCTCTTCCTCACTCTCATACTGACCACTTCACTCTGTCTGGTACATATGTTCGTCTGTTTCCTCCACCACTCATTCCACCAACTGCTCCATCATCACCTACATTTCATATCATCCTCTTCCTCACTCTCATACTGACCACTTCACTCTGTCTGTCTGGTACATATGTTCGTCTGCTTCCCCCACCACTCATTCCACCAACAGCTCCATCATCACCTACATTTCATATCATCCTCCTCCTCCCTCTCATACTGACCACTTCACTCTGTCTGTCTGGTACATATGTTCGTCTGCTTCCCCCACCACTCATTCCACCAACAGCTCCATCATCACCTACATTTCATATCATCCTCCTCCTCCCTCTCATACTGACCACTTCACTCTGTCTGTCTGGTACATATGTTCGTCTGCTTCCCCCACCACTCATTCCACCAACTGCTCCATCATCACCTACATTTCATATCATCCTCTTCCTCACTCTCATACTGACCACTTCACTCTGTCTGGTACATATGTTCGTCTGTTTCCCCCACCACTCATTCCACCAATTGCTTCATCATCACCTACATTTCATATCATCCTCTTCCTCACTCTCATACTGACCACTTCACTCTGTCTGTCTGGTACATATGTTCGTCTGTTTCCCCCACCACTCATTCCACCAACAGCTCCATCATCACCTACATTTCATATCATCCTCTTCCTCACTCTCATACTGACCACTTCACTCTGTCTGTCTGGTACATATGTTCGTCTGTTTCCCCCACCACTCATTCCACCAACAGCTCCATCATCACCTACATTTCATATCATCCTCTTCCTCACTCTCATACTGACCACTTCACTCTGTCTGTCTGGTACATATGTTCGTCTGTTTCCCCCACCACTCATTCCACCAATTGCTTCATCATCACCTACATTTCATATCATCCTCTTCCTCACTCTCATACTGACCACTTCACTCTGTCTGTCTGGTACATATGTTCGTCTGTTTCCCCCACCACTCATTCCACCAATTGCTTCATCATCACCTACATTTCATATCATCCTCTTCCTCACTCTCATACTGACCACTTCACTCTGTCTGTCTGGTACATATGTTCGTCTGCTTCCCCCACCACTCATTCCACCAACAGCTCCATCATCACCTACATTTCATATCATCCTCTTCCTCACTCTCATACTGACCACTTCACTCTGTCTGTCTGGTACATATGTTCGTCTGCTTCCCCCACCACTCATTCCATCAACAGCTCCATCATCACCTACATTTCATATCATCCTCTTCCTCACTCTCATACTGACCACTTCACTCTGTCTGTCTGGTACATATGTTCGTCTGCTTCCCCCACCACTCATTCCACCAACTGCTCCATCATCACCTACATTTCATATCATCCTCTTCCTCACTCTCATACTGACCACTTCACTCTGTCTGTCTGGTACATATGTTCGTCTGTTTCCCCCACCACTCATTCCATCAACTGCTCCATCATCACCTACATTTCATATCATCCTCTTCCTCACTCTCATACTGACCACTTCACTCTGTCTGGTACATATGTTCGTCTGCTTCCCCCACCACTCATTCCATCAACAGCTCCATCATCACCTACATTTCATATCATCCTCTTCCTCACTCTCATACTGACCACTTCACTCTGTCTGTCTGGTACATATGTTCGTCTGCTTCCCCCACCACTCATTCCATCAACTGCTCCATCATCACCTACATTTCATATCATCCTCTTCCTCACTCTCATACTGACCACTTCACTCTGTCTGGTACATATGTTCGTCTGCTTCCCCCACCACTCATTCCACCAACTGCTCCATCATCACCTACATTTCATATCATCCTCTTCCTCACTCTCATACTGACCACTTCACTCTGTCTGTCTGGTACATATGTTCGTCTGTTTCCCCCACCACTCATTCCACCAACTGCTCCATCATCACCTACATTTCATATCATCCTCTTCCTCACTCTCATACTGACCACTTCACTCTGTCTGTCTGGTACATATGTTCGTCTGTTTCCCCCGTCACTCATTGCATCAACTGCTCCATCATCACCTACATTTCATATCATCCTCATCCTCACTCTCATACTGACCACTTCACTCTGTCTGTCTGGTACATATATTCGTCTGCTTCCCCCACCACTCATTCCACCAACAGCTCCATCATCACCTACATTTCATATCATCCTCTTCCTCACTCTCATACTGACCACTTCACTCTGTCTGGTACATATGTTCGTCTGTTTCCTCCACTACTCATTCCACCAACTGCTCCATCATCACCTACATTTCATATCATCCTCTTCCTCACTCTCATACTGACCACTTCACTCTGTCTGTCTGGTACATATGTTCGTCTGTTTCCCCCACCACTCATTCCACCAACTGCTCCATCATCACCTACATTTCATATCATCCTCTTCCTCACTCTCATACTAACCACTTCACTCTGTCTGTCTGGTACATATGTTCGTCTGTTTCCCCCACCACTCATTCCACCAACTGCTCCATCATCACCTACATTTCATATCATCCTCTTCCTCACTCTCATACTAACCACTCCACTCTGTCTGTCTGGTACAGTGATGGTGATAAGTTCGGCTGTTTAATAGAAATTAAATATTAAACATATTGTTTTACAGATTATACCTTTCGTTGATAATTTGTATCCGGTGTTGAAGTTGACCTAATGAGGTTAGGAATGTCTGAATGTGTTAGAAAAGTGAGGGACATTGTTCATGTGAAAGTGAGTAGGTAGGTCTGTTTAGGAACGTTTTGGTTCTTGAGATGTTTCAACTTCAATGTACCAGTTCCTCAAATATCCACACGTACAGCTGGGACTACCATATTAAAACAGTATAATGCCCGCCTCGATAGCGTGATGGTTAGCGTGTCTGCTGCACGTTCAAGAAGTCGCGAGTTCGAATCTCACTTAGGGTGAGTTATCCAGATAAGGTTTCTTTCCCAGGTTTTCCCTTATCCTGAGGGACGAATGTCGGGTAACTGAAAGCTCTATGGACCCTGGGTTCATTTGAACATCATTTCACCCATTTCATTCATTCACCGTCCGATATGACATTATGTTGGAGGACGTTAATTAAAAAAACATCAGTATTAAACTGTAGATTAGGTCCAGTAAAGTTAAAGTGATGATTAGTGCTTATAAAACAAAGTAAGACCTAAGACTATATTTAAACCTCACCTGCTGTACAATAGCGGCTCTAAGTGATGCAATTATAGCTACAGCAGACAATAATGTTATCTAAAAGAAGGTTGTCAACAGTGGAAAGCAGGATGGCTTGACTGGGCGAGAGGCAACATCTGTGATTTAATAGTGTCGAGTTTTCCCAGTAATGCCCTTCTCAGACAAGATCAGGTTTTAATATTCCGACATAGAATGGGGCATTGCACGACCACACGCAAGAAACCAACCACACAGCAGTGTAACATCTCAACTAGCAGTCGGTATACCTTTAACTACTTGTAGTTTTGAAATTATATAATGTTTAATGTATTCGATTTGTTATAGTGTGTGAGCCCACAATATCAAGATGGCATTACCCAATTTAAGCTATTAACTCTGTTTATTATTTGATTAACTTCTTTAAACTTTGACATAAAGCTTGATATAGTTATTGTATTATATAATATTCTTTAATATTTGTTTCTGTTTGTTATTCAAAGTTACACAAGTTACACTCGTGTAAAGTGAGGTTAGTTCTCCAATATTTGAAATATCATGGAATATGTACATAACCTAAACAACTATTTCGATAAACCTGTTCCAAATTAAAAGTTACTTCATATAAATAAATTGCCAAGTGTAGTAAGATTTACAAAGGGTAAACTTTTTCAGCAATACAATTTATTAATAACTACTAAACATGTGTCATTTGTGCGTTTGGAACACTTAGTCACTTATGAAATAACAAATCCAGTTTTTCAAACAAGACGCTTTGATTTTAACGATAAACGTTAAAGGATACACCCATTAGGGTTTCTTTGAAGAAGATGCAAAAATAAATATTCGGCGAGAGATTTCTTGATGCAATAAAATAATATTACTTACTCAGTGAAGCAGCTGAAAATGGACGTCTTACAATTCCGCTAAAAGCATTGTTGAGTTTACTACGGTGTATTTTAAATTAAAATGAATCCATCTGATGTGAAACTTAATAGTCCTCGTGTTATTATGTGAGAAATGAGTAGCTCTTGATTCTTGCGTAACTACAGACCCTGACAAACATGTGTATTTTAAATATAAAATTGTACAAAGGCTAATATTCTACGAAGCCATGTTCTGTTTGGTAGTGGTACCAACGTAAACCCAGATATGCGCTGAAACATAGACAGGAGGGCAAGGACGTATTGTATTGGATCACGTCCTTGCACCTATAAGAAAATTAACATGGAGTAGATAGAGAAATAAGTGTAAGAGTAGATAAGCTTAAAATGCAGCGTAAGTTATGTAAAGATGGTCCAAGAGTTGAAGATGCATGACGAAGCATAAGGTTTGGTCACTAGAGTGCACTTGGTGAGGAGATTCCGGGTTTGACACAAGTAACTTCCGACAAGGAAAGTTTCCAAGCAGCGGCGAGTGAGTCATATGTCAAAAACAAAACTCATTAACAACACAGAGACGAGGAGATGTTGAAAAGGAAAGTGATGATTGATGGTGCAGGTTGAAGTGCATGTTCTTATGAAACGTACAACACACTGGGTCTTTCCTATGTAGGCATCTCTGTCCGTCTTCCCTATATAGTGGGCGCACCACTGCAAATTGCTTAGGTAACTATTAGAAAAAAGAACACATGATGAAAGAATCTTACTTTGGTGTGTCTGTCAGCGAAACATCTCAAAAACGAAAAGTCGGTCAAATACCGAGGTTCAGAATCTCCCAAGAATATACATATATCCACAGTTGGCACTACAACTGAGAACAACAAGAGGGAAATGAGGAATTAGACATGATGAATATAACATTAGTAGACTATACATTAAAGGTACGTCTGTTATATTTAAAATTACACTTGTTTTACTTCTTTTCTTCAATTAATGCACTAATACACACGGATGCTTGGCATGTTCAGGAACGTAAGGGAAGTACCAGCAGCTGATATAACCACAATGTCCAACAACTGAAAATACGTCATCAGTGGGATAATCACAACAAACATGGCCATTTTGCCGCTAGAGAATATGTTGGGTACGTGTTGCCAACTCAAAGGAAAATGGAAAACCGCTAGATCAACGCTTGTTTTGCTCTCATTGTTACAAATTTGTGATATATGTAATACACACAGTTAAAACACCTCACCTTAGACTACTCTTTACATAAAACATTTTCCAAAAATTGTAATATTTTTAAAAATGGCTAACGATTTTGATTAAAATGCCATATGTGTAACATTTTTTCATGGCAAATGAAATTTATATTTTGAATTTTCTGGGAATAGTCTGATGACTTTTACACAACTGAAATACCCAGCATCTCACTACAGAAACAATTTACAACTCCTTAAAACACATTATTTATGTAAAATGTATTTTCTTTGTGGAGTAAACCATTTTGGAGATATTCCTTGTTTCTAGTACTTGTACTTTCCATATTCCCCTTGTACCTAAAACAAAATAAACAATTAGATAATTTATGCAAATGTTCAGATAGAGAAATAGGAATTTGTAAGAATGGTTAGTACAAGAGTTGAGAAATTCATGTGAGTGAAACACAGAATTTTTTAATTAACGTCCTCCAACATTGTGTCATATCGGACGGTGAATGAATGAAATAGGTGAAATGATGCTCGTAGAGCTTTAAGTTATTCGACATTCGTCTTATCAGGATAAGGGAAAACCTCGGAAAAAAAAAAAACCTTACCCCGATAACTTACCCTAAGCGAGATTCGAACTCGCGATCTCTTGGACGTGAGGCAGATACGCTACCACCACGCTACAGAGGCGGGCGCATTACTCTTTCGCTAAACATATTGTTTCCACAATAAATGAATTTTATTAAATATAATAAAGATATACAACATACTAAAATACTCTTAACTAGATAAAATATTATATAGAACACGTTACAAAATGATCATCAGTAATTAGTTCTCTAAATATCTATTTTTAAAATTGTATTTTAGGAAAATGTATTTCCGTTACGTTTACGGACATACCTGGGGATTTCCTTGTTCTAATTTGAATAAACGTGACTCTGTTACCTCAATGGAATGTTAAAGACCTTCTGATTATACTTGGTTAAAAATCACTTACCGTGTTCGATAATTTGTTTACCGTACAACATGTTAACGCCTTAATTCCTGAAAATGATAGAGCAGACCGACATTTAAAACTGTAAATTAAGGCAAAAGCAGCTTTCTTCCTGTGCAGAACTACATTATCATAGCTAAAGGCAACAGGAACCAACCAGCTATGGTAGGTTCATATCTTGCAGCAGGATGCCTTTAAATTTAAATATATATCTCACATTTACGTAACTTTCTGTGTCCAGTATCGTTTATTTTATAACCACAAGTAATATCATAACACGTGTGACCTAACCTATAAATTCTCGAGTGTAGAATTACATCTATCTACACTATTTCATAAATAAAATACGAATTTAAATACTATATCTAACACCACAAAATGTTCAATTTATGAAAAATAACCTAAAATATAATCATTTCGACTCAGGAGAACTAAACCCAAGAATGACACTATTTCGATTTTTTCTTGTAACAGAAAACCAGTTTATAATCTCAAATAAATCTGACTTTATGTTTAACATTAACGAATAATCTTTCTTGTTAAAAATACATTAATTATTGTTAAAAGAGTAATAATTGTTAAAAGCGCAGTGATAATTAACACCTTTATATAGTAAATAGTCATAGTAATCCAGATAGACTTTCGTAGAATTGCTTTTATCGTATATTTCGCTCCATGTAAAAGGGGAATGTGGGAATACAGATCTTAATCGACAGTAAAATGTTTTAAAGCTGATATGTATGTGTTGACTTTGAAATTTCGTTATCTATGCATTGCCAAGAGATAAAAATTCTGTTTTAATAAGATTTACTTTTTTATGGAGGAAGATTTTGTCCATCCCTTTCGATTCACCACTGATGCAAAAGTTATGGAGAGAGAAGAGGACAGGAAATTCAAGTTATACATTTCATTTGTCATGAAATCTTGAACATACGGTACCTATATGATTAGAGCCTCTTTGAGAAAACAGTGTTTTTAGAATATGTTCTATGTAGTAAGGGTTACTTTGGGGTGGGCGGATTTTTCTGAAAATCTTCGTGTTATATCCTTGTAAGATATTGAACTTAAACACCAAATTTGGTATTCAAACGACTTTTCGTTTTTAAGTTATGCTGTTCACAGACACGTGCAAAATAACACATAGACCTACTTGAAAAAAAATCTGTGTTTTATTCAGGACGTCTCGAAATCCTGATACTTCCTCCATTTACTATAAGAACGTCGTAGGGAAACTGAAAAGATACGTTTTCGTTTAAAATTATGAGGTTGGTCTCCTGTAAGGGGTCTCGTGAGCCCCTTTGAGTTTTGTCTTCTTGTATTAATTTAAGATATATACCTACACTTGCACATGTGTTTATTGCATAGCTTACAACAGTTTAAGTAGATCAAAATATGCAACTTAACCTAACCCCACACTTGTATGCAAATGTCGGCCTTTAACGGTGCGCATTCCGGGTTGCAATGTTGGCACTAGTGCTGCATTGTTTGCTATTCTAAAAAAATGTTAAGCGCTCTATTACCCTAATAGCTTCTGTGTGATAATCAGTTTGCAATAGAAATCGACACACTAGTAAGTTCTTTTATTATGAACTCGAGCGTAAGGAGATTTGTAATGGCTTGTATACATGCAACGATCCAATAATAACATGCAAGCATCGAAAACTTTACGACCATCTTAATAACCATTATATAGGAGTTACACAAATGGCCTTTTTACGACATTTAGATACACAATAAATATTTAGTACTTAGATACATACCGCAGAAGATAAAGTCACTCCTTCACACATAGAGTCGACGGATAATCGTATACGAATCATCACCTGCCATTATTTTGTTTAGTCAGAGTCGCCAACTCTATCCTATAAACCGCTAAAAACAATGCATGACACATTAGAATCAAAATATAAATCCATTTCAATTTAACTGTGTTTTTAGCAATTGTTCTTTTAATAATTAATGTATTTTTCCAGAAGAAAGGTTATTTGTTAATGTTTAAGATAAAGTGAAGTTTTTTTGAGGTTATAAACCGGTTAACAACAGTAGAAGATTCTTGGATTCGTTTTCCCTCAGTTGGCAGTGCTGAACCACAGTAATTGAAATGAGGTTAGTTTTACAGAGTGCAACATTTTCTGTTCAAATCTTTGCGATATCGTATTTAAATTCGTATTTCATTTATGAAATAGTCCATACAGATATAATCCACGGTCTGACTCTCACTTCACTCGAGAATTTATGGTTCATACATCATATGATATTATTTGTGAAAGTCATTGTGGATCAGCGATTTAGTATCAAAAAGTCATCATAAATAAAAGTTGAGTGTTATCTTTAATTGTGAATGGAAATGTTTCCTAATTGCAGTTGATCACTATCAGTTGGAGAACTGGAGTCTGCGTACAGGTGTGTTACGCTACTCGTAGTACAACAATAAACTGATGTGTTACACTCATATGGCATTCTCTACTCTTCATCGTTTATTTTTACACATATCCTACAAAGTATTAGGTACTGCGAAAGTCTATTTTTCTATCTATTTTACTTTAATCGATATACGATTTGGTAGAAAAGGTTTTATTACATGTTCTTCTAGATGCAAGGCGAATATAGGAATACAGTAGAGTTTAAGTGATAGTCAAATGTACACAAACATGTTTAAGTCTATTTCGATACGAATTTTTATTCCAGTATAAATATATCGAGAATCTGTAGAAGGGTTAAGCATTTTTATATTTTGGAGTGTAATATTGCACTGTTTACTGTAAAGATTTATAGGTTTTTGTGATTCTAAGGACTAAGTTAAAGGTTTTCTCATATAAATGCTGCTTATTTAAAGCAATATTTGCAACATTTGGAGATAAGTCTAAAGAAAATTAAAACGTGTCATTTCCACGAGGCTAAGTGGATCTACTTTCTTCATTACAGCGCCACGCCTCTAGCGACGTATTGCAGCTGTCTATAGTTCATTAGTTAGTAGTTATGACTCGCCCCTTACGAGACCTCGTAACACGATAAGAAACTGACATATGCTTCCAAACAGTAAATTCGTTAGAAGAAAATTAACAATAAGATAATTTGTACAAATATTATCTCTATTAAGATGAAGCAGATACAGAAATAACAGTTTGTAAGAATAGTAAAAAAGTATAGAAAGTCACGTGAGTCCAAAATCAGGTTTTTACAGAATGTGTACTTAAAGGAAGAAGGTTTTCCGTAAGTTATGTAAGAGAATTATTATCGTCTGTAGTGTGTTGTACGTGAGCACAAGTGCACGCTATTTTGTGTATTTTTACACACGTGTGTACCGGTTATGAAGAGGCACGAGTCTGTTACGACTGTTTGAGATTACAATGAGAAAGTGCTCATTAGCTCTCTCTTTCTTTCTCTGTCTATTAGTTTATAAAGCACTCACTTGTTTGCCCAAGTGAAAAAGCACACGAGGAATTCCACGGTTACTTTTCGGTCTATCGCTCGCGGCGGTACTGCCTTATTACCTTCCTTCCTAAATGATATCATCAATGTCTAATATACGCCTCTTTACTCTTATCAGCTGCTTGGAGCATTAACTTCATACGTAGGTATACGTGCTGTCTGGGCCAATCTCGCTTACTCGAACACTTACCATTTAGAGGTTATATATTCACGTCACGCTCTCTTACTCTTCATAATATTTATTTACAGGTTTTAAAATTTCAGAGATTCATTCTCACTACTACTATCTGCCATTGTTATTAAAATAACGCTACATCTACGGAACACAGTCGTTATAAATCTAACATTACTAATACTGTACTCAGATTTAGCGCTTTTCTGAGGTGTGGCGAAGTTTGCATGTGTTGGCCACCCTGTAACAGACAACTAACATATTACGCTATATCGCGTCTTTTGTTCGAATACTCGGCATTGTTTTTATTTATTAAATGAGTTCGGAGCTTTTATATGTGGTTGTATTTATCGCATGTGAATAAAGTTTATTATATACACAAAGTTGTACGTTATATATTTTAGTGTGTGAAGATAACAAAGTCGTTTTTATAAAACACAACCGTGATTTTCTCTGTATAACCAAGTTAGGTTACGTTTGATTTATTACTCTGGTCGACAAAATACTAGTTTGTAAAATTTTCGAGCACCAAAATGGGTTATCCTTATATATTTCAACCTGTTGAACACGAATCTGGCATTGGTTTTTCCAGAGTATCAACAGTTTTTGTGTAAATGGTACTAATCACTATACAATTCTATTCGGTTTTTGTGAGGCTTAAACAATACGATTTGTTCTGTAAATGCTAATATATGAATTAAATGTTTTCATACATACCTAAACTACTTTTGGATATTTGCTGCGCATCTTATGTGTGCTTCTAGTATCTTGCAGCAGTGTCCAACAATAGATGGATATCATACTTGTTGCATACTGCACCTGGTAGTGTCGCTCCAATGTAGATATCTTCTGTTGAAAACTTTCCCGTGTTCATCGGAGTCTTGTCCAACAGTATCAGCAGCAAATAAAGTCAAGTGTGAAAGAAGAAAACGACAGCTCCATCTCAGTAGATTTACTGGCATGTAAAAGAACTCCTGCGGGACGAAATTCCGGCACACCGGCGACGCTGATGTGATCCTGGCAATTGACAGCGTCGTTAAACAACAAAATAATTTTAATTTTTTGTTTTGCCCGTATCACGGTTGATTGCTCTTTTCTTTAAATATTTCTATGCTTTCCCTCATTATTGTTTGAGAGAAACTGTCACAAACTGCTAACATTTTTAAATTGCCGTTGTTTTCTGCATGTTCCACAATGGCAGATTATATATAAATATTTTACCAATATGTAAAGAAAAGAGCAGTCTGAACCGTGACACAACACGATATGGAAGACTATTAACAGGACGAGCCCCTATTGGAGGAGAAGGAACCAATAGAATGGCGAGTGGGACGGGACAGCGAGACCAATCAGACTAGGTAGTGACCAATTGGATGACTTTTGTAGTCGCCCATTAAAAAACCCGAACATAGTTTACGGCGAAACGTCGGCATGATTTTTAAGTTCTTTAAAAAGCTATCAAGACGAGGCCCATGCCGGGAACCAAGAAAGAAGTAGCCCTAATAAATAGTATAAGTATGTAGAATTATTTATACTGAAGCGTTATTTGAATATCTTAGTGAACGGTGTGCAGTTGTAAATACGGGTATAGAACTAGACTGTATGTGTCTGCGTGTTTCCAGAAATGACACACTTCTTGGAACCTGTCTGTGTGGTCTCCGGAAACAATTTAGTTCTACTGCAGCATCAGAAGGTTAGCCTTTGATCTCTTAGTGCCTCTCAATTTCATATCTTAAACTTGGGCCATTTCATCTGTTTGGACTTTCGTGAAAGGTGCTCATGGCAGGTTTTCCAGGAGGCTGAATATATGTATCTTCGTTTTAAATTATTACTTTCTCTTTATGAATGAACCTTCATAGATGATACTCTCATCAGCATTTTGTGATACAGGAATTATTGACTGGTTACAGAGTGTTGCAAAAGACGATAATTTTGCGAGCGTGAAAAGTAAGAAACATTATCCGAAATATGAAAACCCTGAGTGGTATATGTTTAGAATATTAACAGTTAATTTATTTAATATTATTGAATATTAACACGGATTTAAAAGTAAACAATTCAATAATATTCATATATTTTAATTAAGATTCATTGTTAGTATTGCTAGTAATCTTGTAGGCTGTAGGAACAACAATAGCAAAAAGTCTTGCCCTGAAAATGGATTGAAATTTTCCCCATGATGTTTGGCAGTAACATTGCACATACTTTTCACAGTGTATTCTTTATAATCATCAACAATTGGTTTCTTCGTGTTTGCAGCCCAATCTTTCTGATATTAGCAATCTCTTCAGTTTTGTTTCCTTTGTCAGTTTCTAACCTCTTTCATTGCAAAATATCTTGTAGTAATATTACGACAGGATTTTATATAACGAAGCATGAGAAAAATTAATTCAAATATTAAAACCTATACATTAAAGGTAGGTGTATTATATTTAAAATTACAGTTGTTTTACTTCGTCTCTTCAATTAAAACATGAATATGCTCACTAGAATATTCACCAAATCTTTTGTCTGCCATTGGTATGTTTAGAAACGTAAACAAAGTACTAGCATGTAATATAACCAATCACGACAAAGATCTGATAATGCCGCATGAGTGGAATAGTGGCAGCAAACATGGTCATTTTCCCGCTAGAGAGCATGTTGGGTACGTGTTGCCAACTCAAAGGAAAATGGAAAACCGCTAGATCGACGCTCTGTTTTGCTCTCCTTTTTATTATTACAAATTGTGATATGTATAATACACATAATGAAAACAATTTGCTCGGAAACCTGGAAGTTTGGTGTTTAGCTACACTGCGGCTTAGGTACCTTAGTCCCTCCGGTATAACAGAGCATAGTTGGTGGTTTTTGTTTGTGTTAAGTTGGCATTTGTGAATAATTCGTTAGTCATTTAGCTCATTGTTTTTACAATGGATACTTGATATTGAGAAACGCAAGAAACGAATGAGGTGATATAACCAAACTCGACCAACATATGATAATCCAGTATTAGTGGAATAGTCAACTTCATTTTCTATGAAATACAGAGCAGCAAATGAGGTTAATTTGCAGGACATGTTGTATTTCTGAAGTATGAGTTCGATATGTTGCTGAACGCTGTTTAGTTCTAAGAACTTCTAGAAGACGGGTATAGAACTAGACTGTAGTCTCCGGAAACAATTTAGTTCTACTGCAGCATCAGAAGGTTAGGCTTTGATTTCTGGTTTCTGATTTTAAACTTGGGCCGTTCCTTCTGTTTGGATTTTCGTGAAAGGTGTTCATGAATTAGTTTCCGCTAATGTGGTTCGACAGGTTTCTCAGGAGGTTGTTAATATCTTCCATTCTAATTATTACTTTCTCTTGATGAATGAACCTTCAAGGGTTATACTCGCATGACCATCTTGTGATATAGGAATTATTGACCGGTCGGTATAATCATCTTATAAACATGACACACACTCACACGGACCTTTTCCTGAAAGCTTTTATTATTTTTTTTATTTTTTATTTATTCAGGGGGCCTCAAAACATTTGCAGTGAAATCTCGACATGGAATTTTTGGGTGGGATACAATACTTCCTCTACTTGCTGTACGTAGTAGAGAAAGTAAAAGTCACGTGATTACTTGTCGACCATTGCTCGCGTGTATTTGTAAGTGATGACAAATATTTGGTGTACGGCGTGTTTCTCTGCGGAAGGAAGGAAGCAAGTAGCTGAACTAGAAGACAGATGTTGTCACTTTCCAATGTGGACAAGAGCATTTGCCCTTTCACGCTGATAAAGCAAACTCAAACATAACGTTAACATATCCTGAAATTTGGAAGGAACTACGTCATCACTGAAGGCTCCTGGTGGACCATGCTGTTACGTCACAACGTGCCACTTGAATGACTTAGGCACCTTTCACTAACTGTTAGCGCGGAAGTTGCTCAGCATTGTCGCCTAACACATTTATTTCTTTATTTATTAGACTTTAGCAGGACATCTGTGACTTTGCTCAATTTCTTGCAAGTTACTGAGCACTAGCTGAAATACGCGAAGTTGTCAATGGTTCGACGATTTGTCATTACATTTAGACTTAATCGCACTTGTCCAATATCCTTGTGTTTCTTTGGAGACATTTAAAACATACTAACACACTTACAGTTAATTTAAAGTGTTAAGATAACTTAAGGAAGAAACTATAAACAAAATAAATAAATAAATAAATAAATAAATAAATCAAAACGCCATAAGTATCCGAGGAAGAAAAGCATGTGAATGTAATACGCTCTATTTCTATTACAATCATAGAATATTGTATTAACTAATTGTTAAAGGACGATTAGGTAACGGCGTCTGAATGTGCTATGTAAATGAAAACCGAATAGAGAAAGCTGTGTGAATGTAATGCGTTGCATTTCGACTTGTGCTTTTGTATGAGGTTTGTTGGTGAACGGAAAATCTTCTTTATGGATATTATTTGCAATTGTTTGCTGCTAAAATAAATAAGTTTTTTGTGCACTTTTAATTTATGTGTTAAGTTTTACACTGGCTATTACTAAGATTCCTAAATTGTAGCAGTTACACGAGACACGTAGAGGTTACGTTCGCTTATCTTGATCCTTCAAGACTGGTTATTGTTATACAATATTTTATTAATACCTGAATATGTATTTAAATACGAGTAACTTATTTAACCTCTACACTTACCTTCCTGCTTTATTTTTAAACTATTCTACGACATTATACTTCATGTTTACAAATATTTTGTAACAACCAAATTTTTCTAATCGCCGAGTGTTGTCTAACATCGAATATTAACAAAATAATTACTTTTGTGTTCTTCTTTTGCGTATATTCATAAAGTTTTAAGTTGTATGAGTCCTTTACTTAGTTATTGTATTTTAATTATTTATGTAAATGATACAATAATTTAAGCACTAAGGCTTAAAAGTATGATATAGGTTATTGCAAGCCAAACCAGGCAAAAAATAATTCACTTCAACCTGACCATGTTGGATTTTGATGAAGATTTCAAGAATCATTCTCCCTAAACGTCTAAGCAAGAAAACAATTCTAGAAAAAATCAGTTTTCTATTTTGCAGTAATTAATAATTGAAGTTTAGAAATAATAAGTTTTATTTTGCATTGTTGTATCATACATTTAATAATTACAGTTCGTTAAATCTAGAGGAATGTTTCGTATGCCATTTTAAAGATAATTTTACACGTTTTAATCTGATATGTAATTTGGCTATTTTTGAAAAAAAAATTAAACTAAAATTTAAATCATAACTCGGAAAAAAATTGATTGTGTTAGTTTGTGAAATTTATATGTGAGTTTGGTGTTGTTTAAAGCTATAAACCAGACCATCACTGAATCTAGACTAACTCAACACCAACACTGAGGCATATGTGCCAATGAATCATCAAAGATACTGAAAACTAACTAGTTAAAATTATGAAGACAAAATCGACTCCCCTGGATTGTGCCTAATTTTGTGTAGAATTAACATTTTAACATAAAATGTTCAGTTTTTTATGATAACTCCTGATCCCATGGAGGTCCCATTATGAAATTTTCGCGGTTTATAGCTTTAAACAATAGCAAACTCATATAAAAATTTGAATTAAAAAAACACTATCACTTTTTTGAGTAATGATGTAGGAGGTACATAGTTCGAAGCTCGTTTGTAACGTAGACAGCTCGATGTTGTGTTTATTGTTGAAATGTGAACGTATACCCATCTCACAGTTCGATGCACTACAGCGTCCAAACCGTACATTTCCGGACAGACAGGGGTTCTTATTTCAAAACTGATCAGTTTGCCATCCCGCACAACATACTGTGTTATCTGTGTTTTTCTTGGAGACTTGTATACATGACAGAGCCAGAATGTCCGGTACACGGATATGAACCACGACCTAGCGAATAAACCGCCCGAGGCAGCCCACTTTATCAATACATATGAGTAACCTTCCGACCAGTGTTACATCCATTGTTCCTCATTAGTTCATATTCCGGTTTTTATTGCCCATGGATAACTCGCAAGTCTCTCCCAACTTTCTCCCGCAATCTTTTCATCTCACCTCTCTAACAATGGCGCCTGTTCTATTGTATTCAATTTTGTCACTCATTTCTAATCTACAACAATGTTATATCGACTTCTCCATTGTCTTCACTAATTTACTTAATATCTTTGTTGGATACTTTTATCTGTTCTTGCTATTTCTACTTGTACACCTTTTTACCTATTGGTTCTTCTGTTCATTTCGTTATTATTCTACTGTTCAACTTCATTACTACTTCACTTACTTTTCCTGCCACTTCAAGAGTATGTTCTGGTTTTAAAATTTATTTCCCACTTCACTGAATTGTCATTGTCACTTCAAGAATGTGTTCCAGTTCAAAAGTTCTCACTTCACTCAGTTCTCCCTGGTACTTCAAAGAGCCAAATCAAAGGTAACAATTTATTGATACAGCGACTTCAAAAAGGATGGGTTTTTTAATGATGAATTTCGTGGAGGACACACAAGAAGTGTAGTTACTGATGACAATATTGTAATGATTGAAGATGGATATCTTGTGAATTTATTCGGATGACATTGCACATTGCTATGATTGATAGGATTTTACTTCAACAGCTAGACGTGAGAAAGCTTTGTTTTCGATGTATTATAATTCCCAATCAAATTAGTGCAGAAAGATTAGAGAGAATTCAAAGGAGGTACTTCAGATTTGGTTTGTAATATCATTACTGATGATGAACCTTGGATTTATTATTCTTATACTGAAAAGAAAAGTCAATCGGCCCAATGATTCTTTCAAACATAACCTGTCTACGAACCTGGGACGCATGCGCAGTGCTGGTAAGACGTTCCTGTTAAACGTGGTTTCTGATTTTCTCAGAAAGAATGACATCGTTGCTTTAAGTACTGATTTCATGGAATACAGAAATGCATTCTGTTGAGGGGAATATTTTGAAAAAGAATAAAATTACTTACTTCTCATTATTCTTTGTGTATAGGATAATATCGTGTTTATTTCCCCTTCTATTCCTCGGACGTGCTGTAAATTCATCTCTAGGGGGTGCTCCTCTTCTCCTTTTCCCATCTAAAGGTCTGCTCCTTTTATTAGATGTTGTTTTCCATCCTCAATTTAACAGTTTTCTCTGATTTCTGTATTGTGTACTTTATTTAAGAAAGTTTCTCTTTGAATTGTTTTTAACGAAGCAGGGAAATGGTTTCTTTGGCGGCATTGACACAGTAGTGAGGGAGTGAAGTAGGATTCATTGCTTCACCTTGATCTACTAGACTTGTTGTCTGTCGTAGTGTTTAAGAACGTCTGTAGAGGTTAAAGAGCGTCGTTATGTATTAACGGTATCAGCACGACTATAGCATTGACCTTGTCCTGGTTCATGTTGCATAGGCTTCTGTCTGCACATAACTGAAAATGAAATGAAATGAAAAAAAGGTATTTGGGCATGTTTTGCAACATGCCCTGGCTGTTATAGGGACAAACCCTCTTCAGCCGCGTGTTTGAAATTTTTGTTTTGTTACGGGGCGGAGGGGTCTTTCGTGTGTGCGTTTTGTGGTTTTTGTGTGTTCTTGGTGTGGCTGTGTGGGTTGGTGTATGTGTTCATCCCTGTATGTGTGGTGGTGGCTTCTGCCCTCTGAGAAGATTGTGACTTTGTTCTATTGTGTGGTTATGTATGTGTGTTGCTGCAACCGCTCATTAATCTGCAGAATTCCACCAAAGAGAAAGCGTATTAATCTGGTATGTTCAATCGAAGAACAACTAGCGCGAGTTTAGAAAAATTAAAAATGTCGAACATGTTAACATACATAACTTACACCACTGGAAATTTCTGTAAATGCACGCGATGTGACTAATAACTTATTGGCAGAAAAATCAAGAAAATCGTACGAAAAATTCTGTGCACAAATTACGGATTGGCGAAAATGACAACACATAACCTCATTTTGATAAAATGTATTGCTGGTGAATATATCGACCTTGTGAATTCACTACTCTACTTTAAATTAAAATGTTCAAGGTCGACATCGGAATAAAATGAATAGTTTAACACATATCACAACACTGCCAGCTGTTTCTCTGTGAAGGCGAGGTCAGTGTACTTGTTGACTCAGGTAAATGTAGCATATTTCAAATTTAGAAGGTCAATAGCACGTGTTTTCATCATGTGTCCCGTTTATAAGACCTGGCGCCATCTTCCGGAACCCAAACGCCATGCCTCTTTCTTTCTGGGTTGTTCTGGGTATAAATTTCTTGATGCTACATCATCCATCCAAGTTGTCATCGGACGTCCTCTTTTCTTCTGACATCCATTCCAGTACTTTCTTTGACAGTCGTTCCTCTGGCATTCTTTTAACGTACGTACCCATAGCACTGTAGCCTTTTCATCTGTATAATATCCTGAATATCTGCTTCTTCCTTTACTCCCATAATTTCCTTTCTTTTCTGGTCTTTTATTCTTTTTAGTCTAGCAGATGTACTCAATACATCTATTTTTGAAGCTAGAATTTTATGTTTTATCTGGTTTGGAATTACCATAGTTCTACGACATATTTAAAGATACTTTAGATGATTTACGGTTGGGAAATTATCAGTGAACTTGGAATCTCCTAAATGTTGTGGATTTCCCATATCATATTTCCGTAGGGTGACATGTTCGATGCGTGATTCGTATATTCCTAAACTTCCCAGTGACGTCATGTTGCTTTGTATATTTGAATGGTGAAACATGGAATTGAAGAGATGTTACAGATTATCATCTGATGTAAAGTTAAAACATTTCCGCTATCCAGCAATATGAGTAATACGATATCGCTTCTACACGCAATCATATTCACAGTAGTAACAATCTGTGCGTTGAACTCGGGGATTTTCTGGCACTGTTTACAATAGAGTATACGTCTCAAAACATATATTTCCGTTGAAAGCTCGACATCGAATTTTTGGGTGGAATAGAATACTTCCTCTACTTGCCATACGCGGTAGAGAAAGTAGAAAACTGATCTGTTTTGAATTTGCTCAGGCACTCTGTAGTGAAATTCATTTTTGAATGAACACAAACCTTTAATGATGACATTTTATTTGTTTTTATAAAGATGGTATTGTAAACATTTTCAGTGTTGTCGCCGTGTTATTTTTAAAGGTAGCAGGACTGATCCAGCATCGCCGCGGCGTTTGCCTTCTCTTGGCCATTGTTCTATTCTTGAATGCGCGCACAAAGGACCGCTCTTTATGGGAAAATGGAGAGATAATTAACGAAATGACTTCATAAAACGTGGAAATTATCTAGAAGACAAATCTCAATAAATTGCTTAATAGCGTTTAAGATGACATAATTGTGGGCAGTTATACAACTTTAGAATGTCCCAGTAGAAAGAAACGTCCTCAAGAGGCCACATCCTTGGAGCACTTGCTTTTTGTTGTGTTTTCCTCTCTTTCAAAGTTTTCTCTCCGTTTGTAAAAGTTCTCCTTTGAAACAGTTACTGCCAATGTCAAAGTCTCGGCTGAAAACTGATTTACAATGCATAATATAAACGTACTATAAGTAAAGAACATTGTGATATGTTGCACTCACATGACTTTCTCTACTCTTATATTAACTATTCTTACAAACTCTTATTCCTATATCTAATACTCGTTTAAAATGCTTTTATTGGAGGAAAATGATATTGTGATTTGGTTAACATCTCTATGGAGTAAGTTTACCATAGATTAGATACTCCTTGCATGGACGCTATTAAGTACTAAAAAAATAAGAGTTTGATAAGGTTAGAAGTTAAAAGTTCATGCGAGAAAGGAAGTTTTGAATGTATTTGGCAATTTGTGTAAGGACAAAGTTAATTGAATGTAAAAGTGAAGAAAATAAACTAAATAAACTGAGTTTAGAAAGCTGCAAATAAGAAAGCTCATACTAAACAGAATTGACGTAAAGTTTTCATATGCTAATTTGCGTTAAAAGTTCGAGAAAGTAAATAACGCAATATCGAGTATTCTTACAGTGTATTAAAACAATACATGGTTATACAAAGAAAATGTGAAAGAAAGAAACTTCGATGCATAAAATACAGGTGATATTCGAGGATGTAGGTTATGGAGGGAACATGCGCAAAAAGAAACAATAACAGCAAGGATTTCTCCAGGGAAATTAGAAGACTGCACGATATTAAAAAGCAAGAAATTCTTAGTAGTTTTAAAGACAGAAGGTTATAAATGGGTTATCGATTCTTAAAAACGGAATGCGAAAGAGAGAAATACATCGAAGTACTAATAAAGAGGTTAGAATGGGCTAGGACGGGGGTGAAAACAATGGAGATGTACACAAAATGTGGTAGACTGTATGAAAATTGGCTCTATATTTTTCGCTGTAATGGTACGCTTAAAGAACGAGAGAATCTAGAACCCAAAAAATGCAATCCATTTGACTTAAAGGTTAGGATAGTTTTTAACTCAAATTCATACGAATACATATAGATATTAGGAAAATATTTAGAAAAAATGAGGTTAAAATGATTAAAAGAACTATGACAAAATGGAAAACGGTAATGAGCGATAAAATAATAAATGGCCGTAATAAACTTCCGCATTATATATAAAACAAAATGCTAACAATGAGGGGCAGTAATAGATTTAAACAACTCCAAGAGGGAGGAATAAATTGTATCTTATGGGAAATATCGATATCAGTTCATAAATACTCTACAAGAAATAGTCGTAACCTAGTAGGTATATGTAAATAATGTAAATATAGCGAAACATAGACAAAGTCCCATATATTTAAAACCAGGAGAACTGTATTACTGTGCTGTATTATTCAATAATAATTCTTATTTTGTGATTGGCCTTTGTAATGACGTTGCTTGTGCATTGTTGGGTATAATAGGCATGATAAATCTAGTATAATGTAACCGTGGGAGCAAAAGACGGCATGAAATTTTAAAATTTAACATATTATAACTATAAAAATATTTTTTAGTATTGTAACCTAGAATTGTTTCACCACCAAAGGGTACTTACACGTTATGCAGTATTTCCAGAACTTGGAAGACTGTCAATGTGAGGTTAAGGAAGTCGGACGTTCGCTTTACGCTTCATATCATATAGTGTGAATATCAAGGGATTTTTCATATGTTATTAGGATTGTAGGGACTGTGCGAGTTTAGAATTATAAGAAGTAAGATAGAGAATGCAGTTTTAAATCTCTCTAGATCATTTATATAATGCTGAATCTCCTTGAACCAATGGTGGTGAACTGCAATCGTATCTCTTCTTGGGTAATCACGTATCTGGTGTTCCTCTGTCAGCAGAACTTGTTGGAACTTTGTTGTCTGAACTTTTTGAATATGTCCTCATCTCTACATCACTATATAGTAATTTCATATATACACGAAAGTAACTAATTCATCACTAAAAACTTGCAATTCGCCTAAGACAATCAGTGGTACCATTATCAAACATTAATTCTGTAAATTATAATAAAACAAAAGAAGTGGTATACCCGGAAGGGAAGACGTCAGCAATTGAGGTTAGGTAATAAGATCATTCAACTATATCGGTTTAGGGTCATAGCTTGTGTCAAACATAAATGAAAGGACACATTTCAAGGACCTCCTGATAATGTAATTATCCTAGCAATTCATGCCTATTGACAATATTTCACGCATTCTATTTCCTTACAAACATCAGATTAAGGTTATAATTTCACGAAAAGTTCAGGATCAGATATACTTTCCAGGACAGCACATTATATTATTATTGTGTTGTCAACCATTTAGGACATATTCCTTGTTATTTACGTGAGTTGATTACTTACATTTTCGCCAAATGGAAGATCGTTCATCATGTTTTATATCATAGCCGTGCAAAGAGAACATAATTTGAAAGCTTAAAGTATTTAAGTATCGCTCAAAGTGTACTGTATTCGCATATTCCATTGACGCTACGCCCCTTATTCATATATTCATACAAAGCCCTTGAACACTATGTGGCTATTCGAGCACATTCTTGCAAAGAAAACCTTGACTTTTAGTTGAGAATGTCATTGAATAGAAATTAGTTGTTGCTGTTGTTACTCCAGCGAGTATATATGTAAAATAAGGCAAAGGCTGCGGATTTTTATAGGTTACAATTTATTAATTAAGAAAACAGAAAATTCGCCAATCAAGAGAGCTTAAATAGCTGATAGTAATAATAGTAATACCATTGTTTGTGATGAAATTTCACACCGCAGTTGTCTTTTAAGCACAGTTTAAGAGCCCATCGGTCCGCGCCAGATTTCAGCAATACGATGCGCATGCGCTAACAGTGCCAAATAACTTATAGGTTAGGTTACACGTATTATGAGTTACTTGTGATAAATAGTAATCGACGTTGTAGATATTGTTATGGTCTGGCGTGAGTTTCTTGTCTGTGATTGAAAGCAAATGAAGTAAAGTTATGTATTTCTTTTGGTGTAGCTATGAGTGCAGTAAAAGGATTCCTAAACTTAATATCTGTGGTCTGTTTTTTACCGAGGATTTGTTTCGGCTTCTTAACACTTTAGCTAGGAATGCGGAAAGGAGGTAAATGTACCTACATAGTAAGTATTGCAGCAGTAATCCACTCTCCACAAGGGGACAAAAAACAGTCATTCGCTTATATCAGACACAGTTGTGTAACTGTCGTGCTTTGTTTGTCACTCGACAGTTTCGTTCTCAAGATGCGCACAGATAAAATCACTGTGAATTTCACATTTCCTGCCAATGTGTCTAAAACTTGAGTAAGTCTTTTACTAGGCACATGGCAATAAAATGTAACATTAGGAAAGGAATATGTTTCCTTGACAGGTGCACGTCCTACAAATCTGGTACTACTTACATTATCATGACTTTCTCTACTCTTGTACTAACCACTCTTACAAACTCTTATTCCTATATCTCAGCGGGATTACACAAAAATACTGCCTCATACTTTATATTAGTAAAGATAAACACTTGTACAAATTATCTTATTAATTTTCTTGCAGATACAAGGGGAAGAGTGGAATACACTAGACTTTAAGTGATAACCAGATAAAAAATCTAATCAAAATCGTTTTTAACAAAATTAAAGTGTTAAAAAGAATATTCCAAGGGTTGTCTGGGTGAAGAAATTTTCTTCAAAATCTTCGTGTCGCATCCTTAGAAGATGATAAACTTTCACATTTTGTAGCTCGTGTGAAGTTTCACCACATGGAAACTGCAAAATAATTGGATTTTGGTTTCAAATGTCTTTAGGTCTTCAAATTGTGGAGAGAATGTTTCGTACAATTGCTTCAATAGTTGCGTTTTTCCAAGAGAATAACGTTGGAACGTAACCAAGGGAAATGGTATAAATGTGCAACTACCAGTCTTACGAATCAAGCATTTAACTTTGTCGTCTTCATCTTCAAAACAAAAATATTCGTCCTCCCATTGAATTTATGTACTACTATATATACTCCGCGCCATCCGCCTCTGACTAGCAGATCTGCCTCTCCTTGCCTTGGTCACTGGAGGGGGGAAAAGGGCATATCAAACGATGTATTTCCATTGAAAACCCGTTGTAAGCTGTTTGGAATACAACATTGTGAGAAAATGACAATTTGACAAATCCCACTTCTGACACCAGTGTGACAAATGAGAAGTCCAGTTTCTTTTCCTGTCACTTTATTTTCGCTTCTGAAAGTGAATCACAAAGAAAGAAAAAAGAAAAAACAGTCATCGTGTTGTGTAAACCTCTATTTACTTACTGATGGTATCTAGTAGACAAAGAAAATGTTGATTAGATGACATCTTGTTAAAACACACAACTTATATCCAACACATTTTTGTGGTGTTAACCATCTCCGCGGTATCCCTTGTTAATTGTTTGAATTTTCCAATACTTTCCTCAAATTGGACCAAGACAGACGTGTAAGCTGTGTTGAACCAATTGTTCCTTCTTTTACTTGTCTCTTATTAAACATTTGTCGGAAACCAAAGCATTGCAATTATTTCGTTGCGAAATCTGATGAAGTTTCTCTCGGGTTAGTAGAAATGACAGAGCAGAAAGGAACCTTTTCGCAATCAAGAATCTTCTTTCGTCATCCATCACAGTTCTTCTACTGGCTGGTAAATACCTTCACACTACGGCGCATGCGCGTTACTCGCTGCTAATGAGATGACACATATAATAATACGAAGAAAGTTAGCTGAATATTAGCCGTTATTGGGACTACGCCGACAAGGTTATGTTTGCTAAACTCAGTAGCCTCACAAAATATTGAACACGAACTGAAATATCCGAAGTAATATGATAAGACGTGTGACCTAACCTATAAATTCTTGAGCAGAGGGAGGGTCAGGTCATCGAATTATATTTATATGGGCTATTTCATAAATAATAGGAATCTAAATACTATATCTGACCAGAAAATGTTAAAAAAGAAAACCAGTTTATAATCCCAAATAAATCTTACGTCATTTTTAACATAACAAATAACCTTTCTTCTGCAGAGTCGTGTGGACCATTTTGAACATGGCAAAAAAGTTTGTGACAATATATATTTTTTTAAACCTTAGAATTCATATTTTAATTATAGGATTTTTTAAAAATTGTTCCACCACTTTGGTCAAAATTTGATTTAATTTCATAGATTTATCACCTTAACTAGTCGCTATATGATGGCTTTGAAATTCCGTTCTCTTGGTACGACCAAGAAATAAAAAATCAGACGTGTTGCACTCACATGACTTTCTCTACTCTTGTACTAACCATTCTTACAAACTCTTATTCCTATATCTTCTTCGTGTTAGTTAAGGTAAACATTTGATAACTTCATGATTTCTCTGTCAGGGTCCAGATTGGTAGGTTTTGGGGCAGATTTTAGCAAGAGAAATGAGAGATTTGCAATGAGCCCCTGTTTAATTGCTACTGATGTTGGTATTGCAGGAATCCGAAGGTCCGTGTTGACTTGGGGCAGTCACCAACCTTGCTCATGATCTCTGAAGCAACAATTAAACGGTACAAACCCCATGAGCAATGGCAATGAGCGAAAACGGGTGTCGAAATAATGTGGGAGCTCATCCCTGGAGGTGGTATAACGGAACTGGATCTCAAGGTCGTTCCCTGTCTGTCTGTCTGCAGCACGTACCGTTCACGGCGACCTTGTCGTTCGTTCGTTCCTTCGTGGCCTTCACCACGTTTTTTCTTAAATCACTCTCATTGTCCGCCCGCCCGCCCGCCTTCACTAATAACAGGCCCCAAATATCGGGCGGGTCCTCACGGATGCTGTATGACCCAGGCGTTTCCGCTCTGTGCATTAACGGCACCGGTCACACACACTGATCGCCAATAATTGCTTTCTGGCTGTTCAAAATAAAAATCGACAGTGCAGACAGGCATATAGATCAAAAGTTTGAAGGTTGGCTCTGAGTTTTCTTCCCGGACACACCCTTGCGTTGATCGAAGGTCCTCTGCCAAATATGGTGTAAGAATACCGTGACTTCAATATTCATAAACATTCAAACTGCAAGTCTCCTTCACCCAGTTGCAGGTGACATGAAACTTAATATTTAACAAGCCTAGGGAAATTACTCACACCAGGTGGAAGTAATTGGCCACCCCTGTATTGTTGCATCGTCATAAAAACATTGACAGTAGGAAATGACGTCACACCCAACAACATATTAACCTAAAATTAACTTCAGAAACGTATGAATTATTTATTGATTGAAATACTAAATATGCAATTAAACATGTTAACATTAAGAAGCAATTCAATTCTTTTTATTTCTTCACTACATCTTGAGGTAGAAGCTGGGTTTTCACGTGAAATATACAAATTATAGGCGTATCTGAATAGCTTTTCATTTGTTCACATTGAGAATTCATTTTTCTTAATGTCTAATGAAATATGGAAAAGCAATTTTGATTCATTATTGCTTTTTATAGTTTTTTCAAGTATTCCTAAAAGTAATTGACTAACCATGAACTGTAAGTCACTTATCAGATCTGCGCCTCGTACTCCCAAAAAGTATTCTCGACCTGATAAGTATCACTTACAGTTCTTGGTACACAATATACCTTTTGTGTATATTATTTAAATACATAATCACTAAACTGTACATTTCCTTGACACGTTCAATGCTCACGGGCCTTTATCGCTACTAGTGAACTCGCTAAACGCAGTACAATCCATGTTTTGGGGTTAGGTACGTGCTCAAACTGTCTTTAAACCAAAACCGTGTAAATAGCATGTAATAGGTGCAAGGCAGTCACTTCCGTGAATCTGTCAACACACATGGCACTTGCACTTTCCTTTCCACCAACAAGAAGCAAGAGGGATTTTGGAGTAAACAGAGCAAGCAGAATGTCGGCTTGTTGTTCACGAGTGACATACATTGCCCAATTGCTGTCTCTTTGTCTAGGTACATGACATTTGTGTAACTTGCTTTATTCCTCACTTCCTTTTACATAACACGTCTCTCTTGCGCTGTATTCCTTCACAGCAAACTTAATTGATCGCATATCTGTGTGAAAATGGGTCCAAAACCGATAAAATTCAACGTGTGTGTAGTTTTAAAAATAACATAGAGGTTATACTGCACTAAGATGAAGTTTGGCTTGGTCTAGAGCCACGTGACGTTTTAAATAACCACACACGTGTGTAATGGTCCACTGTTTTGAGGCGTAGCGAAGTTTCTGCGTGTTGGCTACCCTGTGACAGACAACTGACTACCACATTGCGATATACCTATCGCGTGTTTTATTCCAATACTCAGCATTGTTGTTGCTTACAAATGGGGTTTGGAGCTTTTTTATGTGATAGTGTTTCTTTCAGGAGAAGAAAATTTATTATATGTACAAAACTGTAGGTAATTTAATATATGTTGTAGTGTTAAGATAACAAAGTCATATGTATAAAACGCAACAGCAATTTTCTGTGTATGATAGTAGGTTAGGTTACTTTTGTTCCATTTTGTCGAACCCGGGCCTCTTTGGTGATAAGCAAACGGTCTAACCACTCGGCTACGGCGCGGTCTGTTAGCTACTTGTAGGGCTTGACTTCGATATATTATATAACTTGTATAGGATAAAAAAATATAGAATTATATCAATAAAGAGAAGATAGCTGAAGCAAGCAAAAGTGTTACTCTGTATTTCAAGCAGTTTCAGAAAAAATCCCTGAAAGCAGTTTATTACACATGACAATCGATTAACAATGAAAATATCACTCAATTTCAATTTTACAATTGTTTTTAACAATTGTTCTATTGATAATGTATGTATTTTTCCAAAATAAATTATACTTGTTAATGTTAAAAATAAAGTTAGATTTATTTAAGATTATAAACTGGTTTTCTGTTATAACAAGAGAAGATGGAAGTATATGCAGTTCTTGAGTTTAGTTTTCCTCAGTTGGCAGTGTTGAACTACACTAATCGAAATGAATTGTTTTAGGTTATTTTTATAGAATTTAACATTTTCAGGTCAGATATAGTATTTCAATTCATATTTTTTTACATGAAATAGTCCAGATAAGTATAATTGGACGGTCTGAGTCTCACTCCACTTGAGAATTTATAGGTTAGGTCACACGTCTTATCCTATTACCTACTTATGATAATTTCCCGTTAATGAAAGTGAGTGACTTGCATGTTACCATATTTGGACTATACAGTCCCTGCTTAGAGAGTAAATGTCATTGGGAAGGAATAATAGCAGTTTAAGTGACGTCAATATAAACCTTGTTTTTTCTGAAAACACATGAAAGTGAAAACAAAAGAAAGACGATATTTGTCTGTGTTATTACTCTATGATCCATACAAGAGGTGCTCTGTGTTGGTTTATTATTGTGTGAGACTGCGAAAACGCAAGTAATTATTCATGTGTTGGCAAAGTTGTAGCTTAAGGAGCATGAGTTTTGTTTTAAGGAAGGATATGTCTTACGTCGCATCCTAAATAAAATGTGCACGTTCATAATTTGTGTAGGTATACCTACTTACCAAAAACGTTTATGTAATAGGTTAGGCCTAAGTGAAACTTGATGTTCCTTGGTTCCTTTCCTTCCACCTCTGACATTTCAGTGACATTATTTTACGCACTGTTCAAGGTAAACGCCCTTCATAATTGCACAAAACTGGTATATACTTGTCAGGTACGTACAGCAGGTTACAGGTGTTTTGGTGAAAAATTGCTTGGAGCTTTGCCTCGTCATGTTTGAGTGGTAGAGATTGTTAGAGACAGTCGACTCGAGTCGTCAGTCACTCAGTCAGTCACTTTGCCACGGTTTTGTCTACTGCAGTGCTTTCACTTTAATGACACTGCATAATCATCAAAAGGAGGTATTCGGTGTCGTGGGTTTAAAGAGGCAGTACGTAATGTCGTAATACTCCGGTTTGCACAACTTGACGACAGCAACTGAAATTTCAGTCGCAAAGCAGGTGTCCATTGTTCATCCGCCATTGTTTGGGACCACCCACAAACTTAAGTAAAGGTTAAACGTGCGGAGGGAGCAAGACAAATTAGTCAGGTATCAGATTAAACAAGCAATATTATTTTGCTACACGATATTAAAGTGTTTTTATTAAGGAATATTCTATTATTTCGAACTTTATCTTTCCTTGATTTTCGTACTGACCGCTTCCAAAAGTCCATCTCTAATACCATTAAATTATTTGCTTATTGTCTGCTTATGGTCCAAGTTTCAGCGCCGTATAACGTTGTACTTTGGAATAGTGCTTGATACGTTAATAAATAAAATTCATTAAAATTTCCGGTAACAGAGGAATTAAGTGGTCCCTGCACTTCACTTCCATTTCCCTCCTTGCAAGATGTAATCTGTTTATAAGTTTACTGTGCGATCTCTATATACTACTATTTAATTCCTTTATTACCCTCTTGTGCACTGAAATATACCATAACAAAAGTAAAACTGAATCACTGAAAACAAAAAATTAATAATTTGATTAAGACCAAACGTGTTTTAAACTTTCAAATAGTCAGTTAGTACACATTGTGTTCTGTTTTTTGTAGAAGTGGAGTGAATTGTGGTGGGGTGAGTATGTTTACCAAAATCATGATAAATGTTGTATTGTTTTGTAAGGAAAGCGAATTTCAATGTAATTCAGTAAGAATAAAATTTGGTAGTAATACGTATACCCTAGTAGTGTAAACTTAGGACGTTTTATAAATAGATTAGAGCTTGCACGGAGGGGAAGGAGAAATGAAGTATAGGGCCCCTTTAATTCGTCGATTACTAAATTTCCATTTTATATTTCCTTTAGCTAAACGAATTTCCTTGGTATGTTGAATGTTTATGATGTGTAATGTTATAAGACGCCTGACCTAACCTATAAATTCTCCAGCAGAGCGAGATTCAGACAGTTGAATTACATCTCTCTAGATTATTTCATAAACAAAACATAAGTTTAAATACTATAATTGACCACAAAATGCTAAATTATATAAAAAATAACCTAAAATATATTCATTTCGATTAGCGTAATACAGCACTGCCATCTGAAGAAAACGAAAGCCTAGAATCCCATGTATCTCTTGTTATAATAGAAAACCAGCTTATAATATCAAATTTCACTTTATATTTAACGTCAACAGATAAACTTTCTTCTGGAAAAACAGATTAATTATTTAAAGAACAATTGTTAAAACACAGTCATCAAATTGAAATGGATTGCTATCTTAATTTTTCAGCGATTTATGGGATTGGTTGGCTACACTGAATGAACAAAATAATGACCAGGTGATAATTCGTAAAATAGTTCAGCTAAAGTGTTATATTGTTTATGTTAATGTGCCATCGTTAAAATTACTCTAAGTATACTTTTAAGTAAATATTATTTCTAACTGTATTATGTAATGTATTGCCTGAGATAGGGAAGATGCATGCTGGGAGAGAGGGAAGCCATGAACTTCACGTTCACCGATGCACTTTGCTTGAAGGAATGACACAAGTTACTTATACATAAACGTAATGGTGTGGTTATCTTCCTTCAGACTGTGAAAACGTCTGCGTTGTAAACGCCAAGTGAACTGCACTATAGTTACAAAATAGGTCAGTGTTTCAGTGGGTTTGTTTACATCCAAATTGTAATTTTACACTTCTGAAACCCTTATCGGACTTGCACAAAAATGCACTCAAGGGGAAATTCTCGACTGACTCTCTTTTTAATGCTCGTACTTGAAATGCTGTCGACGAATTATGGAAGCAAGACGCGAGTATTAGCTTCCTAAAACTTGGATCTAAGCGTTTCCTGCATTTACATGCAAATCTGGGCATTATCAGAAGTAGAAGTGTGATTTTTACTGCATGCTTTCATACATCAGCTTTGATTTACTAATACCGAGAATATTTATCACTCCGTGTGGTCTCATTACACTCCTAAATACAGTACTGTAACGTACATATAGACATTCCAATTTAAGTATCGAATATTTTTTCGGTTTTTCTCATTATTTAAAATGTTTCATGTGTTAAAATTTTCTCCGGTTTACTTCTAATTGTCAGCAAACCTAAACGAACGAGAGACCCACTAACCTTTTTTAAAATTATATCATTAGGTTATTTTTATTAAATATTTTCGTAGCCTGGTATTTTGTAAATTTAACAAATGTCAAATTACAAAGGGCTTAAGCGTGTTTTCTAGCAAAATTCCTCCATCGGAGAATATAGTTTATATTTTTTTTTATAATACGTAGTTTAGAAGCTGATTGAACACGCATGTGTAAAAGGTTTCACAAAAGGACATTTTGAAATTATGGAAAACATGAGAATACCATAAAAGGTATCAAATATGCTACCACGCCCTCCGTTCAGGGTTATTCCAATTGTCACGTAACACTTACCATTTCACTGCGATTAAAGAAATTACATAGCAACGTTCTTAAACAATTGTACTTAATAATATGCTGAGAAACATAAATTGTAACATTTCATGACTTTAGTGTGATTTTCTCCGAATGGGCCACTTTACTTGAAACAGTGTTTATGAGCGAGTGACGTACGTATAGGTTAAACAGGTACGTGTTGTGAGGTAGATAAATGATTCAGGCAGTTTTCCTTGCATTCTCTGTAATCATTTGTAAAACACTTGTATCACAACGTACTCGCAGTCACAACATTCATCTTATCTTCTTTATCTTTTACCAGCTATTAAGGGAATCATTAGTATTAGATAGCATCTGTAATTACATATATAAGTGAAGTAAATTCACTCACACATTAGTATTATAGACTATTTAAGCTCATAGTTGGTCATTCACGCAATAATGATTACATCGCAGGCTTCTCCTCCGCTGCTGACGTCACACCTGCCCCGTAGCCCGCGCATGCGTGGATTCATTAGTGATGCAAGTATTATAATACTACAAAATACAGGTGTTTCAAAATGAATAGAGGGGGTTTTAAGGCTTTTTTAAGCATTTTCTGTAGGTAAAGTAAAATATGTTGCATTTTGTGTACTTATATGGCTCAATGGCTCCAGAACACTTCTAACAACACGAAATATTAAATCAATAAAAGACATTTATAAATAAGACACGGTTATTTTCGCAAATGAAAACTTTAAAGTTGAGAACCACGTCTCGCATAGTTGTTAAAATGTACTAAAGGTGACTGCTACTGAAACTGCTCCAGATTTGAAAATGCTGGTCTGTTAAGTTGAAGGTAAACTTATTATTTACTTTTTTACTTATTTAACTAAAATGTATTAATACATGTCTTTTGAGATTCATTACTAACAGAAGATATGTTTCTATTAGCTACACTTTGAACTGGACGAACTCTGTCCCTCTTGCACTTAGACGCCCTTCTTTATTGCAGGGATAGTTCCTTGGCCAGCTTATGGTTCCTGGCAGCAATACAGCCAGCTAGTACGTCAGTAAACAGCGATATCTGAAGCACGAGTCGTGGTTATGCTTCTAATCGAGCTTGTGCGAATGTTGCCAACCTTGGAATGTCTATTCACGCTAGATTAAAGTAGAGAAGTTGCTGAAAATAGCGCAACTTAAATATGATTTTCAGTTCATGGAGTATATTAGGCTTATAAAACATAAAGGATGTTTTCAACTACTCCGTCTTTCTCCCACTGGTCATTTTCTGCCGTTTGTATGTTTTTGAAAAACCCTGTCAGTCTGTTTAGGTTGCAAATGACATATCCTCAAGCGTTATATAGGGCGATAAGTCACATGTTGCATTTCTTGCAATGTTCATTTTACGTTGACCCAAGCTAGTTGTATGGGACACATGCATGGGACAATATGGTCCACTTTAAAAGCCTCTTTGTTTCAATCATCCTATAAATATCTGTCTTACACACTTATGGTAGGTAGGTAAGCAGACGAAGTATTTGATTTCAAGCTTCCCTTGCGATGTTTGCTGATGATAGTTCCTCGGGTTAACGCCAGGTCAAATTTGCACATTTACGTACTATCATCAGTATTCGTTATAGTTTACATTTACTGTTATAAAGAGTTGATGACGTCATCTATGTATATACAAATAACACTTCAATGACGTCACATGCACTATTAGACATACTCGCTTCAAAGTACTGACGTCACGAGCACACGGTTTAAAGCTCGGATGGATGTGTATGTATGTGTGTGTCTATGTGATTGAGTGCGCTTCCTTATTTAAAGAATCCAATTACAAAACCATAACTTTAAGATTGCAGTCTAGAATCAAATTTCTTAGTTCACGACTGTAACGAATAGGAGGTTCACGAATGTTCACGTGATTGTTAGGCACTTATTGTAGGTGGCATTTCTTGAAAACACGACTCAGTGAAAGGAATACCGCCACAGGAACATATTTAGAAAGCCATAATGTCTTGCACTTTGTGCAAAAGTATCTATTACTGCAGTTATTTTGCTAATGATTTCGTATCTAGCTTTCTAAAGTACTAGTTAGACCAAAAACAGTAATCATCAAACGCAATGATGTGTAATACTGGTAAACTTTGCTTCTAGGGCATCCTCGACTTCTAGAAGGGGACTTGATGGAGAATTTCCTTACAGCTTGAGTGTGAGTACTCTCTCATATATATGGTCTATAGGTTAATCCTCTGTTACGAAGGAAAGTAGAAGGAAAGGCATTCATGTTTCCTTCGTTATTATTAGAGTAATTAGAATTAGAATAATATACACATTGTACACCATTTCCCTGTCTTGACTGTGAATTATACAACGATTTTTGCTTCTGCCATCTTTGGAACTGTTAATGAAGGTACTGCCACACAAAGGAATAGAAGTATTGCTCGAAATTACTCATTTTTAGTGTAAAATAGTACAAATATCCCCGCACATGCGCTCTGAAACACACGTGACGTCATTGGATATCTGTCTACTGCGCAAGCGCCTTCCTTGCTGTTTCATTGGTTAATAATAACAAAGGAAACATTGAATACTTTAGGTCTTGTTTCCAAAACAACTGAAATTAGTTAACATTTGACAGCTACTTTGTGATGTTTAGCGAGTTTATTGCCGTATGGTTTGTTCCATTTGCTCTTATCATCATTTAAAGTGTTCGTGTTCAGTCAAAGATAAATTTGAGTAGAGAACATTTACAGGCTGTGATGTTTTACGATTTAAAATCGTCATTAACGCCTAAATAATGTGAAGAACGGCTTAAAATGTATTTGGCAAAGAAGCCATATCTAAATAACGCTTTATAATTGGTACAGCGAATGGAAAAGATATTTGTTTTTCCTTGGTAAAGAGTTTCATGAAGGACGGAGGCCCAAGAAGTGTTGTTACTGTTGGAGCAATGCTTAAAGAAGATCGGCGGACATCTTACGAATTTATTCGGACGAAATGTGATCATAATTTCTAAAATATTAGACCAAAATGGTTGAAATTTAGGCTATAACATGTTTGTATTACATTTGAAATATGGTAGGTATAATTTAAGAAACTAGCATTATTGGTTCTCAATTTTAAAGCTTGTCATACATAACCTTAAAGAAGAATATCTTGAATAACAATACATTGAAGTCTAGTTATGTACGTGCAAGTGATATCAGACGTTTCTCATTTCACGCTTACTATGGTTAATAACCATTTTAATGCATGTGTATATTAAAATCATGACTTGCGGAATAGGTATATGCGCGAGTAATAGTTGTAACGTTGGTGAATGTATCTACTTTTACTTTTAGCCGAGCGGAATGTCTCGTCTGTGAGGTCGCGGGTTGGATCCCCATTACATTATGTTATTTCACGCTTCATCTCGTTAGGGTTGTTTCAGGGTTGGAAGTGTCACCGAACGTCGTGGCTTTGGTAAACTCGTCCGGATAGGAAGGGCCCCCCATGGGATGGTACAAGCCCCAGGGGAGCCCCCTTTGGGACTACGAACCCGAGATTGGGAGAGGAAGGAGGCTAAAACAACCTCCGCCGGGGTGCTTCTAACTGGGAAAATGTAGGGACTTGCCCTCTGCACTGTTGTGGCAGCGTTCTGGCTGCCCTTAGGATCCATTCACTTCGTCCATCTTGTGTATACTTTCATCACAGAGGTAAAAGTGAGATAGACGGCGAGGAGGTCCTGGTCATCTGCTGCCCCATTCAACGACGTGGAAGTTCATGACTCACGAACATTAATCTGGAATACAAAATTGTCAATCATTATTTACTTGTGTAAAAACAACCACAAATTCAACTTATCTAGTTAAGATGTATCTGTAACAGTGTTATCAGAAAAAAATATGCCATAAAATACTTCGCGTGACATCACACAGAAAACATTTAGCTTTTCGAATCTGCTTCTGATGACAGCAAGGCATGAAGGTAATTAAGAACCCGCAATCTTTTGCCATCCAGAAAATGCAGAAAACATCGGCTACCATATGTCAAAAATGTTAGCAATCTGTGACACAATTTTCCTTGATGAATACTAAGGGAAGCATAGAAATATTTAAAGAAAGGAGCAGTCTGAACCGTGACACAGACAAACCACTCAACACGATATAGAAGACCGTATTAGCAGGTCAACTTCCTATTGGAGGAGAAAGAACCAATGGGATTACCAGTGAGACGAGATGAGGCCTATCAGAGTAAGCAGTGACTAATTGGTTGAATTTTTTGCAGTCGCCCACTGAAGAAGACGAACATGGTTTTAATTTCTTAAAAAGACCAACAAGAGCGGCCTATACCGGAAACCAAAAAGTAATGGATGTTGTTAAAATATATAATTTATCTCATGCATTGAGTTATGTGCATATCTTTATCTGTATTAAAGATTGCCGGTTACTCATCAGAAATAAAGGATTAAAACGTGAAGTGTAAAAATGTTTATTGGAGAAAATGAACGGTAGCAATAGTAGAAACCACAAAAAGTGCATTAATTGCAGAGAATTGGACGGCGCTAATCATATAGCAGCATCTGGCTTCACATGGCTGCGTGTTGAGCAATGGTCCACTTAGCGTGCGAGCGTTCAGCCGTTCAGGCGTTCAGACAGTACAGTGATTAAACCATACCACACATTTCTTCAAGTCTGTCTGTCTGTATTCGTGTGTATTATCGTGGTGGCTGAGCGGATCCTTTAGTACCTATGTTTGCCTGTCAGAAGTGGTCACGTCGAACAATGAAATAGAGGGCTATGCCCCTGGCGGGGGGGGGGGGGGTCTCCTCCCTCAAGAAGGGGTGAAGTGAGCACAGAAAACAGCAGAGGGCAGGGTCCCTACAGACTAGAGATGTATTGTATATCACCAGGTGCGAATGATGTGTTAATAATAATAGTTGTAATAATAGTAATTAATAATACTACTAGTAACAAATAACAATAATATTAATATTAAAAGAGAGGAAAACGTGAAGGAGAATAATGGGAACCATAAGTAAAAGAACATGGAGAAGAACAAGAAGAAGTAACCGGAGAATAAGAGAGAGAAGAATAAGAATAAGTATAATGTGGAAGAGTAGGAGGAACAGAACAACGAGAACAAGGAAAAGGATAAGAAACAGAAGGAAAAGGAGACGGGGATGGGGAGAGCGAAAAGAAGATGAAGGAATATAACAAGAAGGAAAAAACATAGACGAAAGAGGAAAACAGGAGAAAAAGGAGAGGAGAAAGGAGAATAATAACGATAATACGCTAGAGGAGGGAGAGGGGTGGGGTAGGGGAAGGTGAAGGGGGAATATGCAGCAAGAGGGGATAGTGAGGGAGAGGGTGAACAGGAGAAGGAGTAGGAGGTGCAGGGGGAGAAGAGGAGTACAAGTAAACGAAAAAGACAAAAGGGAGACTAAGGAGAACAATAAGAAGAAGGATAAGGCGAAAGAGGAGCAAGAGGAGAAGAAGAGGTAGAACGAGAACAAGAATAAAAATGTATTTGGGAGTATGCAGGTATAGAAATGTGAGTGTTGATTCATATCTGTGTGCGACAGAGAACAGAGATTGTCTTGCTGCATGTTGGAAATATCGACTTGGGTAAACACGACCTCATAATGCGCTCAATCTTTCCCATGTCTTCTCAGCGCCATCCAATAAACTTCATTTTAGGTTTTTTCTACGTTTAAATTAGTTCTACTGTTTATTTTGTAGGTTAGAGTGGTCTATCGACGGGAGTCGAACCCAGGTCCTCGACTGCGTGTGAGTAAGGAATGCGCCTGTGTATTTGTCTGTCTGTCATTTCGCTAAGTAGGTAAAAGGGAACGATTGTGATTAAGCATATAGATGCAATAAGGCGCGGCGCAGCGCATTACAAAGACTGCTCGTCTGGAAAAGGGTGAAAGTGATTTTGCGCGTGCGCTTGTGGGTGTGCGACAAAGCGGAACCATTACACCTCCTTGTTGTCGAAATTTCGTCCGTTCGTTCGTTCGTTGAGGTGGAAATTCCGTTACAGTGACATCACTGCTGCCAACATTTCCGCTCTGGATATGTGATACGGTACACCAACTTTATGACGTTTTCATTCGTTACTTGGGTGTATCTGTCTGAGCGGGCGTGCCGCTTCTTCTTGCTCGGTATGTTCTATATCTCTACTAATACTACCGCTAATACATGTTTTGAGATCCATTAACCAAAAATAGCATTTATGCAATCCTACCTTATGCGGCATAAATACTGCAAAATTACGCTATTTCTGGCACCAGTGTGGGTAAATAAATGACGTCATTACCATAGTAACAAGGAGACGGCAATGACGTCACCGCCGCAACAGAAAAGTTTCTCCAATGTGGCTGTAAGAAAACCTGAAATTTCACACTCGCAAGTGCAGCAACATTCAGACACAAAAGTTACAACATTAATTTTTCGTAAACATCTTTTGATTTTTTTGTAATTAATAAATTTTCAGCACTTTGTTGAAAATGTCAGGCGAAACACAATCCATATTTTCAGTAATTTTATGATTTTCTTCTATCTTCCTCTATAACGCTGAAACAAATGAAACAAGCACATTACGTCATGCATCTGTGATCTCTCATAGATCATAACTTTTCGTTTAGCAAGTATATTAATCATTTTTGCGTGCCCTAATGCTGAAATTGCACAAAACGTACCTATTTTAGAAAAAAGATGGTATGTGTATGTGTCTGTCTGTGAAAAACTTAACCCAATAACCAAAATTCGGTTAAATACCAATCTTGGCAATATGTCACAAGGATTCGACTAGAAGATTTTCAAAAAAAGTACCCCCACTCCTCTGACTACGTGGAAGAAATTTTTTCGAAAATTTTGGTCTTATCAAAACTGGCTGTGTGGATTTTGATCAAAATACCATATATTTAAGAAATTTTGATAGCAAACGAAATGTATATTTTGAATTTTCTGACTATAGCCTACGTAGTCCTGTTTACTCTGGATGACCTTTGCATAGCTCATAAACCAAATCTTACTGTACAAAAAATACAGATCTCGCTAAAACACATACTTCATGTCTAAAATTTTTGTAGGGTGAACCATTTCCGAAATATTACTTATTGTTTGTGTCAGTTTTGCAATAGTTAAAAGTTTCGTCAAATGGAACATCGTTATTAATGTTTTATGTTAATTGTGCAAAAATAGTAATAATAGTAATAATAATAGTAATGTGTATGTGAATTTGTAATGGAATAATGGAGGAATAGTGAAGGTTATGTGAATGTAACATTAAAATTTAGATGTATTACGCATACACAGAGTTAAATAATGAAACTATTCGCATCTCAAGTTCAACCAGTATGTGTTGCTAACAAACGTGCGACCATAACCTCAAAAGCTCTGATAGTAGCTTAGAAGCAGAGAACAACATTCTCACGAGATTGTTGAAGGAATGCAAGGCAGGACAAGATATGTTGCATATATCACTTCCCTAGTTCATATTTTATGCAGACGTCACAAGATTACAAAGTCGGAATATAAAACAACAGGGCGCCTCTTCATTTTGTATTAACATCTCATAGTCAGGCTTGGAGTTTATCACTGAGATCGCGTCAACTGACACGTGGTATTTACAATCTGCAACATGTCCACCAAACAAACACACACACGTTCAAAACTTGCTCTTCAGTGCTATATAAGGTATTTTAGCTTTATGCTACTTTATGTGGTTTACTGAAATTTAAACCTAATTAGCACAGGTTTGAAATGTTAAATGGGCGTGGCACGTTGGTAAGAATGCTCTTGGTGGAATCACTGTTTATGGAATGACGAATCTATTCCTACCTGCTCCAAATTTGGCACTAATAACCAATATAAAGGACGCAATGTAGACGATTCTGCTAGAAACACTGTGAGACCACAATAACTGAACATATAATGTAACTTTCAGAAGATATATTGCTTTGAAATTACAATTTTGTGTATATGTTAACAAGGTTTTAAAAAACATAAAATATTTCCTTGATTGCACCAATAAAATACTACAAATTTTAGAAAAATACAATATCCCTACTGTGTTAATTGGCAGCCAAAAACATAACCTTACTACTGTAAAAATTTGAGCAGTGCATTCCTTATAGATTAGCAGAATAGAAACTAACTTTGGATGTAACTAAGTGAACACTGCAAGCAATGCCTAAGTCCTTAATACGGCCACTATTCCTACATATAGGAGCACAACCAGCAAAACATATATTCATCGTTCATAAACTATACAAAACAATCACTTGGGAAAACTACCAACGTCCCCTGGTGTGTAAGAAACAACCAACTTCACCATCAGTTTGCAATTATTCCTGTACAAGATACTTCACATCATTTATCAACAAAGTACCAACAGTTCCTCATGTTCAACATCGATCTTAGAACCAGACTTAAAGAAAAGTTGCTAAAAGATCCAGTGAATGATTCAGAACTTCAGAAGAAAGTGACGTCACATAACCTATACCACATCTTTACACCTTTTTAATCTTTATAGGTACCTATTTATTTTCATTTATCAATAATGCCTATTATTATAGTAGATATTGAACTTCTAAATCTGCATATAATGTCACAATTACTTCACCATAGAGGAGCCTTGGGCCAATCTCTGCAATGTTGTTACAAGTTACGCATTATACATGTATGTATGTACACTGGCCTGCATGACAATTAGCGCTGGTCCGTCGAAAATAAAGTTAAAAAAGAAACCATATTGGTGTTTGCAGAATTAAATCATTAAAATTAACCTTACAGATGTGCCGCACTTTCAATCACAATGTTCACAAATTGCATATAAGAAGCAAAGGATTACAACTGTTCGTAAAGTTTTTCACATTTGGATATCCATAACATGTACAGTTTGACTAATTTTCCAAATCCAGATAGACAATTTAGCAACGTTAATGTCACGCGCACTCTGTATTCCCGTTCTGAAGTGTTACCAATAACGCATTATAAAAACCGCGGAAGAGTTGCATATATCTAAGTGTCCATGCTTCAGCACGTTCGATAAGTGCTTTGTTTCTTTAAGCTCAAATACGTGACATAAAGCTATTTGATTGTGTTTGAAGACTCAAGGATGTCAAATGTTGAGAACACGCACCCATTTATAAAATCCCACATTTTCGTATGTTGGCTATGCTGATGAAGTGTGATTTGATTGGTCGTTTGTTGAGTGTGCTTTATTGCGTTGATTGTTTTTAAGCGTGCGTACGGTATTTCACTTTAGCTTCAACTTGAACGTATTTAAGGTCAGAAATGTAATTAAATTATTTTAGAGAAAAGTAGAGACGAATAAACTAATAACTGCATTGTCATATTGTCAGCCCCTTCCAGTGTAAAGCGACATACAGGGTCGAGGTGCGAGGTTTTCCTTAAGCTTTCTGGTTATGGGTTCCTCTTATCTGATTACCTTCCCACACGCGCGTACACACACGCACACACACACGCACACGCACGCACTCACACACGCACACACACACACACGCACGCACACACACGCACACACACACACGCAGGCACGCACGCACGGATATTAAAAGCCTGTTTTGGGCGTTTTAGCATTATTATTTACATTACATAAGGTAAGTATTTAAGATGCATATACCGTAGAGCCGAATCATGATCCTTTATGTAACGGAATGTGCAACACCCATTTTGGGCAAGGGTGTGCCTCTAATTTGCTTCTTCACTTCTTCACTTGCACAACACCGCCATTTTGGCTTTCTCCATTTCTTTAGTACTGCTCATTATGACATGGAGAACTTATTTACTCATTTACTTATTTTCTCTTCTACATATAGTAAGTAGAGGAAGCATTATACTCCACCCAAAAATTTGATGTTGAGATTTTACCGGAAATATATGTTTTGAGACCCCCTGAATCAATAAAAAAACATATTTAGAAAAAGGTCCGGGTGCATGGGTGTGTGGGTGTGGAGGTGCACATAAGTCAAAAGTCCAAAAGTTAGTATTTAAGTTTAATACGTTTTCAAGGACGCGACATGAAGATTTTGAGGAAAATTCCTCCACATTGAACTATGCTTTACATGGAAAATTGTTCGAAAATTTTGTTTTTCTCGAAAATAGTTCCGATTTTGATTAAAATGCCATAAGTTTAAGATATTTGTATGACAAATGAAATGTATATTTTGAATTTTCTGGCTATAGCCCATGTAGTCCTGTTTACTCTGGATGACCTTTGTATAACTGGTAAATGTTAAGAGTTAGACAAAATCTTACTGTACAAAAAATGTAGATCTCACTAAAAGACACAATTTGTCTAAAAAAAATTGTTTGTAGAGTGAACCATTTTGGATATATTCCTTGTTATTTGTGAGTTTTGGAATATTTAAACTTTTATCAAATAGAAGATGTTTATTAATGTTCTTTTTATATCTTAGCCGTGCAAAAGGAACGGAAGATCAAAGCTTTAGAAGATTTGACTGTCGCTCAAAGCCTAGTGTATTGCCATATTCCCCTTGTACCTAAAAGAAAATTCGCAATAAGATAATTTGTGCAAATGTTTATAGGTATTAACATAAAGACAGTAAAGGAATAATTGTTTTGTTAAAGAATGGGTGGAGAAAGTCTTGTGAATGTACGAGTAACATATTAGAATGTTGAAGTGAATGTTTTGGTTGGCAGAGAGCTCACCCTTGACCCTATGTGGTTCGTATGTATATGACAATAACTCGAGCGAGCGAGTCAGACCGCCCGCCTGCCAGAGGGCAAGTGTATCTAATGACCATGACGCTTGCTCTGTTACTTTCGCGTTACAAATAAACAAGTGCACATCGTGGTGCTGCTTGTCGCGTACGTACGTACCTGGGTGCTGCTAAGCTTCCTGTTTCACTCACTTAGGTATCTCCTTATCTTTTTGTTCACCGCTTTGCCTTTCACATAATAAAACATTGGCTCAAAAGATCAAACTTTTACTTTAATTGCCCGTGCTGACGTCAATAATGCTGCAAACACAGGGGGCTTCTTTTAAAAATGTGTTTGGAATTAGGGATTCTCAAAACATATATTGTGACGTTGACACCACGCCAAACGTCGTGGTTCCATACGGGAAGCATCCCATTAATTTGATGCTCCTTGACTGAAGTCAGGTTGCCAAGGAGGCAGAGTAACTTTGACGAAGTGTCGAATCTAGTGAATTTCGTGTACAAAAAGAGTTTGATAAGTGTATTGGCGCGCATTCGTGTATGTGAGACTGGCTATATCTGTAACAAACAGAGGAAGTGAAGAGTAATATTGTGACTGACCGTATTCTTTGGTGAAATTTCAATATCGAAATTCTTGGGTGAATTGTAACTCTTTGTTATTCAGGAATGTATTTTCCGTGAAATTTGATATCGAAATGTTTGGGTGGATTACTATACCTCATTATTCAAAGGACTCAAAACATGCATTTTCGGTGGAATTTCTCAATCGAAATTTTTAGGGTTGCAATAAGGAATGTATATACAGTGAAATTTTGATATCGAAATTCTTGGGAGTACGTCCTTTGCTCAGGGTTGTATTAGTGATAAAATTTTGATATAAAAATTCCTGAGTGTGTTGCAATTCGTTTTTCACTAAGGGGACTAGAAACTTTTATTTCCGGAGAAACTTCGGTGTCGTAATTTTTGGGTGAATTAAAATAGCTTCTTTATTCATGGAGCTCAAAACATGTATTTTCTGTGAAATTTCGATATGGTAATTTTTAGGTGAATTAAAATAGCTTCTTTATTCAAGGAGCTCAAAATATGTATTTTCTGTGAAATTTCGATATGGTAATTTTTAGGTAAATTAAAATAGCTTCTTTATTGAAGGAGCTCAAAACATGTATTTTCTGTGAAATTTCGATATGGTAATTTTTGGGTGGATTAAAATAGGTGCTTTATTCAAGGAGCTCAAAACATGTATTTTCGGTGAAATTTCGATGTGGTGAGTTTTCGTTAGTATAGAGCACCTGACTTATGTAGTACAAAAGTGGATAATAATACTATTTATTGGGTTAAAGAATGCTCAAAGCATGTAATTTTAATGCAATCTTGATACTGAATTTACTAGTAGAGAAAGTAAAAAATGCGTAGTACCTAGCTTTTGTTAATCTGCTTTCCTCCATAGAGAAGTTCTCAGAGGAACTTTGTGAACAGGTTAGGTTAAGGCAGACATGCTTGCATGCATGTATGCTAGATAGGTAATTATAAATTAAAGCTAAGCCGTTCCGGGGAGATATCTCAAACCTGTTATTATGCCAACCAGACAACGGAAACTTGACGCACTATCCCTGCAATGCTAAACTGTGTTTCATTAAACAAACGAAATGCGCTGTTATGGCTTACTTACTTTCAAAGTCGTTTCTCTGCTACGTGTAGCAAGTAGAGGAAATACGTAACATTTTTTGTAGCGTTAATTAGCCATTTCCGAGATATGTTTTGTTGTAAGCTTGAATTTTCAAATACTTTATACTTAGTTCTCACAACTGCTGCAAAATACCTTATCCTTCACTTTCTGTACTAAACTAAACAAAACCGCACAACAGTCCATGACGGGGCAAGGCTTGCCGCCCGGACGCTGCGTCCCCCACCTCTGCACACTAGTGGGGTGCAGTACTGGAGGGTGGGATGTGGTCAGCGCTCCGAGCCCTCTCGGCCAGTTATGCGCCCTTCATGACCTGGGGTCGCTGTTTCTTTATCAAGTAGTTCCTCATTGGCCCCTCTGGAACCTAAAGAGGCTGAGTGCACCCCATGTCAGACCTCCCAACGGGGGGAAAATCCCCACGTCGGTGTAGGGGATCGAACACGAGTCCTCCGCGCCAAAGGTAGGCGCGCTACCACTGTGCTAAGGAGGCGGTCTTACTTTCTGTACTAGATGAGGTAAATAGGGAAAATATTTTCTTGAAAATTCTTAGTGTCGCATCCTTGAAAGTTGCAAATACAAAATACACATACACGGACAAACATAGACCTTTTTCTAATTTTTTTTTGCCGGAATAGACCGCTATTTGTTATACATAGCAAACGAAGTAAAACCATGTTTAAAGTTCATTTAAATTGTACTGGATTAGTTAAATAATTATAATAAAATGCAGAGAACAGCCAATAGAAAATGTTCAAACTTGTTACCGAGTTTCACCAATATATTGGCTTAAAGGTAGCCGTAAAGTTGGCAAGACTGTCTGATGATCTCATTCCTTTGGCCAAACCCAGTAAAACTTTGCTAGTTCTGTGGAAATTCCCAACTATTGGCATGTAAAATTGCTTGCAGATATCTACATCTTACTTCACCCATGTGCATTCTTAATGTTGATTCATCTGCTTTGACAAGACTTCTGCAGTTTACCATTCCATCGCTCGCAATTACAGCTTCATCACAAGTAATATCATAAGACGTGTGGGATAACCTAGAAATTCTCGAGCGGAGTGAGTCAGACCGTAGAATTATATTTATATGGACTATTTCATATATAAAATGCGTTTAAATGCTGTATCACAAAGATTTGAACACAACATTTTAAACTCTACAAAAATAACCTAAAATATATTTCCATCTTCTCTGTTATAACAGAAAACCAGTTCATAACCCCAAATATATCTTACCTTGTTTAACATCAACAAATATAACTTTCTTCCAGAAAAATACATTAATTCTTAAGAGAACAATTGTTAAAAACACGATGTCCAAATTGAAATGCAATGATCTTTTGATTGTTAATCGATTACAATGTACAATAAATTGTTTTTTTAGCGATTTATGGGATACAGTTGACCACACTGACTGAACAAAAGAACGACCTAATGATAATGTGTACATGAGTGATTTTTGTCTAGCAAATAACACAACTTCGAGTTAGATTTGGTTTGACTATTTAATAAAATTAGTAATAAGATAATTTGTACAAATGTTTATGTCTATTAACATGAAGTAAATAAAGGAATAAGTGTTTGTAAGAATGGTTAGTACAAGAGTAAGTAGAGAAAGTCATGTGAGTGTATTTGGTTTATCATGTTATGTTGTGGGTATCGTGGTCCACATGTTTGGCTTGTCGGAGAGATAGATAGATATGCAGTTAAGATTCCTGGCATGACTTATCGTGCCTTAACGACAGCAGCATCCAGATGACGTTGTTCCGCCGAGTCGAGTCGAGTCGAGTCGAGCCGGGAGAGTTATGTGCAGATCGTGATATACTGCGAGATATCCTTATCTCCCGTTTGCATCTCTTTCTTTTCACCTGCTGGGTGCCATCCTCTGTAATTTGTTGCGAACAAAATTGTTTCTAGCTTTCTTCTTGTAACATTTCTCCTTTACTAAACATGCCCCGTGTAATATCTATCTTAACTCAAACTAAGTTCTGTTCCATATTACTCACACACATCTGTGAAAACTAAAGTATAAGAAACTTTTGTTGGATTTGGATCAAATTTATTTATTTGTTATGGTTAATAACAGAAAAATACCAAGTATTGGTTTCCTAGCTCTAATATGTTCTGCAGAATTAACTTTTCCATCCAAAAATTCTATGTCGAGGTTTTACGGAAATATATGTTTTGAGGCCCCCTTAATCCCAAGAAAAAGCATTTTTAGAAGAAGGTCCATTTGTGTCTGTGGACAGCATAACTCAAAAACGAAAAGTAGGTTAAAAACCAAAGTTGGTATTTAAGTTTAATGTCTTTCAAGGATGCGACGTGAAGATTTTGAAGAAAATAGCCCCACCCTAAACTACCTTTACATGGAAAATTTTTAGAAAATTTTGATTTTCTTGAAAATGGCTAACGATTTTGATTAAAATGTCATATGTTTGAGATATTTTTCTGACAAATGAAATGTATATTTTGAATTTTCTGGCTATAACCCCTGTAGTCGTATTTACTCTGAATGGCTTTTACACAACTGATAAACCGTTACAGACCAAATCATACGATACAAAAACTGTAGATATTGCTAAAACACACAATTTATGTCTGAACAAATTTTCTTGTAGAGTGAACCATTTCGGAGATATTCCTTGTTATTTGTGTGAGTTTCGGAAAACTTAAAACTTTCGTGAAATGGAACATCGTTGTTCATTTTTTTATATGTTAAGCATGCAAACAGAACGGGATCTCAAAGTTTTAAACGATTTAACTATCGCTAAAAGCCTACTGTATTCTAATATTCCCCTTGTACCTACAAGGAAATAAGCAATAAGATGATTTCTGCGAATGTTTATCTGTATTAACATGAAGATAGAGCAATAAGAGTTTGTATGAATGGTTAGTACAAGAGTAGAGAAAGTCATGTGAATGCAACACATCAGATATTTTATATCTTAACTTCAAAATATTTTAAAACACCCTTACGTCACAATTTTAAAAGTGTACCTATTGGATATCAGTTTTTGCACTCATTTCAATCTTTTAATGGCTTGCATTATCCAAATTTATTTTCTTTACCATATTAACGAAGAAAAAATTATAATAAAATTTTTCTATTTTCTTAATTTTGAAATAAAAATTACAGATTACATTGTTCAGTCCAAATAACAAAAGTAAAAGAAACATAAATGGGTACATTTAATTTTGAATTACTTTTGAAATCGTGTTTAAAATTCCATATAAATTGACAGAACATTGTATCGTGTGAAACATTTTGATGCTAGAATGATGTAGAAAATATGAAAATTGAGGTTAAAGTTATGTCAAAATATTTTGTCAACTTACAGACTGATCTTGTTCTTGCACACAAATGTGTTGGGATGGAGATGAATCTTCCTGTATGGACATAGCTACATACGAGTATATGTTGAAACTTGTCGTTTCCATCTATCAGTTGTATTTTCCTTACCTTGAGTGATGTTTTACCCTTATTTCTGTTATCCTTTACCCTATACATGATTATAATGAATCAAAGCCTAACCCTGCAAGTAACCTAACCTAACATTATAGACCAAGAAGGTCGGCTATATCTCATATGTATGTTATCGTTGTATTAATGTAAGCTAGTGTCCTGTGTATAGTGAACTTTCTTCACACGAGACAAACACAATTAAATGTCTTGTTTATTTGCCCTGTTCGTTGTAGTCGTTCTCTGTGGTCTATGGGCAAGAAACTAGTCTGCGGTTCCCGAGTCCTCAGGTTCAAACCCAGTGGAGGGCGATAGGGTTTTTGGCGTGTAAATCCTCAGCATGAAGGTTCCGTTTCATAAAGAACCCCAAGTCTGATAAAGAGGCCTCTGAGCAAAATTAGGGTATTTCGTGCCCAATAAGGAATGGGACACTAGAACCATAATAGCTAAAAAGGGTCCATTCAATTTAATTTTATTTATTCCTCGTGTTGACAGCATTTTAATTTTTTATCTAAACTATTATTTTATGTTTTAACATAAAATAGACGCATGGACAAATCTGGATGAAATTGAATCCAAAGAACCAGACGAAATTATGGCTGCTCCGAAGGAATTGCTGTAAATTGCTGTAAAATCAAAATTGTAGGAAACAGTCCCATACAGCACTCGTATATTCACTGCAACAAAATATCTACATTCTCATCTGTTGATCTCATTTCTCTTAGTTGCTTATACACATGGAATCAATATACTAATATTTTAGTTTTATTTTACAAATTTCAGAGCTGTCTAAGAAATATCGGCTAAATACTTGATACCTTGGAACGCAGTTTAATACCGTGGGTGATAGAGGGTGGTTTGTGGCTCAGTTATTTAAAATTAAGAGCTGCCAACATTTAACGGAAAAATAGAGCGAGAGTAAATTTATCGAGTGTTCGAAGATGCAGGAAACAGGCATACCATTGATGTTAAGAGAGCTTACATTAAGCTAATCTGACCTCTAAATAAGTCTATAATAGATTAATTGGTGAGGTGCAATATTTAAAACCATAGCTTTGTTAAAACAGCTTATATGGAGATAATGTAACCTAACCTTGGATCTAACTCGTTTTAGAAATATCCTACAGCTCCTATAGTGCCCTATGAAAATATGTTAGGAATCCATATTGTTGAATAGCACATTCAAAACCTATGTATGTTTGAAACGTAGCCCATGGTTGAGGTAAATAAAACCCGAACCTCCCGACGTCGAGCGAGGAGTGAAGCAACTGTGAAGTGATACTAAACGTAGTCTTAGGATCTGTGAAGCTAAACTCCAATGCCGGGAGAAAAGACTTGGGTTTATAAGGGTTAATATATAATTAGCTAATGAGTGAGTTTGGAAAAAGAGCTGAAAATATCGCTGTTCGGATATAAAATCGCTCCATTCTTAGATCACAAGTCGCCAACTAACCCACGATACGCGCGAAAACAAGGTACACCGCAACATATTCACGACGATCTAAGTTTTCAACATATATGATGATTAAACATAGTTTTAAACTTTTGATTGTCATAAAATAGTAAATAATATTAATGATAATAGTGTCCACGTTATAGATATTTTCGCGGATTTCACTACTACTAATACTCTTGTGTTGGCACTTCCCTGAGCACATGCGCAGTTGTAACAAAATGCAATTGTTTGTTTACATTGCGCGATTGTTTTCGTACATAAGGAAGTATGTTAAAACGAAAAGTATAAACTAGCATATGCCACACATGTTAAAGTTAATGCTACTTTCACGTAGAATTGCTAGACACTAGACAAAATGCCTACAAGTAGAATGAGCTTCTAACACTTACATATATCATAATGAACTATTTCTCCATTACAAGGTAGAGGCTAAAACAGTTTGGATTATAGGTAATAGCGGGTGTTCACATTTATTGGGCATTTTGCTCCATTTGTCTGCCCACGACGTCAGCACTTTGAAGCGTGTGAGTGTATCTATACGTGTCTCAACTATGTATACTGATAGAAACTGACACAATTGTACGTTTAGTGTCTCATCATACTCCCGGTTTTGTCATCTTATGGATGTGGATCTGAATGTCATGATGAAGGTACATATGTAGGTTTCACTTGACTAAAACATCAATTCCATCACAATAATATAAGACATGTGACCTAACCAATAAATTCTCTAGCGTAGCGAGAGTTACACCTACGAATTATATTTATATGGATTATTTCACCAATAAAATATGAATTTAAGTACTATATCTGACCAGAAAATGTTAAATTATATAAAACTAACCTAAAATATATTTGGGTTAATGTAGTTCAGCACTGCTAACTTAGGAAAATAAAACTCAAGAGTTACATGTATTTCGATCTTGTCTTGTAATAACAGAAAACCAGTTATAATCTCCAATAAATCTCAGATTAACAAATAACGTTTCTTCTGGAAAATGCACTAATTATTAAAAGGCAGTTGTGCTATTTTGTTTGTTAATCGATTGTGACGCGTAGTAAATTGTTTTTCATCGAGTTATGGGGTACACTTATCGATAGTGACGTAGTGATAATTTGTATGAAACAAAACAATGACCAGTACATTAAGGCATATGAACTGGGAACTTGTATGTATCGTACTAATGAGGGTGCTCTGGTTTCACAAATGTCAGCTATTTTGGCAGTCGCGGCGGAAGCGTGGGAAGAGTGAAAGTGCACTCTAGAGAGTAGACATTTTTATACCAAAAAAATAAATATGTTGTTCCGCAGCCAAGAGAGTACGTGAGGAGGGAAATGATTGCATACATACGTACACATGCTCTGGTAATGGAATAGGTCCACACAGTTTTCTTTTCCCTTTGTCTCCTCGCTCCCTCGCTCGCTCGCTCTGTCATTTGCTCCCATATAACAAAATGTTGTGTGTTATATCCACATCACTTTCTCTACCAACTATAGTTACCTGTATCGGGTCTTCACCTTTACTGTCAGTCAGTCAGTCAGTCAGTCAGTCAGTCAGTCAGTCAGTCAGTCAGTCAGTCAGTCAGTCAGTCAGTCAGTCAGTCAGTCAGTCAGTCAGTCAGTCAGTCAGTCAGTCAGTCAGTCAGTCAGTATGAGTGACGTCATTATGTGTTTCCAACTTCCTAAACAGATTAATGTACTAGAGAACTGTTCTTCACTAGCACATTTGTGTGAGATGGAAATAACAGAATTTTTAATACCATTAAACCACAGATTCGTGTAAAACTAATAGGTATATATATTTTTTGTACGATTAGCCATTTCGGTGGTATTCCTTTCTTTGGTCACAGTTTTGAAATAAGTGCATATTTTTACTTTCCCTAGTACGTAAAGTAGAGGAAGTATTGTATTCCACCCAAAAATTCGGTGTTTTGAGCCCTCCTGAATAAAAAAAAAAGCATTTTTAGAAAAAGGTCTCTGTGTCAGTCTGTGGACAGCACAATTCAAAAACGAAAAGTCGATTAAAAGCTAAAGTTGGTATTTGAGTTTGTCTTTCAAGGATGCGACACGAAAATTTTGAAGAAAACTGCTCCACTGTAAACTACCCTTTACATGGAAACTTTATCGAAAATTTTGATTTTCTTGAAAATGCCTCTAACGATTTTGATTAAAATGCTAAACGTTTCAGATATTTGTATGACAAATGAAATGTATACTTTGAATTTTCTGGCTTTAGCCTATGTAGTTCTGTTTACTCTTGAAGATTTTTGAATGACTCGTAAACTGTAACTCTTACTGTACAAAAAAGTAAATCTTACCAAAACACAATTTCTGTCGAAGTATTTTTTTCTCCCTAGAGTGATGCATTTCGGAGATATTCCTTGTTATTTCTGTTAGTTCGGGAAACAAACTTTTGTCAAATGGAACATCGTTGTTCAGTTTCTATACGTTAGCCGTGCAACGAGCTTTATAAGATTTGACTATCGCACAAGGCCTACTGTATTCTAATATTCCCCTTGTACCTGCAAGGAAATAAGCAATAAGATAATTTGTACAAATGTTTATCTTAACTAACACGAAGAAGATATAGGAATAAGAGTTTGTAAGAATGGTTAGTACAAGAGTAGAGAAAGTCATGTGAGTGCAACACACCAGATTTGTTATGTTTCACATTTTAACATAATGTATATTTATTTGGTTAGTTTAACTCTTATGAGTGACATTGTCCAACTAGGAGCAGACCTAAGTGCCGAGAGTCAGGCCTACAGGCGGGGCGGGGCGGGGTGGAGGTTTGACATACTAACAAGCATAAGGTCAACTGATAATTGGAAAACTCACACCGTGCTGCCTGCATGTTTACGTAAGAACTCCTCATTAGCCACTGCACTGTGTGCACAAGTAGACCTGCATATTATCTATGTCGATCATTACCATAGCTGTATATACTCAGCTCAATAAACTCCAACAACCTCAAAATAGACTCAAGTTTTTTAAGCGTTTTATTTCTTAATTTTTATTTTATTGTTTTACTTTCTCTGATATCTACTTATAGTAAGTTGAGTTTAAAACCTAACGGGCGCACGACATTTCGCGCATGCGCGATTGGGTGTGCCACAGCCGGCTTTGCACCTGCATAACACTCTTACCTTATAGAAGATAATAGTGAAGCATTTCTTGAACGCGATGTGGATTTTCAGAGGCCCAATACTGACTAAACGGCAGCCGGTAGTGAGGGAATCCAGCAAGTTCACGAGAGAGGCAAAACGCCCTGTGCTCCGTTAGGTTTTAAATGCTGTATTACGTTACATACAAAAATTTAATATCAAGATTTCACTGCAAATAAACGTTTTACAACGTCCTGAGAGTAAAAAAAAGTACTTTACAGAATGGTTACTGTGTGTGTGTGTGTGCGCGCGCGCGCGCGCATGTGTGAAAAGCATGAATCAAAAACGAAAAGTTCCTTAAATACTAAACTTGCTATTTAAGTTGAGCAAGGACCGTTGCACCCTGACCTGCAGCTGTCGAGGAGGAAAGTTTGCTAAGTCCTTTTACTACCGCAACCTCCACTCTGTAAAGCCCACATTCAGTCATTACAGTAGTTAAGCCTTGTCAAGGACAGTTACACGTATAACGCACCTCGGACTGCGTTCAGCCGGAGAACGCCCTAACGAGACCTGCTTCATCATCTTCCAACAATGTGAAATGAATGTTTAAAGGAAATGGCTCTCCACTCCAATCTGCTCTTTACCTATAAAATGTTTCGAAATCATTGACTTTCTCAGAAACGGCTCTAACGACTGTGATAAAAATACCTTATGTTTAGGTTCCTTCCCTTCACAACAGAACGTATATTTTAAATTTTCTAGGAATATTCTCAGAACTCTTCATCCTGAATGACTTTTGTGTAAGGTAAAAACACACAATTTGTGTCTAATAGAATTTTTTTGGAATGGACCATTTCCGACATATTCCTTGTAGGATCTTTGAATTTTCTAATATGTATTTTACTTTTCTTAAAACATTTGACTATCGCTGAAAGTATTCCCATATTCCCCTTGTACCTACAAGGAAATAAGCAATAAGATAATTTGTACAAATGTTTATCTCAACTAACACGAAGAAGATATGGGAATAAGAGTTTGTAAGAATGCTTAGTACAAGAGTAGAGAAAGTCATGTGAGTGCAACACACCAGTGAAACCAGTGTTGTATGTATGGATAAAATACCATAACGTAGTAGATAAAGTGAAAATCCATTATAATTGAATAAAGCTTATTGCTGGAATAATCCCAGTTTATGAACGTGCCTGGTGATGAGTTAAAGGGATTACTAGTGTCGATGCTCGGAGGTTAAATCTATAACCATGTGCTGCTGGCGATCAGTCAGCGACTTCCTCATACACGTGACTACTGACCACCGACTGACCACTGACGTCAGCAATCGTATAAATTTAACCCGGAAGAGAATTATCGTGATAATTTGGACACAGGCCGAGAAAATAACCTCATCATGCCACTAAATACGTGAAAACAACACACACTTTTTACTTTCACTGCAACTTTAACCTTTAGTCGAGGTACTAGGAGACACTAAACACATTCACATGACCTTCTCTACCACTTGTCGTTTATTAATGTAGTCTTAGCAATACACCAGTTCCAGGGCTACTGTTTACAAACGATCTAGTGATCGATTCCCTTTCAGTTGTAGGGTTAAGTAAATAGGATATTGAAGATATTGCCAAATATTGCAAAGAATGGAAGTTGAAAATAAATAAACAAAAGTCCGGGATGATATAACCTAAGTAAGATTGAAGAACGGTACTGGGAGGGATTAGAGTTGGAAGTACTGAGAAAAACTGACTAGGTACCTATATAGGGGTTAGGTTCAACAGTGTAAATGCCGATAATATTGGCGGAAATAGGCATGAGGGAAATATGGACAGAAACAGACATTGAAAGTAAGGGTTTCTGGAGGGAAATTGCAACAAGTGTGCAAGATATCGAAAAGCAAGAAACTGAAGGCGTTAGACATTATTTGTCGTTGTGGCAGGTTGTCACAGTAGCTTAATGGTTAGAGCGCCCGCCTGGTTAGCGGAGAGTCTCTGGTTCAAGTCCTGGCTCTGGCATTGAATTTTCAGTTCCGATTCTACCTCCCAAAAGATATCAGTAAAATTAACTGAGTTTAAATGAAGTGGATAGCAAGAATAGTGTAGGTACAAAGCTACAGGACATAAAATTGGAAATGAAACAATAAGAGATGAGTTACGATTACCTGCCATCAGTAAAAGAATTGAAGACAGACGATTTACATGGTACACACTTGTACTGGAAGATCGGAAACTCCGTCAATTTATGGAGGCAAAGCAAGAACGACATGTGGATGGCTCAGCTCAGGGAAGTAGGCAAGCAAAGGGGCAACTTGCCAGATAATCCCCTAAGACCACGGTAGTGCTACCATAGGGCAGTGGAACAAGAAGTATTTACTGAAAAGAATATTTAACATAAAATGTGTGCTTTAATAAGATATACCTAGAGTAAATCCGACCTAAGAGTGCCACTTATCAATGTGAAATTAAAGAAAACCCCATTAAAAATGGATCTATTTAGTTTTCTTTCTCGCAGAGCTTCGGTCAGGAACCAATCAGAGCGTTCTATGCGTCACGTGCTTGCAGATGCTACGAGAATTTGTATATTTCGAGAGGTTTTCTTATTTCGGTAGCAATGTAGGTACTAAGATTTTGTCTATTTGTTCCTATTTATCAGTTACGTAAAAATCTTGAAAAATAAATAGGACTACATGGGCTATACCCAGAAAATTCAGGATATACACTTCATTTGCCATATAAGTATCTTAAAACATGCAGGATTTTCATAAAAATCGTTATTTTCGAGAAAATGAAAATTTTCTAAAATTTTTCATGTAAAGGGTAGTTTAGGGTGGACGAATTTTATTCAAAATCTTATTGTCTCATCCTTAAAAGAATGTTAAACTTAACTACTAATTGTGCTTTTTAACCAACTTTACGTCTTTAGGTTATCCTGCTCACAGAATGGCACACACGTACACACGCGCGCGCGCGTGGACCTTTTTCTAAAAGTGCTTTTTTTTTAATTCAGCGTGCCTCAAAACATATATTTCCAGTGAAATCTCGACATCGAATTTTTGGGTGGAATACAATGCTTCCTCTACTTACTAAACATAGTAGAGAAAGTAAAAGATATATGGAGTTTTTAGGAATGAAAGTTGGCAGTGAGTGAACGTGTTCGGTATTCGTGGCACATGCAAGGTGATGAGGAAGGTCAAGATGTGAGAAACGGAAGTAAGTAAGTATATATGTATCATTGAATGCCAAAGAGACTGTGGGATTTACTAGCTGGTGTACTGAATATGTGATGAGATACTAGAGGCGTGGTTATCAGCAGAACACGGGGTCCTGAAGCATCCTCCACATACTCAAAACTGTAATATCGAGGCATTGCACATTTATTTTCAATTTGTTCACATCATACATAGAGCAGAATAGTGTCTGCCCCTAATCCACTGTGCACGCAACCCGCGTAACATTCATACTGGTCTTCACTTCTTGAACTCTTGACAGTGGTGGTCGTACTTTTACTATGCTAAATATGAATTAAATACATTGTGGTCATACCAACATATGGGCAGACGAACTTCGCAGAGAGGTAGTTATCTGAAACGTCACAGACACATATAGAGCAAAATATTGCAGTAAGAGAAGCAGGCAATCTCTCAGACAACATATTTTACTTTACACAGCTCGTTAAACACGTCTGTGCCAACTATTGTCTGTCAACACTGAGATACAATTCTCAAGATTCGTAAAATCATGCCTTAAGATTAACATACTAAATTGTTTCTCTTTCACAATAAATAAAGCAGTAAACTTACATTGTTGTTTACCTTACAAATATTTTAAAACTATTTGATCAAAATTCGCGTAGAGAGAAGCTGAGCATGCGCTGTCGACTTGAGCGGTAATAATTCAAAGTACTTAAAGCACGTGTAAAGTTAGAGTATATAATTTTGGTAAGAGAATGCTCTGGAGGGGAAATTAAACATAGGGGTACAAACAGCTCATTAGAGTAACTATATCTGCGTACGCTTACATCAATTGTTACTGCGTATTCACACGCACTCTTCTCACCAATGTGTCTTAATTTCAGTTAAAATTATAAACATTTCTAGCAATTACAGGTCTAAAAGGTCCACAGTTAAGTAATTACTCACAGTGACACAAGCTGAAGTCTTTTTACTGCTTTATTGTTTCATTTAATTCCCACAGCTTTCTGTTTAACAACGAAACTATGTCAAAACCTGACGTCTTGTAACAGTACTGCGTATAGCTACTAGTTTATGAAAGGAGCGGGAGCGAGTTAGTTCATACGAACATCTTAATTGTCATTATACTCAACTTTCATATGACTATTTATGCTACACCATGTCTTCTAAGTTTAAAACAGTTATAAAGTGTCTGTAATGCATGCTTTTGTCACTGATGTCGAACATTTTAACTATTTGATACTCGATTCGATTCTATCGATAGCTGCACCTTCAATTATTATTGTTATGTTGGTCTTGACAATAAAAAATTAGACTTTCAAAAACGAGAAGACAAATTTAATTTATTAGCATGTTATTTAAATTTAAAAAGTAATGTTAAATATAAACATGAATGAATGTATGTTTGTCCTCTATGAAACCGCTTGACCAATCACCGCCAAGTCTGCCACCTTTTAATGGACAATGTATGCTGTCCATTTTACTACGCAACCTGTTACTTTCACATGGTCTTCTCTACGCGCTTTTCTTTTATGTAACACTTCACATGTCCTTCAAAAAGAATTCATAAAACTTTCTAGCACTGAAACAGAAATACATCGTATTACATTCATACGGTTTTCTCTTCTCACTTTTATTTTGCGTAACACATTCAGTACAATCATACAATTTTCTTTGACTGAAATAGAAATGCGACGTATTACATTCACATGGTTTTCTATACTCAGTTTGCTTAACACATTCACATGTCCTCTACATGCGCTTCAATTGAATTCAAAGAACTATTTAGAACTGAAATAGAAATACATAGTACCACATCCACATGGTTTTTTCCCTCTACTTACTTTTCTTTTACGTAACACATTCACATGTATTTCTCTCCTCATTGTTCTATAAAGAATTCATGCACCTTTCTACACTGTCGAAATAGAAATGCAATTCATTGCATTCATGTGCTTTTCTCTACTCAGTTTTCTTTTTATATAGATATTGCACAAATATTGCATCTGATACACCGTTACTACAAAATGTAAGTAATCCATTCAGTAGCCTACTTTCATGACTTTTGGCGTCTTACGCGTCTTCTAAATGTGTAACAGCTGCTCTCTAGAAGTGCTGCACCTAGCAATATGTTACCTAATGCTCCACACACCCTTCATTATGACTCTAACACTGCACTATTAAGTTATTCCACGAAGAATGAGCGAAATCTGAAATCGTGGGGAAAATGGTACACACAGTCTACATATTCGGAATTTCGTTACGTAAACGATTCAAGTTTCGTGCAAGAAGCACAATTATTACTAAGGTGCACTCACCCACACCCTAGACTTACTCACTCACTCACTCACTCACTCGCACCTGCATCATTAACCGCCTGACCTCTCAGATGAACTCATTTGTAACCGTTTACAAAAGATCTGTTGCACTGAAGTTCACTCCAGAAACATTGCGTTTATATACACCAAAAATCTGACTTTCTCTACTCTTGTACTAACCATTCTTACAAACTCTTATTCCTATATCTTCTTCGTGTTAGTTGAGATAAACATTTGTACAAATTATCTTATTGCTTATTTCCTTGTAGGTACAAGGGGAATGTGTGAACAGATTTTAAAAAGCAATAACATTAAAAAGAGATGGATCTATTTTCTTGTCTTCGTCAGAGTGCTTCGGTCAGGCTACGAGCGCTTGTGCTCGTATTTCAAGTAGTTTGCTTATTTCGGCAACACTACAGTGACGTGACGTTCGTATATGAATATTATTAATTTTGTATCAGTCGTGCGTGCATTTTAAGAGTTTGAAACAGTTTGATCAGATACATCCCTGGTTAGCTGAACAAGGTTTATTACTTTGTTTTGCCTCGTCCAGTAAGGCACGCAAATATGTAGTTAAGGTTATTATGCACTGTGTCACAGTGTCTTATTGCAATATGACATACGGAAGAACGCACGCTCGTAATTAATGCTTCCAGAGCAATGTACGCGATAAACAACCGGTTGTGTGTAACAGGATACTTGCATTTTTATAATAAAAACTTGACTTTCCGGTTTATTTTATGGGTTAGCATTTTATGCAACTTATCAATATTATTACACAGTAATAAAGGTAATAAGTAGAAGTATTCCATACCATACAAAAATTCAATACCAAAATTGTACTAGAAATACATGTTTTGAGACCCTCTGAACCTAAAGAAAGCATTTGTATAAAAAGGTACCAAACTTCAGCGTCTTCCAAGGATGCGAAGGAACATTTTATAGAATATCATCCCCATTACAAACTACCCTTAATATGGAACATTTTCAGAAATTTTACTTTTATCAAAAATTTCTTACGATTTTGATTCAAAGATATGTTCAAGATGTTTTTATGGTAAATTTAATATACATCTTGAATTTTCTGGTAATAGCTTCCGAAGCCGCTTCATTCTGTTAACCATTTCCGAGATATTCCTTCTTATTTGTTTGAATTTTCTAATGTCTATGCTTCTCTTAAATGGGAAGTTGTTATTCGTGTTTTTACCTCTTGGCATGCAGAGAAAATGAAATTTCAAAGCCATCACATAACAGTCAGCTGTAAAACATTCAATTACCAGTAAAACTCTCTGTGTTCCCACAGTTCCTTTGTACCTACCATAAAATTAGTAATAATTTCTACAAATATTTATTAAAATGAAGAAGGTATAGGAAGAAGAGTTAATACACGAGTAGAGAAAGTAATGTGAGTGCAACACATCAGACAGACTTGGGCAGGCGGATTCCAGTGCAACCACAATTTGGGCAAGAACTTGTGTTGCTTCTTGTCCACAAAAACTGTAGGACTGCTTTCACCCTCTCTTGTATATCTATCATCATTTTGTATGAGCGTGTACTTAGCAAGCTTAAGCACTGCTAAAAAACTACTACACTTTCTATCTCGTTAAAATATTGCTTCTGCAATTTACTACTTTCTCTACTATTACAATTTTTGCAAATGTTTTTCTCCATTACCTCGAAGGACATGGATGGTTAAGCTTTTGCATCTACGAACAGTTTGTGCAACAGATCACATATTCACTAGTTTCCATGGGGAACTGAAATCGATTTGAATCCAGTCCCATTCTCAAAAAAGAAATGCGTTTCAATCCGCAATTAGATCGTTTTAGATATGCAAGGCTCAAGCATAAATAACTTTATGTTGGTCACTTGTTTTATGTTGGCAAACCTGTAAACAATGTGTTCTGTGTATTTTAAGTAGGTTTTCAGGTTAGTGAGAAGAATATATTGTGAGATTATAGAAACAATAAAAGTTACTTTTATTTTTGTTTTTTGGTGGATTCAGATCAATTTAAATATGGCAGGTGTTTCCATACAATAAAATTTCGATCTAGTCCCACTTCTAAGAGGATTGGATCCAAGGATTCAATTTGATATAAATGCGCGTTTCCATGCAGTATTCAATCCGGAATGAGAACTCAAATTGATTTGAATTCCCAATGGATACGTAGTGATTTTTCTTTTACTTCATGTAAAAGGGATGGCAGAAAATCAGATTGGTAGTCAGAAATTTAAGAGGGGGGGGGGTGCAAAATGACAAACGTCGGCATCTTCTGTTTTAGTGGAAAAGCATTTTGGGGTTCTGATTCTGAGTATATATGGTTTAAAACATTAAGGTCGGTAGGTATTATAAACGAGGTTTAAACTCGCAGTTAGATTTAAACTATAGCTTAACGTTTTATTTCGTTTTGTAAACGTTAATTTTAGTTTAACGCTATGGTGTAATACGGTGCTCGGTACATGGGGATATTTGAAGAACTGATATCATGAAGTTGGAACAACTCAAGTGACCCTAATCATTTTCAGATGTGGAATAACCATGCCTTTTTACACACAGTCCTAACCTAAAGCGTCATATCTGAAGCCCAGAAGGTAAACTATAATATATTTTAATGTTGGATTACCTACTATTAAAATAATGATTCATCTTTGAAAATTAAGAGTTAACATAAAGGTTAGGACGGTCCTACAATATTACGCGATGAATATTAACATGCTAACCTTGCGTATGTGTACAAGAATATGTTCTATTTTGAGCATGCTTAACCTGAAGTAAATAGAAAGAGTTTAGATGAACAATTTGGTGTACCTACATACAAGGAGTAGTTTGAAGAGTACATACCTACTTCAGACTTCAGTATGAATACAATTACTACGAGCTTCGTTATTACAAAGGTTATTTTTCGTTGTGTATGTCCAGTTAATTTTTCACCAAACTATTTTTCATCCAAATTGTCATTATTTCAGAACATTAGCCTTGTTTATAAGCGACCAATGGCGTTTAGTTACAGCAACAGCATTACCAACATCTCAGCTTCAGTTACCAACTGCATTCAGAAGAATGGCGATCAAGTTGGTCACTGTAAACTATTTTTGTCGTAAACATCACCTTAATTTGTTATCTGAATGGTCATACTTCAGAATATGACACTTTTTTAAGGTAGCAGGTTTACCAACATCAATTAGTTGTGGTGTATGAAGATTAGCGTGTTTTCTAAGCATTCAGGTATACCAACATTATCGCAATGCGGTTTAACTAAGCAGACGGCGCCTGGAGTTGAACTTCTGGTTTGGTTTATTCTCCAGTCACAGTATGTTTATGATACCGAGGCTTGACCTTTTAATACTTGATCCCATAATGGGAGTTATTAAGATGCGTTTGACGAGTCAATTTCGACCCGAACAAACGAGCGTGTTAAAAATCAGTATGTAAAAGTTACTTCAATAGTTTTTTTTTTTACATTTAGATGTATAATAACTATTTACTATTTACTGCGTTTCTCGATACGTATTTTGTGTATTGTGTGTATTATATTTCTTATTAATTTAAATATATATTTAAGTTTTAGTAATCTAATAGGTAAAACCATTTCAATTCCAGAGGAAGAAAGTTCTACGTTTGCTCATTTATGGATTATTTTAGATCTCTACCTTTAAAAATGCATAAGCGAGGTTATGTATATTTGTTTTGTGCACAGAGACTCGTAAACAGCTGCCTTATCCTTCTTATACGGATATAAATATTACTTACTATTGTTTGCATTTTGTGTTTGATTTAGCTAAATGGGTTTCCTTATGGGTTCAATATTTACCAGTAGTTTTCCTCATACGTATGTCAACATTCACAAACTGTTATATAAAAGCAGAAACGTGTCATTTAATTTATAGTTCAGGGAACAGGGTTAAGATGTGCAAATATATATAGGGCTAAATGTGTTGTCCTAGATCGAGAATGTTCACCTGCATTGGTAAATAGGACGAAGTTCAGAGAGAGAGAGAGAGATAAATAAAACATGAAAATTCGGTTATATATTCATACTTCCAGATCCTAGAGAGGTTGGGGAATAATTCTGGCTAAAGAAACATTTGTAGTCTTCAACTGGGAATTAAACCCGGGACTATAGATTTGGAAGTTAGCATGCTAAACCCCAAATTGGCAGTCAAAAAACTAACCTGTTTTCTAAGTTAAACCCGAGGTTATATAGTCATAATACAATACAACTATTGGCAGAAGCACGCTGAGAACTCATAAATTATTAAAGTGGTGTGTAAAACCAGTTTATTGCCAATTAAGATGTTGAAAAGTCATCAAGAGTATATTTAATGATAATGGACGAGGCGTTTTTGTAGTAAACGAGGGAATTTCAGCATGATGAGCAGAATAATTATGCTGAACAAGTTTTTGTTCTCAAACGGCGCTTTGTGTGAAGCAATTGTGTTTAATTACAGAGTCAGGAGGAAGTGCAAATGAGGAAAATAATGGTAGACTTCCAAAGTCAATGTAAACATGCCCCAAGTCTATGTGTTGGAAGCGAGGAAGATTAATCTCATATTTTCCGCAGTATTAGAGTCTTGTTTGTTTCTCTCTCTAACATCAGAAGTGCCATTGGCGGAGCTTGGAATTTGCGTACTTTGTTCATTTCTTTTAATCGCAGGCTTTGCACTTGGTTTTAACATAGGACAGAAAACATTAAGGGGAGATTAAAAGGCTCAATTTGGTTAAACATGTTTGAGTGATATTATTTGACATTTTCTGAATATTTTGATATATAGTTTAGTGTTAGGGGGGCATATTAAACATTTTTAACAGAGTAAACAGGACCACATGGGCTATGGCCATAAAATTCAAAATATATTTCATTTTTATAAAAATATCTTAAATATATAACAATTAAATCAAAATCGTTAGAGCCATTCTAAAAAAAATCAACATTTTCGAAAAATGTTCCCTGTAAATGGCAGTTTATGGGGCAGCAATTGTTTTCAAAATCTTCGTGTCGCATCCTTGAAAGATATTAAACTTAAATACCAACTTTGGTTTCTAACCGAGTTTATCTTGTTGAGTTATGCTGTCCACAGAGACACACAGAATGGACCTTTTTCTAAGAATGCCTTTTTGGATTTAGGGGGCTTCAAAACATATATTTCCGGTGAAATTTCGACTTAGGTGGCACACAATACTTCCTCTACTTGCTATACGTAGTAGAGAAAGTAAAATGTGGATCTGGTTAAAATACACAATCTATTCAAATACTTCTTTTTTCTTTTGAGTAAACCTTTTCCGAAATATTCTTTATTATTTATTTGAAATTTTCAATAGTTTTCTCAGATAGAATGTTATTTGTTTTTTATCTCTTGGCCTTGCAAAGGGAACGGAGTTTCAAATGCATCACATAGCAATCGGCTCTTAAAATGTGTGATTATCGCTTTGTTTGACTGGGCAACTGGTGCTGAAGAGACCACACGATCTTAACTGAGCACTGCGTGTTCAGTACTTAAGCATGAAGTTGGTTCAAGGTATGACGGGAGTCGCATGTGCTGAGGGAGGGAGGGAGGGAGGGAGGGGGTAATTTCATGACGTTACTATGTCGACCTTCCTCCCCTGAACAACCAGCGTCCCTTGGTGGATCACTGAGGGACATCAGTTAAAAGATGGGATTGAGGACAGAACACGACGACCGGCATGATTTTTTAAAGCAGAAGAAGAAAAAGAAGAAGAAAGAGGACATGAGAAGAAAAAGGAGGGAGGAGAAAAAGGAGAAGAAGAACGAGGGCGAGAACAGGAAAATGCAGAACAAAGAGAAGAAAATGGAAGGCAAAGAGAAGGAGAAGAAATAAAGCACAATAAGAATTATTAAACATTTGTAAAACTTGGATATCGTGGTTTGAACAGATGATGTATGGTGGTGAGAAAGAGGAAAGAAGTGGATAATGACGTGCCAATTAGTTGTCCGTCTTAGAGTCGCCTGTTTGCCGCCGCCGCCGCCGCCGCCGCCGGAAGAAGGAGGAAGCACGCTCCGGCCGCTCCGCGCTGCAACTGTTAAACAGTGTAATGAGAAAGCGTGAAATGAACAAGGTGCAGAAAAAAGGAAGTGGTGGTGTCTGTGGTGGCACAGAACAACGTTTCACTAAAAATTTCACTTATGTTGTATTACCTACCTACTCTTGTTTTTTAATACTTATCTCGCCACAAGAGATGGCATTACTTAACTATGTATTGTCCTCTGAGGAATGTCTTCCTGCCTGCCTTCCTTTCAAAACGAGCTCTAGTAATGTATGTGCATATATTGACTTCACATGCAGAATATGCAGATTTGTGCGGAAGTTCTTAAACGCGCTTCATTTGCACATTTCTCCGGAAGGATACGCACGCTCTAACATTTCTCTAATTCATGTTCTACTTCACCTTCCAAAGGTCAATAACATATATAAGAAGACAACCGCAAATCAATGCCCTGTGACGTCATATGCCCGGACAGTTGGAAGTGGACACAACGGAAGGAATAGCAGTGGCAACATAGTAGTACGATTTGTAATTCAGAAGACATGCATTTCAGGTTCTCTGGCACGTTGTCACAGCAGCTGAATGCTTAGAGCGCCCACCAGGTAAGCAGAGGATCTGTTGTTCAGATCCCGGCTGTGATATTGAACTTTTCCGTCCTGATTCCACACTGTCCGCAGACGGTTTGTGGGGTTAAAACCACCAACATAAGTCTGTTTGCACAAATAAATAAGAATGTCATATTATTCTTAATAGAGCAAATAAAGCTTCCATTTATTTCAGCTCTTCCGTCACTTACTACCATACCAATGAGAGTCTTCATTCACCAAAATTGTATGAAATTTCAGTATCCCGAATTTCAACTGTCACCTTTTCTTATATATCATTAGATTACAAAACCTAGCTGCACTGTATTAAAACAGCTTACGCAGTCTGACGTAACAGAGTCGATAGGTTTAAATCTCAAAAATCCGATGTGTTGTACTCATATGACTTTCTCTACTCTTGTACTAACCATTCTTACAAACTCTTATTCCTATATCTTCTTCGTGTTAGTTAAGATAAACATTTGTACAAATTGTCTTATTGTTAATTTCTTTGTAGGTACAAGGGGAATATGGGAATATAGTGGGATTTGAGCGACAGCAAAGTCTTTTAAAACTTCTTTCAAATTCCGTTCTCTTTGCACGCTTAACATATAAAAAATGAAGAAAGAAAGTTTTAAGTTATCCGAAACTGACAAATAATAAGGAATATCTCCGAAATGGTTCGCTCTAAAAAAAATGTATTTAGACTTAAATTGTCTAGCTCGTACAGTTTACGAGTTATTCAAAACTCATCCAGAGTAAACAGGACTACATGGGCTATAGCCAGAGAATCCAAAATATTCGTTTCATTTGTCATACAAATATCACAAAAATGTGGCATTTTAACCAATATCATTAGCCGTTTTTGAGAGAATCAAAATTTTCGAAAAAATTTCCATGTAAAGGGTAGTTTAGGGTGAAGCAATTGGCTTCAAAATCTTCGTGTCGCATACTTGAAGAATATTTAACTTAAGTACCAACTTTGGTTTTTTACCGACTTTTCGTTTTTGAGTTATGTCGTTCATACACACATACACACGGACCTTTTTCTAAAAATGCGTTTTTTTTTGTTTTTTTTTTTTTATTCCGGAGGGCCTCAAAACATAATTCGGGCGGAACTTTGTGATAGCATTTTTAGGTGGAATAGATTAGTTCCTGTACTTACTATACGTAGTAGAGAAAGTAAAAATGACACTTAAATTTTAGAGGAGGTGGTAATAAAATTGCATACATTTTTCCTCAATGAAGCCTGTCATTGGTTGAAATTTAAAGTTGTTATGAACATGATTGGTTGATTTCAACTAACTTACCTGAGTGAAATAGTGAAACTAAATATTTTTCTAGTGAGTATTTATGCTCTTTAGACGAACTATTTAAGCAATTTATGTAATATCAAATGGGTGGGTATATAGTAAACACAACTAGTACTATTTCACCTTACAAGATGGCTCCGTGGCACGAAGTGCATTCAGGAAGTTTTGCAAGTGTCATCTTAAAATCCAGGCTATTACTCACATTTATCGTGATCATCCATGAAAGCACTCGCTGTTTCTGTCCACACACAGTTAGTATTGTGAACACTGGAACAAACGAGCACAGGGTGCAAGCTTTGGGCCTAATGGCGGATGTTCCAGTTTCCTCACATTTGTAGGATGTGGTCCAGTCGATGAATTTTCTGACCTTTCGCCCAAGACTTGGTCAGTACAAAATAATATTCCGAAATCGTTGGCTTGAATGAACATTTGTTGTCGTTGCATTAACTAGGATTGACATCAACAAAGTAGGGGCTCTAATAGAAATGATTGATAAATGTCATATTTCTACTTAACATTCTAATATTGTTGCTGGTTAAAACTGAACGCATGTGACTAAAAAAGTGTAATCCTCAAAACCAAAATATTTCTGGTTAGTGCTGCCATCTCTTGTTTAGAACAAAAGTAACAGAAAAAGCTTGATTGTAATATAAGCACTTTTATCTGCTGCGATATATTTGAGGTTATCTTTTGAAGCACATAGGTAAATGTAAGTAGTAGAATAGGGCTGCTAACTGTAATCATAAATATTACAGTTGTCTATCTGGTGTAGAAGTGTCACATTTTAGACTTCATACTTTAAAGGATTTGGGTCCAATTTTTATCTTGGATATAGACTTTTTATACAATTCATAAGTTGCTTTCATTGTTCTTTCATTTATTTGTAAATTGAGTTCAAAATTTGTGTATTGAAACATTATCGTAAGCTTTTTCTATATCAATAAAAGCTATGTGTAAACTTTCTCTATATATACATATATAGTGTGTTACATATAACACAATCTTTTTCTTCAACAATGTCCTAATCTTTTAACTCCCATAATTTATTTCATAGTCTTACTTCGAACATTTTCCAATCTTCTCAAAACGTTTATTTGAGTAGCTAAAATGTTGATTTCCCTGTTTGATAATTCTAAACTTATACGAGGATACTTTGTACAATGGTTGTATAAATCTGTAATTTCCTATTCTTTGTTGTATTATATATTAACATATATGTAACTTTCATAAGTAACTGGTCATTCGAAAAATTAACCTATTTTAATTATTTTTGGATATGTTCTATATATTTAATATAAACCACATAAGTAACAATTGCATGTCCGAAGTTTTCATTTCCGACCTTCAACAATGCACAAGTGCAAGCGACATTCCATTTCACCGTGCATATCCGATAGCATTGTTTATGTATAATGTGGAGGAGCCCCATCTTGCTAAAAAGTGTTTTACAGGTCTTTGCAATTCTGCAATAATAAATATTTGCAACATATCGTAATAATTGTTTCCGTTAATCGAGTCTTTTGAGAAAAAGAAGCAACTAATGACCTATCTGCAGAACGTTACCTAAAATTGTAACGAAGTCCTTTTATTGGCCTGGATACTGATCGTTCAAAGGCACTCTCTGGTGGGCACTTTAGAAACAGAATCCACTGAACAGCACCAGCAAATGTATTTATTAATAAATATGTGTGTACAACATATGCAAAAATAATTAAAATTGGTTAGTATTTTGAATGTCCAATTACTTATGAAAGACTGTATATAATATGTGGTTCGTAGTTTATGCAGAGGATAAACTAATTATATTCACATTCTTGTAGAGTTAAGAACCGAGTTTACTTGACATAGATTGCATAATTTCAGGAATCCCGAGAATGACATTTCAATGTTTGTTAGCTCTATTACTGTAGACGTTTGACTACCTCCTTTCTGTTTGAAACAAACAAACAAACGCGCTGATCTATCCACCACTGTCAAGGGTTTAAGAAGCAGGAGCGTTACACATTATTCGCCGGTCCTTGGTATAGCGGAAGATTTCACTGCAGTAACGAGACATTGATTGCAAGGCTATTAGACTCAGTCAGTTTCACTTTAATATACAACAGATGTCAGTGGACACGCGTCGTCTTGTTACAATATGTACCAGATGTCATTATTACAGCTGGGCAGTGCAAATACTCAGCAATGTAGACGCTATCTGGTACTGGAAAATCAGCAAACTAACCACTTTTACTTTGTCTTCCACATAGGAACTATTGTGTTCCACTAAAAACTATATATCGACATTGGGTCATGAAGCATTACGTCGTTGCATTTCGCGCCGTAGTCTGCCTCTCTCGTTAGCCATGTTAGATGTTGAATTGGCCACTTTAAGACCAAGGGTTGGACCATTCGCCACTGACCAAAGCAAACTGAGTACGATTCCAGACAACCAACCGTATGTAAGATTAGTGGTGGACAAAGCGGCATGTCATTCCAGTACCGCCATATGTAAGCAGCAATAACAAAAATAATGCAATTATGATATACTAAAGCTTCATACATTCTATTGAAAAAGATTATAATAGACTCTCAAACTATCAAAATGCATACACTGTGAAGTTACGGTATAAGATGTGTATATCTAAGCAAGGAAACGTACACACAAGGTGCAAACAGTAATTTATTCAAACATAAATAATTGTTCTACTTGATGATAATGCGCCCAACTGCGTCTCATTGCGCTTTTATAATTATGAACGGTAATAACGAATGATGAATAAGCTGCCAATAATCGCATAACAAACATTCTTTTGTACACTGCCGCGCATAAAGTATGGTCCGTAATGAAAGGCACTTGTTTATATCGTACTGAAAAATATTAGGTGTATACCACTCACACATCTACAACAAACAATTAGCACACAAATATTTAATTGAATTAATTTATTAGTGTCACTAAAGGCAGACATCTTTTAATAGATCTCTAACAAATGATGCGCAGTTAGTAATCAATATTTGGCTTTCTGCGCACATTCATGCGAAGCTAAAGATGAAACTATCAATTCCCATATATGAAATAAGGCTATTCTGTATAATTAGTGTTAATGGCATTCTAATAAATGTGTTCTCGTTCTTGAAAGTGTATTATTTTAAGGTTATGCCATATATACTATCTGAATCATTCTGTCAAGGTCAACATAACAATAAAACTTGGAGGTGCTAGTATCGATTCTCGTATATACAGTCGAATCGAGTAAGAAATAGTTGAAATGTCATGCAGCATAGACTATTAAATACATTTTATAAGTGTTTTAAACATTGACTGTTTTCATTATATTTAAATGCTGGTTGAGTGGTGAAGAAGGCGTTTGTTTGCAATAAAGAGGCGCCTTCCTGCATCACTTAATTTAATTCAGTAGAGTAGGTAATGTATTCATAATTACACTGTCACTTTCTGCTGACCTCCTTGTTATTATCATGTAATTTTAATTACATCATCTATATTAATGTTCAGCATGGCTTCTACATTGTCGCTTCATTGCTTCGTACATTAACAACAATAGAAAGTTATAATAATATACGTATAGCAATAAACTCATCATAGCCACAACATTTTTTTCCAATGTGCCTATAACAAAACCTGAAATTTAATATTAAATTTTAATATTAAAATCACACAAAGCGTTGTATGTATGTTTCATTGTGGCAGTGACACATAAAACTGTGTCAGTCAGTCCAGTCGGTCAGATTTGTTACATAAATATTTTCTCAAGTGTCAGTTGGATTTTGAGCTGTCTATAACAAAGGAGGAGCACCGCTGTCTAGCATATAGTCAGAGAGAGAGAAAGAGAGAGAGAAGTGAAAGAACGCATGCGTTGAAATAAAGAATAATACAGATATGGTGTTGGATATTTATCTCAACACATTGTAAATAATTCATTTTCAGCACTTTGTCATGTTTTTCGTTGCACATACTACACCATAACCTCTATGTTGGGTTTTTTTCATGGCTGCGTGCGCGCGCATACATTTTGTATCGCGGTTAAATCCACTAATAATACATTTTTGATTTAATGTATTCCATTTATTCTTATTAAAGCCTTTTTAAACAGTTTTTGTAAATAATTCATGTAGTTATTTTAAATTTAACGCTGTTTTACATGTCAGTTAGCGCACTATACTTTGACTCGCGCATGCTCAAATGGAAGTTGTGCGGTTCAATGATATTTTATTTTAAATCAAACATGAAGGTACTGTTGGTTACATTAAAAACTAAAATAAGGTCGGCAAAGTTGTGGAAAAAGACAATTAGAATGTTTTGGACACTTGACAACATGGAGTTAGATAAAGAAAAGGAAGAAGAAAATAGTTGGCAAACAAAGTGGTAGAGAAGTCAATACAAAATTATAGACATGTGTATTTATAGTTGAATAAGATAATGAGTAGTTGTAGTAATAGTAATAGTAACAGTATAGTGATAGTACGTACTGGTAGTGAAGTGTTAATGAAAGTGATAGTAGATATTGGTATACTAGTGGTGGTGGCGGCGGCGGTGGTGATGTTGGTATGTTGGTGTTGGTATGCTGGTGTTGGTATGTTGATGTTGGTATGTTGGTGTTGGTATGTTGATGTTGGTATGTTGGTGTTGGTAAGTTGGTGTTGGTATGTTGGTGTTGGTATGCTGGTGTTGGTATGTTGATGTTGGTATGTTGGTGTTGGTATGTTGGTGTTGGTATGCTGGTGTTGGTATGCTGGTGTTGGTATGTTGATGTTGGTATGCTGGTGGTGGTATGTTGGTGGTGGTTTTGGTATGCTGGTGTTGGTATGTTTTTATTGGTATGCTGGTGGTGGTATGTTGCTGGTGGTATGGTGGTGTTGGTATGTTGGTGGTGGTATGGTGGTGTTGATATGTTGATATTGGTATGCTGGTGTTGGTATGTAGGTGTTGGTATGCTGCTGGTGGTATGGTGGTGTTGGTATGTTGGTGGTGGTATGGTGGTGTTGATATGTTGATGTTGGTATGCTGGTGTTGGTATGTAGGTGTTGGTATGCTGCTGGTGGTATGGTATGTTGGTATTGGTATGTTGGTGGTGGTATGGTGTTGGTATGTTGGTGTTGGTATGCTGGTGTTGGTATGTTGGTGTTGGTATGCTGGTGGTGGTATGGTGGTGTTGGTATGTAGATGTTGGTATGCTGCTGGTGGTATGGTGGTGTTGGTATTGGTATGTTGGTGGTGGTATGGTGTTGGTATGGTGGTGTTGGTATGTTGGTATTGGTATGTTGGTGGTGGTATGGTGTTGGTATGCTGGTGTTGGTATGTTGGTGTTGGTATGCTGGTGGTATGGTGGTGTTGGTATGTTGGTGTTGGTATGCTGGTGTTGGTATGCTAGTGGTGGTATGGTGTTGGTATGTTGGTGCTATGCTGGTGTTGGTATGTTGGTGTTATGCTGGTGTTGGTATGCTAGTGGTGGTATGGTGTTGGTATGTTGGTGGTATGCTGGTGTTGGTATGTTGGTGTTATGCTAGTGGTGGTATGGTGTTGGTATGTTGGTGGTATGCTGGTGTTGGTATGCTGGTGGTTGTATGGTGGTGTTGGTATGCTGGTGTTGGTATGGTGGTGTTGGTATGCTGGTGTTGGTATGCTAGTGGTGGTATGGTGTTGGTATGTTGGTGGTATGCTGGTGTTGGTATGCTGGTGGTGGTATGATGGTGGTGGTGATGGTGGTGGTATGTTGGTGTTGGTATGCTGGTGGTGGTGTTGGTGCCGGTATTTTTCGCTACTATATAACACACGCCACTGATGTAGGAATGTAAGTATATAATTATCCTTGGTTCCCTGTATCGGACGTGACGCTTGTAAAACAAACAGTATTTCCGACAACACGTGCATTAAAACTTGACTTTATGATTTATATATTTTTTTGTTTCACCAGCTGGCTGTAGTAACGGTGTGTAATAATGATTTACTTCTTTTTTATGCAGCGTTCTCCAAGGATATAACAAACAACATACACTGCTAAATTGTACGAACCCAGGTTAGCTATTTTCTCCCATTAGAGGAGAAAACGCTTTATGCGCCCAATGCGTGGTAACATCTAAAACCCCTCCAGTTTGTACCTCAAAGCTACTTCAGTATTACTTCACAATACGAGTATGTACCTACCTACCTACCAGTCGTATTTATCTTCTTTTTACACTCAATTACACACTGTTTACAAATTCACTGACAGTTCTTGTTCATTTGCTGCACATTTTTCTCTTCTGCTATATTTTCTACAAACCTCTATGACCATTTGACTGCAAATAATGTGATTATCTCCTTTTTCCCTGTCTTTCCTTTTATTTGTCTACTGAGCTCATGGGCCAATAAACAGTGACTTTCTGATAATTTACTTCTCCCGTTCAGCGTTCCGAACACAAATTTACTTCCAGTTTCAATGTTAAAGCTCGTAATTAAGTATATCTCCGTACATAACCTTTTGACCAAATAACAATACAGTAACAATGGTACTATTAGTGTGTATAGAAACAGCGTGAGAATGAGGACAGTTACGAAACGATTTGTAATTTTAAACTTTCCCACTAAATTTAGTTCAATGAAGTTCCATACTCATTTAACCAAAAATAAGTCTAAAAACTAAATATATTACATAACTTTAATATAGTTACGCTTCCCATAACCTAGTTTATTAACATGCAACTGTTAAACCTTGACGTCATTAATTTTGTTCCAAAGAAATTTAAGAGTAAATACGTGATATTTATAGTAATTCATTAAGCTTCAGAAAACCTTGCTTGGTAGAAATACAACTCAGGTTATTTAGTATATTGTGTAAATAGTTCCTTTTAGACTTTCATTATCTTCTACTCCTGTATTGTTTAGTAAAATAGTCAAACGAAATCTAACTCGAGGTTATGTTATTCCTAATCGCTCGCCATTTTTAGTTTCTCTACCCTAAGTAGAGGAACTATTGTATATCACCCAAAAACTCGATCTCGAGATTTCACCGGAAATATATGTTTTGAGGCCCCCTAAATCCAAGAATTTTTTTAAAAAAAGATGCGTATGAATGCGCGTGCAGCATAACTAAAAAATGAAAAGTCGGCTAAAAACCAAAATTGGTATTTAGGTTTAGTAACTTTCAAGGAACTAACACAAAGATTTTCAAGAAAACTGCCCCACCCTAAACTACCCTTTACATGGAACATTTTTAAAAAAATATGATTTTCTTGAAAATGACTCAACAATTTTTATTAAAATGTCATATGTTTAAAATATTTTTAAGACAAATGAAACGTATGTTTTGAATTTTCTGGCTATAGCCCCTGTAGTCGTATTTACTCTGGACGACTTTTGTATAACTGGTAAACCGTTAGAGATAGACAAAATCATACTGTACAACAAATGTAGATCTTGTAGATCTTCGTGAAATGGAACATCGTTGTTTATTTTTTTATATGTTAAGTGTCCAAGAGAACGGGATCTCAAAGCTTTAAAAGATTTGACTATCCTTCAAAGCCTACTGTATTCTAATATTCACCTTGTACCTACAAGGAAATAAGCAACAAGATAATTTGTACAAATGTTTCTCTCGACTCGCACGAACATTTTTTACATAAAAATTGTAATTTTGGTGTGGGGAAATTAAAAACATATGCTTAGATACATCCGACAATAAAAACCAAGGCAACTTTTATTCGTTATGTCTCTCTGTATCAAATTTGATTAGTTCAATACGGAAAGTGCTCCATAAGGAACATCTTATAGAAAGAAAGATGTTGAAAACAAGTATATAAGGTTTGTAAGTGTTTTACTGGCCCAAGGAAGACGAATCGTCGCAGTAGAGCTCCACTTAATACACGTGTATCGAGAGATAATTAGTAATTTGTATGAATGTAACGTGAAATAGTAACGTTTATGTTTCCATGTTGTCTTGATGGTTCAACTTAATTAGCTTCTTTCCTATCTCTCTCTAGAGAGCCTATTCTCAGAACCGACACAGTCGTTCAAGTTAGCCGCTATGATTTCTATGAGCACGGCCTACTCTGTTTATCTCACGGAACGCGTACAGATATTCATTGAGTCTCTGATCGTTGTTACAACGATAGACTCCAGTGATTTATTGTTTTAAATTATAACGTATGTGTAAGAGTACAATTATTGGGGTTAGGTTATATTTTATATAGCATGAATACTAATATTGTTGAGTTAAAGGGAGTAGCGGCCTAGGCCTTAAGTTACGTAGTAGAGTAGGTTAAGTTGGTAGACGTGATAATTCAGTTACTTGCAATGTCAACAAATCTTTGAAATCTTACTATCTCCCAAAAACGTTTTTTATGTATCTATTTCCACGACACGTGCATTGGTGGGTTCGTTCCTCCTGCGCGGTAGTAATAATGTTTACACTGTTATTAACTATTTTGTTTATCTTATTATTACCACACTAAATTGTTTATCTTTCACAATAAAAAAGAAGTAAAGTCCCATTGCTATTTAGGCTTAAGAATATGTTAAAACTATTTGATCAACATAATAAATTACTTGGTTTTAAGCTTAATATTATATTCAAACTCTGAAACATGACACACAAGTTTATATTAAATAAACTAACAAGAAATTAAACCACTAAACGGTGGAATCATATATATTCGCATATGTACCACTCTTCATAACGCACGCTTACTCGACACTGAATGAGTCGTGTCGGAACCTGAACAGTAGTGAAGGAGAGGGATGGCAGGTGGAGTGAGGGAAAAACGTGTTACGGGGAAGTGGCGCAGTTGAGTCGAGTTTGTTCAAGTCTGCGAAAGGCCTTAAGGTTACAGATAAGGCAAACCCCAATAAAACTTAATGCACATAACTGGTGCTAACAGATTCAAAGTAGGCACCTGTTGAATGTCAGATAGATACACACACGCGCACACACACACACACACACACACACACACACACACACACACACACACACACACACACAGAGCCGGGCCAGGTATTGAAGATGTTCGCCCATTGTGTGTGTGATGTTTAGTTGAGATATTTGAGTATGATCCCAGTTACTTAGGAGACACGTGACACACACAGAGCCGGGCCAGGTATTGAAGATGTTCGCCCATTGTGTGTGTGATGTTTAGTTGAGATATTTGAGTATGATCCCAGTTACGTAGGAGACACGTGACACACACAGAGCCGGGCCAGGTATTGAAGATGTTCGTCCATTGTGTGTGTGATGTTTTAATTGAGATATTTGAGTATGATCCCAGTTACTTAGGAGACACGTGACACACACAGAGCCGGGCCAGGTATTGAAGATGTTCGTCCATTGTGTGTGTGATGTTTAGTTGAGATATTCGAGTATGATCCCAGTTACTTAGGAGACACGTGACACACACAGAGCCGGGCCAGGTATTGAAGATGTTCGTCCATTGTGTGTGTGATGTTTTAATTGAGATATTTGAGTATGATCCCAGTTACGTAGGAGACACGTGACACACACAGAGCCGGGCCAGGTATTGAAGATGTTCGTCCATTGTGTGTGTGATGTTTAGTTGAGATATTTGAGTATGATCCCAGTTACTTAGGAGACACGTGACACACACAGAGCCGGGCCAGGTATTGAAGATGTTCGTCCATTGTGTGTGTGATGTTTTAATTGAGATATTTGAGTATGATCCCAGTTACGTAGGAGACACGTGACACACACAGAGCCGGGCCAGGTATTGAAGATGTTCGTCCATTGTGTGTGTGATGTTTAGTTGAGATATTTGAGTATGATCCCAGTTACGTAGGAGACACGTGACACACACAGAGCCGGGCCAGGTATTGAAGATGTTCGTCCATTGTGTGTGTGATGTTTTAATTGAGATATTTGAGTATGATCCCAGTTACTTAGGAGACACGTGACACACACAGAGCCGGGCCAGGTATTGAAGATGTTCGTCCATTGTGTGTGTGATGTTTTAATTGAGATATTTGAGTATGATCCCAGTTACGTAGGAGACACGTGACACACACAGAGCCGGGCCAGGTATTGAAGATGTTCGTCCATTGTGTGTGTGATGTTTTAATTGAGATATTTGAGTATGATCCCAGTTACGTAGGAGACACGTGACACACACAGAGCCGGGCCAGGTATTGAAGATGTTCGTCCATTGTGTGTGTGATGTTTAGTTGAGATATTTGAGTATGATCCCAGTTACTTAGGAGACACGTGACACACACAGAGCCGGGCCAGGTATTGAAGATGTTCGTCCATTGTGTGTGTGATGTTTAGTTGAGATATTTGAGTATGATCCCAGTTACTTAGGAGACACGTGACACACACAGAGCCGGGCCAGGTATTGAAGATGTTCGTCCATTGTGTGTGTGATGTTTAGTTGAGATATTTGAGTATGATCCCAGTTACGTAGGAGACACGTGACACACACAGAGCCGGGCCAGGTATTGAAGATGTTCGTCCATTGTGTGTGTGATGTTTTAATTGAGATATTTGAGTATGATCCCAGTTACTTAGGAGACACGTGACACACACACAGAGCCGGGCCAGGTATTGAAGATGTTCGTCCATTGTGTGTGTGATGTTTAGTTGAGATATTTGAGTATGATCCCAGTTACGTAGGAGACACGTGACACACACACAGAGCCGGGCCAGGTATTGAAGATGTTCGTCCATTGTGTGTGTGATGTTTTAATTGAGATATTTGAGTATGATCCCAGTTACTTAGGAGACACGTGACACACACAGAGCCGGGCCAGGTATTGAAGATGTTCGCCCATTGTGTGTGTGATGTTTTAATTGAGATATTTGAGTATGATCCCAGTTACGTAGGAGACACGTGACACACACACAGAGCCGGGCCAGGTATTGAAGATGTTCGCCCATTGTGTGTGTGATGTTTAGTTGAGATATTCGAGTATGATCCCAGTTACGTAGGAGACACGTGACACACACAGAGCCGGGCCAGGTATTGAAGATGTTCGTCCATTGTGTGTGTGATGTTTAGTTGAGATATTTGAGTATGATCCCAGTTACTTAGGAGACACGTGACACACACAGAGCCGGGCCAGGTATTGAAGATGTTCGTCCATTGTGTGTGTGATGTTTAGTTGAGATATTTGAGTATGATCCCAGTTACTTAGGAGACACGTGACACACACAGAGCCGGGCCAGGTATTGAAGATGTTCGTCCATTGTGTGTGTGATGTTTAGTTGAGATATTTGAGTATGATCCCAGTTACGTAGGAGACACGTGACACACACAGAGCCGGGCCAGGTATTGAAGATGTTCGTCCATTGTGTGTGTGATGTTTTAATTGAGATATTTGAGTATGATCCCAGTTACTTAGGAGACACGTGACACACACACAGAGCCGGGCCAGGTATTGAAGATGTTCGTCCATTGTGTGTGTGATGTTTTAATTGAGATATTTGAGTATGATCCCAGTTACTTAGGAGACACGTGACACACACAGAGCCGGGCCAGGTATTGAAGATGTTCGTCCATTGTGTGTGTGATGTTTTAATTGAGATATTTGAGTATGATCCCAGTTACGTAGGAGACACGTGACACACACAGAGCCGGGCCAGGTATTGAAGATGTTTGCCCATTGTGTGTGTGATGTTTTAATTGAGATATTTGAGTATGATCCCAGTTACGTAGGAGACACGTGACACACACAGAGCCGGGCCAGGTATTGAAGATGTTCGTCCATTGTGTGTGTGATGTTTTAATTGAGATATTTGAGTATGATCCCAGTTACTTAGGAGACACGTGACACACACAGAGCCGGGCCAGGTATTGAAGATGTTCGTCCATTGTGTGTGTGATGTTTTAATTGAGATATTTGAGTATGATCCCAGTTACGTAGGAGACACGTGACACACACAGAGCCGGGCCAGGTATTGAAGATGTTCGTCCATTGTGTGTGTGATGTTTTAATTGAGATATTTGAGTATGATCCCAGTTACGTAGGAGACACGTGACACACACAGAGCCGAGCCAGGTATTGAAGATGTTCGTCCATTGTGTGTGTGATGTTTTAATTGAGATATTTGAGTATGATCCCAGTTACGTAGGAGACACGTGACACACACAGAGCCGGGCCAGGTATTGAAGATGTTCGTCCATTGTGTGTGTGATGTTTTAATTGAGATATTTGAGTATGATCCCAGTTACGTAGGAGACACGTGACACACACAGAGCCGGGCCAGGTATTGAAGATGTTCGTCCATTGTGTGTGTGATGTTTTAATTGAGATATTTGAGTATGATCCCAGTTACGTAGGAGACACGTGACACACACAGAGCCGGGCCAGGTATTGAAGATGTTCGTCCATTGTGTGTGTGATGTTTAGTTGAGATATTTGAGTATGATCCCAGTTACGTAGGAGACACGTGACACACACAGAGCCGGGCCAGGTATTGAAGATGTTCGTCCATTGTGTGTGTGATGTTTTAATTGAGATATTTGAGTATGATCCCAGTTACGTAGGAGACACGTGACACACACAGAGCCGAGCCAGGTATTGAAGATGTTCGTCCATTGTGTGTGTGATGTTTTAATTGAGATATTTGAGTATGATCCCAGTTACGTAGGAGACACGTGACACACACAGAGCCGGGCCAGGTATTGAAGATGTTCGTCCATTGTGTGTGTGATGTTTAGTTGAGATATTTGAGTATGATCCCAGTTACGTAGGAGACACGTGACACACACAGAGCCGGGCCAGGTATTGAAGATGTTCGTCCATTGTGTGTGTGATGTTTTAATTGAGATATTTGAGTATGATCCCAGTTACGTAGGAGACACGTGACACACACAGAGCCGAGCCAGGTATTGAAGATGTTCGTCCATTGTGTGTGTGATGTTTTAATTGAGATATTTGAGTATGATCCCAGTTACGTAGGAGACACGTGACACACACAGAGCCGGGCCAGGTATTGAAGATGTTCGTCCATTGTGTGTGTGATGTTTTAATTGAGATATTTGAGTATGATCCCAGTTACGTAGGAGACACGTGACACACACAGAGCCGGGCCAGGTATTGAAGATGTTCGTCCATTGTGTGTGTGATGTTTTAATTGAGATATTTGAGTATGATCCCAGTTACGTAGGAGACACGTGACACACACAGAGCCGGGCCAGGTATTGAAGATGTTCGTCCATTGTGTGTGTGATGTTTAGTTGAGATATTTGAGTATGATCCCAGTTACGTAGGAGACACGTGACACACACAGAGCCGGGCCAGGTATTGAAGATGTTCGTCCATTGTGTGTGTGATGTTTTAATTGAGATATTTGAGTATGATCCCAGTTACGTAGGAGACACGTGACACACACAGAGCCGGGCCAGGTATTGAAGATGTTTGCCCATTGTGTGTGTGATGTTTTAATTGAGATATTTGAGTATGATCCCAGTTACGTAGGAGACACGTGACACACACAGAGCCGGGCCAGGTATTGAAGATGTTCGTCCATTGTGTGTGTGATGTTTTAATTGAGATATTTGAGTATGATCCCAGTTACTTAGGAGACACGTGACACACACAGAGCCGGGCCAGGTATTGAAGATGTTCGCCCATTGTGTGTGTAATGTTTTAATTGAGATATTTGAGTATGATCCCAGTTACTTAGGAGACACGTGACACACACAGAGCCGGGCCAGGTATTGAAGATGTTCGTCCATTGTGTGTGTGATGTTTAGTTGAGATATTTGAGTATGATCCCAGTTACGTAGGAGACACGTGACACACACAGAGCCGGGCCAGGTATTGAAGATGTTCGTCCATTGTGTGTGTGATGTTTTAATTGAGATATTTGAGTATGATCCCAGTTACGTAGGAGACACGTGACATGCACACACACACACACACACAGAGCCGGGCCAGGTATTGAAGATGTTCGTCCATTGTGTGTGTGATGTTTAGTTGAGATATTTGAGTATGATCCCAGTTACGTAGGAGACACGTGACACACACAGAGCCGGGCCAGGTATTGAAGATGTTCGTCCATTGTGTGTGTGATGTTTTAATTGAGATATTCGAGTATGATCCCAGTTACGTAGGAGACACGTGACACACAGAGCCGGGCCAGGTATTGAAGATGTTCGTCCATTGTGTGTGTGATGTTTAGTTGAGATATTTGAGTATGATCCCAGTTACGTAGGAGACACGTGACACACACAGAGCCGGGCCAGGTATTGAAGATGTTCGTCCATTGTGTGTGTGATGTTTAGTTGAGATATTTGAGTATGATCCCAGTTACTTAGGAGACACGTGACACACACAGAGCCGGGCCAGGTATTGAAGATGTTCGTCCATTGTGTCTGTGATGTTTTAATTGAGATATTTGAGTATGATCCCAGTTACTTAGGAGACACGTGACACACAGAGCCGGGCCAGGTATTGAAGATGTTCGTCCATTGTGTGTGTGTGATGTTTTAATTGAGATATTTGAGTATGATCCCAGTTACTTAGGAGACACGTGACACACACAGAGCCGGGCCAGGTATTGAAGATGTTCGTCCATTGTGTGTGTGATGTTTAGTTGAGATATTTGAGTATGATCCCAGTTACTTAGGAGACACGTGACACACACAGAGCCGGGCCAGGTATTGAAGATGTTCGTCCATTGTGTGTGTGATGTTTTAATTGAGATATTTGAGTATGATCCCAGTTACTTAGGAGACACGTGACACACACAGAGCCGGGCCAGGTATTGAAGATGTTCGTCCATTGTGTGTGTGATGTTTAGTTGAGATATTTGAGTATGATCCCAGTTACTTAGGAGACACGTGACACACACAGAGCCGGGCCAGGTATTGAAGATGTTCGTCCATTGTGTGTGTGATGTTTAGTTGAGATATTTGAGTATGATCCCAGTTACGTAGGAGACACGTGACACACACAGAGCCGGGCCAGGTATTGAAGATGTTCGTCCATTGTGTGTGTGATGTTTTAATTGAGATATTCGAGTATGATCCCAGTTACGTAGGAGACACGTGACACACACAGAGCCGGGCCAGGTATTGAAGATGTTCGTCCATTGTGTGTGTGATGTTTAGTTGAGATATTTGAGTATGATCCCAGTTACTTAGGAGACACGTGACACACACAGAGCCGGGCCAGGTATTGAAGATGTTCGTCCATTGTGTGTGTGTGATGTTTTAATTGAGATATTTGAGTATGATCCCAGTTACGTAGGAGACACGTGACACACACAGAGCCGGGCCAGGTATTGAAGATGTTCGTCCATTGTGTGTGTGTGATGTTTTAATTGAGATATTTGAGTATGATCCCAGTTACGTAGGAGACACGTGACACACACAGAGCCGGGCCAGGTATTGAAGATGTTCGTCCATTGTGTGTGTGATGTTTTAATTGAGATATTTGAGTATGATCCCAGTTACGTAGGAGACACGTGACACACACAGAGCCGGGCCAGGTATTGAAGATGTTCGTCCATTGTGTGTGTGATGTTTTAATTGAGATATTTGAGTATGATCCCAGTTACGTAGGAGACACGTGACACACACAGAGCCGAGCCAGGTATTGAAGATGTTCGTCCATTGTGTGTGTGATGTTTTAATTGAGATATTTGAGTATGATCCCAGTTACGTAGGAGACACGTGACACACACAGAGCCGGGCCAGGTATTGAAGATGTTCGTCCATTGTGTGTGTGATGTTTTAATTGAGATATTTGAGTATGATCCCAGTTACGTAGGAGACACGTGACACACACAGAGCCGGGCCAGGTATTGAAGATGTTCGTCCATTGTGTGTGTGATGTTTTAATTGAGATATTTGAGTATGATCCCAGTTACGTAGGAGACACGTGACACACACAGAGCCGGGCCAGGTATTGAAGATGTTCGTCCATTGTGTGTGTGATGTTTTAATTGAGATATTTGAGTATGATCCCAGTTACGTAGGAGACACGTGACACACACAGAGCCGAGCCAGGTATTGAAGATGTTCGTCCATTGTGTGTGTGATGTTTAGTTGAGATATTTGAGTATGATCCCAGTTACTTAGGAGACACGTGACACACACAGAGCCGGGCCAGGTATTGAAGATGTTCGCCCATTGTGTGTGTGATGTTTAGTTGAGATATTTGAGTATGATCCCAGTTACTTAGGAGACACGTGACACACACAGAGCCGGGCCAGGTATTGAAGATGTTCGCCCATTGTGTGTGTGTGATGTTTTAATTGAGATATTTGAGTATGATCCCAGTTACGTAGGAGACACGTGACACACACAGAGCCGGGCCAGGTATTGAAGATGTTCGTCCATTGTGTGTGTGATGTTTTAATTGAGATATTTGAGTATGATCCCAGTTACTTAGGAGACACGTGACACACACAGAGCCGGGCCAGGTATTGAAGATGTTCGTCCATTGTGTGTGTGATGTTTAGTTGAGATATTTGAGTATGATCCCAGTTACTTAGGAGACACGTGACACACACAGAGCCGGGCCAGGTATTGAAGATGTTCGTCCATTGTGTGTGTGATGTTTTAATTGAGATATTTGAGTATGATCCCAGTTACGTAGGAGACACGTGACACACACAGAGCCGGGCCAGGTATTGAAGATGTTCGTCCATTGTGTGTGTGATGTTTTAATTGAGATATTTGAGTATGATCCCAGTTACGTAGGAGACACGTGACACACACAGAGCCGGGCCAGGTATTGAAGATGTTCGTCCATTGTGTGTGTGATGTTTTAATTGAGATATTTGAGTATGATCCCAGTTACGTAGGAGACACGTGACACACACAGAGCCGGGCCAGGTATTGAAGATGTTCGTCCATTGTGTGTGTGATGTTTTAATTGAGATATTTGAGTATGATCCCAGTTACGTAGGAGACACGTGACACACACAGAGCCGGGCCAGGTATTGAAGATGTTCGTCCATTGTGTGTGTGATGTTTAGTTGAGATATTTGAGTATGATCCCAGTTACTTAGGAGACACGTGACACACACAGAGCCGGGCCAGGTATTGAAGATGTTCGTCCATTGTGTGTGTGATGTTTAGTTGAGATATTTGAGTATGATCCCAGTTACTTAGGAGACACGTGACACACACAGAGCCGGGCCAGGTATTGAAGATGTTCGTCCATTGTGTGTGTGATGTTTTAATTGAGATATTTGAGTATGATCCCAGTTACGTAGGAGACACGTGACACACACAGAGCCGGGCCAGGTATTGAAGATGTTCGTCCATTGTGTGTGTGATGTTTAGTTGAGATATTTGAGTATGATCCCAGTTACTTAGGAGACACGTGACACACACAGAGCCGGGCCAGGTATTGAAGATGTTCGTCCATTGTGTGTGTGATGTTTAGTTGAGATATTTGAGTATGATCCCAGTTACTTAGGAGACACGTGACACACACAGAGCCGGGCCAGGTATTGAAGATGTTCGTCCATTGTGTGTGTGATGTTTTAATTGAGATATTTGAGTATGATCCCAGTTACGTAGGAGACACGTGACACACACAGAGCCGGGCCAGGTATTGAAGATGTTCGTCCATTGTGTGTGTGATGTTTAGTTGAGATATTTGAGTATGATCCCAGTTACTTAGGAGACACGTGACACACACAGAGCCGGGCCAGGTATTGAAGATGTTCGTCCATTGTGTGTGTGATGTTTAGTTGAGATATTTGAGTATGATCCCAGTTACTTAGGAGACACGTGACACACACAGAGCCGGGCCAGGTATTGAAGATGTTCGTCCATTGTGTGTGTGATGTTTAGTTGAGATATTTGAGTATGATCCCAGTTACTTAGGAGACACGTGACACACACAGAGCCGGGCCAGGTATTGAAGATGTTCGTCCATTGTGTGTGTGATGTTTAGTTGAGATATTTGAGTATGATCCCAGTTACGTAGGAGACACGTGACACACACAGAGCCGGGCCAGGTATTGAAGATGTTCGTCCATTGTGTGTGTGATGTTTTAATTGAGATATTTGAGTATGATCCCAGTTACTTAGGAGACACGTGACACACACAGAGCCGGGCCAGGTATTGAAGATGTTCGTCCATTGTGTGTGTGATGTTTTAATTGAGATATTTGAGTATGATCCCAGTTACGTAGGAGACACGTGACATGCACACACACACACACACAGAGCCGGGCCAGGTATTGAAGATGTTCGCCCATTGTGTGTGTGATGTTTTAATTGAGATATTTGAGTATGATCCCAGTTACTTAGGAGACACGTGACACACACAGAGCCGGGCCAGGTATTGAAGATGTTCGTCCATTGTGTGTGTGATGTTTTAATAGAGATATTTGAGTATGATCCCAGTTACTTAGGAGACACGTGACACACACAGAGCCGGGCCAGGTATTGAAGATGTTCGCCCATTGTGTGTGTGATGTTTTAATTGAGATATTTGAGTATGATCCCAGTTACTTAGGAGACACGTGACACACACAGAGCCGGGCCAGGTATTGAAGATGTTCGCCCATTGTGTGTGTGATGTTTTAATTGAGATATTCGAGTATGATCCCAGTTACGTAGGAGACACGTGACACACAGAGCCGGGCCAGGTATTGAAGATGTTCGTCCATTGTGTGTGTGATGTTTTAATTGAGATATTTGAGTATGATCCCAGTTACGTAGGAGACACGTGACACACACAGAGCCGGGCCAGGTATTGAAGATGTTCGCCCATTGTGTGTGTGATGTTTTAATTGAGATATTCGAGTATGATCCCAGTTACGTAGGAGACACGTGACACACACAGAGCCGGGCCAGGTATTGAAGATGTTCGTCCATTGTGTGTGTGATGTTTAGTTGAGATATTTGAGTATGATCCCAGTTACGTAGGAGACACGTGACACACACAGAGCCGGGCCAGGTATTGAAGATGTTCGCCCATTGTGTGTGTGATGTTTTAATTGAGATATTCGAGTATGATCCCAGTTACGTAGGAGACACGTGACACACACAGAGCCGGGCCAGGTATTGAAGATGTTCGTCCATTGTGTGTGTGATGTTTAGTTGAGATATTTGAGTATGATCCCAGTTACGTAGGAGACACGTGACACACACAGAGCCGGGCCAGGTATTGAAGATGTTCGCCCATTGTGTGTGTGATGTTTTAATTGAGATATTCGAGTATGATCCCAGTTACGTAGGAGACACGTGACACACACAGAGCCCGGCCAGGTATTGAAGATGTTCGCCCATTGTGTGTGTGATGTTTTAATTGAGATATTTGAGTATGATCCCAGTTACGTAGGAGACACGTGACACACAGAGCCGGGCCAGGTATTGAAGATGTTCGCCCATTGTGTGTGTGATGTTTTAATTGAGATATTTGAGTATGATCCCAGTTACGTAGGAGACACGTGACACACACAGAGCCGGGCCAGGTATTGAAGATGTTCGCCCATTGTGTGTGTGATGTTTTAATTGAGATATTTGAGTATGATCCCAGTTACTTAGGAGACACGTGACACACAGAGCCGGGCCAGGTATTGAAGATGTTCGTCCATTGTGTGTGTGATGTTTTAATTGAGATATTTGAGTATGATCCCAGTTACTTAGGAGACACGTGACACACAGAGCCGGGCCAGGTATTGAAGATGTTCGTCCATTGTGTGTGTGATGTTTTAATTGAGATATTTGAGTATGATCCCAGTTACTTAGGAGACACGTGACACACAGAGCCGGGCCAGGTATTGAAGATGTTCGCCCATTGTGTGTGTGATGTTTTAATTGAGATATTTGAGTATGATCCCAGTTACTTAGGAGACACGTGACACACAGAGCCGGGCCAGGTATTGAAGATGTTCGTCCATTGTGTGTGTGATGTTTTAATTGAGATATTTGAGTATGATCCCAGTTACGTAGGAGACACGTGACACACAGAGCCGGGCCAGGTATTGAAGATGTTCGCCCATTGTGTGTGTGATGTTTTAATTGAGATATTTGAGTATGATCCCAGTTACGTAGGAGACACGTGACACACACAGAGCCGGGCCAGGTATTGAAGATGTTCGCCCATTGTGTGTGTGATGTTTTAATTGAGATATTTGAGTATGATCCCAGTTACGTAGGAGACACGTGACATGCACACACACACACACACAGAGCCGGGCCAGGTATTGAAGATGTTCGCCCATTGTGTGTGTGATGTTTTAATTGAGATATTTGAGTATGATCCCAGTTACTTAGGAGACACGTGACACACACAGAGCCGGGCCAGGTATTGAAGATGTTCGTCCATTGTGTGTGTGATGTTTTAATAGAGATATTTGAGTATGATCCCAGTTACTTAGGAGACACGTGACACACACAGAGCCGGGCCAGGTATTGAAGATGTTCGCCCATTGTGTGTGTGATGTTTTAATTGAGATATTTGAGTATGATCCCAGTTACTTAGGAGACACGTGACACACACAGAGCCGGGCCAGGTATTGAAGATGTTCGCCCATTGTGTGTGTGATGTTTTAATTGAGATATTCGAGTATGATCCCAGTTACGTAGGAGACACGTGACACACAGAGCCGGGCCAGGTATTGAAGATGTTCGTCCATTGTGTGTGTGATGTTTTAATTGAGATATTTGAGTATGATCCCAGTTACGTAGGAGACACGTGACACACACAGAGCCGGGCCAGGTATTGAAGATGTTCGCCCATTGTGTGTGTGATGTTTTAATTGAGATATTCGAGTATGATCCCAGTTACGTAGGAGACACGTGACACACACAGAGCCGGGCCAGGTATTGAAGATGTTCGTCCATTGTGTGTGTGATGTTTAGTTGAGATATTTGAGTATGATCCCAGTTACGTAGGAGACACGTGACACACACAGAGCCGGGCCAGGTATTGAAGATGTTCGCCCATTGTGTGTGTGATGTTTTAATTGAGATATTCGAGTATGATCCCAGTTACGTAGGAGACACGTGACACACACAGAGCCGGGCCAGGTATTGAAGATGTTCGTCCATTGTGTGTGTGATGTTTAGTTGAGATATTTGAGTATGATCCCAGTTACGTAGGAGACACGTGACACACACAGAGCCGGGCCAGGTATTGAAGATGTTCGCCCATTGTGTGTGTGATGTTTTAATTGAGATATTCGAGTATGATCCCAGTTACGTAGGAGACACGTGACACACACAGAGCCCGGCCAGGTATTGAAGATGTTCGCCCATTGTGTGTGTGATGTTTTAATTGAGATATTTGAGTATGATCCCAGTTACGTAGGAGACACGTGACACACAGAGCCGGGCCAGGTATTGAAGATGTTCGCCCATTGTGTGTGTGATGTTTTAATTGAGATATTTGAGTATGATCCCAGTTACGTAGGAGACACGTGACACACACAGAGCCCGGCCAGGTATTGAAGATGTTCGCCCATTGTGTGTGTGATGTTTTAATTGAGATATTTGAGTATGATCCCAGTTACGTAGGAGACACGTGACACACAGAGCCGGGCCAGGTATTGAAGATGTTCGCCCATTGTGTGTGTGATGTTTTAATTGAGATATTTGAGTATGATCCCAGTTACGTAGGAGACACGTGACATGCTCTACTTACTCAACAAGTGGAGGAAATTTGGTGTTGTCATAACAGAAATAGTGGTTAGGTACCTACCAACTTTCCATCACAGTCTCGACGTTATGCAACTGTGGTTAGTAAAACACTTGCTCTATATAACTCGCTTACCTATATGATTCACTTAATTCTCTTTGCATGACCAAAGGATGAAAAAGTGAACAACGATCTTCCATTTGAGAAATGTATAAGTATAGAAAAATGCAGACAAATGACAAAGAATATCTCCGAAATAGTTCACTCTACATAAAAATGTATTTCATATAAACTGTGTGTCTTAAAAAGATCTACATTTTTTGTATAGTAAGATTTTGTCTATATCTTACGGTTTAGCAGTTATACAGAAGTCATCCAGAGTAAACAGGACTACTGATGAGTCTTTAAAAGAATCTGTAGATGACATAAAAATAATAATCTGAATAAGATTAAAGTAAAAACATGAAGGCTGCGATATAACGTGGTTTTTACAGAAATTGTAGCACTGTAGGAATAAACAATAAGCATTTGAACGCTTCGAGATTTTGTTTGTATGAAATGAGTTGAAATTTCCTGTACATCCATACTAAGATTAAAACTATTACAATTGTTCCTTACCTCTTTCACACTGTAATAGATTCTCTTATATTTGTTTGTAGTTTCCTCTTCCATACGATGTATAGGGTAGAGAAATAAATACTGGTGAATTAGTAGAAAATTACGATAGTTTTCCGAGTCCTCTAACCTCAATTCGTTTTGGAGCAGACCCAATATACATACATACCTCGGCTTGTGACCTGTAACCGTGAAAACCTATTTTATTTCTAATACATCTTTTCTTCCTATTGAGACAGACTCGTAGAAATATATCACAAACATATACTTAATATAGCAATCGCTAAATTAATATTTGCATCCGCCATGTTTATTTCTCACGTGAAATGTGATTTATTTTGGACCAAAATACATGATAGTGTGACACTGTTTCTTTTGTGTAATTCCATTGGATACAAAAAGTTGGATCGTGTGACAGTGGAGATTCTGTTCACCATATTATTGTCCCTAAATGTTATGTTTGGTGTCATTCTCTGTTATTTATGTATATCTGTGACAGAACTTATGGTACCATACGACTGGTTGGAGAAAATCTCACCGGGAACAAATAATAACAGTTAAAGTAACGTTAACATAACCTTAATAACCAACACACAAAACAAGAAAGTCAATACAAAAAAACATAGCGTTATTACAGTATGATCAATGTGAGAGAGCAGATAAACGAATGTTATATGATCTAGCTGTTTTTTGTTGTTTTGCGAAGACATGAAGCGTAAGTAATTATTCTTATGTTGGCAATGTTCCAGCTACTATAATAATCACACTAGACAAATATATAGATGCTCTTACAAGCTTTTGTAGACACTGCATAAAATTAAATCGTAATTAATTGTTGAAATTAAGCTGACGATTTCAAAGCTTAACTATGCCAAGTTTGGTCAAAACCTGTGTAGTGTGTAGAAACAAACAAAACCCGCACACGCACGCATGCGCACACTTACCTACACACACAACGATAATATACATATATTCATTAATTGATTTGCAATGCTAATTTAACCTTCAATTCATTCAACTATTTAGGTTTAAAAATGTTAATTTCAGCTATACAATAATGCTTGCTTACAAAATATTAGCACGAACTTCTAACACGTTTTGTGGTTATGTCTAAGCCTGTCTACTTACTTCTACATTTGTGACATAACCTATGTATGTCATCACTAGGTAAAGAAAAGTCCCAAAGTTTCAAAATGAGACCTTAAACTTGACTCGTACAAGATTGTGAGGCCATGGTCGCTGCCGGAAGCCTCTAAAAGACATTAGGATGCACTTGAAGAAGCAGTAATCAAAATAATGGATACTCTTAACCGGTTTTTTTGCTTTCTAAATCATGTGCTCAGTGTCCCCTTGATTACACGTGTATCTGCGACTCCTTAAAAGGATGCCTTAGAAAGAATATCCATTATATCGTGAATGAAAAAAGAGAAACTGCAAGATGGAGGCTGCGATATAAGGTGAATGATTGCAGGCTTCTGAGGCTTTGCAGTTTACAAGCTTCTTCACAGTGAAAACACTAGACCCAGGCAATAAATAATTGAGTTGTTAGTATATACGTCTAGTTTTTGCCCAATTTTTACAAAATATTTTTACATAACCTTAATGTTCAATTTAACCTAACCCCTACAACCCCACAAATATTATTGTAGGTACAATGTCACATAAAGAAGTCCGTTGCAATTGTCTACTGTTACAAACAAGGTCGAATAAACTGACCTTGCATGGTCTGATTAGAAATAACGGATATAACGCTCAAAACGTGTATTTATTAAAATACTTGAACGTTTACAGGAATCGCCTTGTACTAGAGAACAGTTACTTCAAGCAGATTTAATGTTTCAAACGTATTTCGTTGATATTTCCCTTTCTTTACTGACTGTGTGAAACAGTTGGTATTGCAGGTAGTTTGACGACTTTGTCCCTTCGTATTTTACACTTACATTGAATACTATAAAGAAACCAAAATAAACAAAAGAAGTAAATAAAAACACCAGGAAGACAAAATATGAAAGTACTGTTGAAAAATAATCAAATACCACATGGAGAAAAGTGGCATTTCGACATACAGGGTGACATTTCAGCCGGTGCCTCTGGCCCTCGAAGGAGGGCTGAGACCGACTGGAATAAGTTCACCATGAAAATGCACGGGATGGCGCAACCCAGACTGTCGTACTATAGCGAGGCAGACATAGATGTCGCCATTGAAAACTTCACTGCCTCGCTACACACAGCCAAGAGAAGCGCTACCACTTACACCACAAGACCACCCGGTTTTTGCACGTACCCCGAGGTAGAGCAACTCATTGCGCGGAGACGACGCTTGACAAAACTGTGGCGATACACCCGTCAGCCTGAATACAAAGTGCTAGCAAAATGGCTACGCAACATCATTCGGCATCAAATTAAAATCAACAAAATTGAACAGTGGGAAAACAAAATGCTGAGTACCACCCATTCGGACTCTTCTTTGTGGAAATTACACAAGGCTTTCAAAGTTTCCACGAGCGTCAACTCCGCAACTGAGGCGCTGCACACTCAAAGCGGCTTGCACTTCTCCGCAGAGGAGAAAGCCGAGGTCTTCGCTGACTGTCTCCAAGACAGATTCACCGAAAACCCAGTGACCAACCGTGAAATAGAACGGGAGGTCCAGACATGGGTACAAACCTGGGTGGCGCAGAAGCAAGAGCAACAGCTACCCACCATAACACCGCAGGAAGTTTACAAGCTCATTAGGAAATTGCCTAATGGGAAAGCTGCCGGCCCAGACAAAGTGACTAATGAGGAACTTAAGCATCTCCCGAGAAAAGCCCTGGTGCAACTGACCAAGATATTTAACGCCTGTTTGCAGCAAGGCTATTTCCCCTCCACTTGGAAACGAGCCAAAGTTATCATGCTCCCAAAAGAAGGGAAAAGCACCAGACAACCGCAAAACTATCGCCCCATTAGTCTTTTGTCTACTATTGGTAAATTGCTCGAAAAATGTATCCTTTCTCGACTACATAAACAAGTCTTGGCAACACATGAACTCTCAAATTCACAATTTGGCTTTAGAAAAGGACATTCCACTGAACTACAGCTCCTCAGACTAACTGATGACGTAACAGAGCAATTTAACAATTGGGCTTCAACGTTGGCGCTATTTCTGGACGTAGAAGCTGCATTTGACCGGTGCTGGCACAATGGCCTCATTTACAAACTGCACCACAATTTCCCGGCTCTTCAAAATTATCTATACTTGCTGCACAATTTTCTAGAAAAACGGCAGTTTTACGTCCAAGTGGGCCGCTCCTCCTCACGGGAGCGAGTGATGCGGGCTGGCGTCCCACAAGGGGCAATAATGTCCCCTTTTCTGTACATATTATTCACCAACGATTTCCCAGTGGACGCCAGATGTAAGGTAGCCATGTATGCTGACGACACTGCAATATACAACCACCATAGAAATCCACGTTTCGGCCTTGCAGAAATGCAACGTTATGTGAACAACTTCCTCTCATGGCAACATGACTGGAAAATCAAAATTAATCCCGACAAATGCCAGCTGATTCATTTCTCTAAGCGGCGTCATACTTTGGCAATGGACCTAACGGTCGGTGGTCAAATATTGCACTGCCGTCAGCAAGTTAAATACTTAGGTGTCACCTTGGACCGCCAAATGTGTTGGTCCACCCACATAAAAAATAGCGCCAATAAAGGCAGACAGCGGCTAAAGTTGTGCGCCCCCATCTTCCGTAGTAAACAGTTGCGACTAAAGTCAAAACTGATATTATATAGGTCATTGATACTCTCGGTGGTCCTGTATGCATGTGTGGCCTGGGCTAATGCCTCCAAACCTGCCCTTAAACAAATCCAAACCCTCCAAAAACTCTCCCTCAGAAAAATCCTCTCTGCTCCACTCCTTACCACTAACCAAACTCTGCACCTCGAAACTCAGATCCCGTTCATCCCAGAGGCAATAGAAAAAAAGAACAATGGCGGCATGGACGCGCATTAGGAACCACGAAAATGACGTAATCGCCAACATTAGCAAAGGCGAGCCGAAGCACCGCAAACATACTAGAATAAAAGTGTTCTAGACGCGGCACGCCTCGCCGACTAATGCGCGTCCGCGCAACCTGGTTACGGACTCCGAAAACTATAGTAACAGCTGACTATAGTCCGCCATTTTGTTACGTTACGTTACTGACGCTGACAACTGAATCGCGTTGGATGCAAAAATAGGACAGAAATTGTATTCAACTCTTGTTTCACCACGCATGATGAATTTGACCAAAAGGGTTGGAGCATGGGACCTCGGTTTGACAGTTTTCTCAAATCACTTAGGTCGTCTGTATTAACATGAAGTAGATATAAACACTTATGGACGTATATCTATTTTGGTGAGTTCACAGTTGTGTATGAATGTAAAAGCGAAAGTTAAGTCACGAGCGACCCTGTAGGTCAGGGTCTCTTCATTCCTTTGTGGTCAGACTTGCTTCACCTCCTCCTTACTGACTGGCACTGAGGAAGGGTCAACAGTATATATACTAAGTAGACCAACTATTGTATTTCATCCAATAATTCAATGTCGAGGTTTCGCGAAACTGACACACATAACAAGGAATATCTCCGAAATGCTTCACTCTACAAAAAATTTTATTCAGAAATAAATTGTGTGTTTTAGCGAGATCTGCATTTTTTCTTAAGTAAGATTTTGTCTATCTCTTACGGTTTACGAGTTATGCAAAAGTCATCCAGAGTAAACACGACTACATGAGCTTTGGCCACAAAATTTAGAATATACATTTCATTTGTCATAAAAATATCTTAAACATATGACATTTTAATAAAAATCGTTAAAGCCATTTTCAAGAAAATAAAAATTTTCAAAATATTTTACATGTAAAGGGTAGTTTAGGGTGAGGCTATTTTCTTCAAAATCTTATTGCCGCATCCTTGAAAGACATTAAACTTAAATACCAACTTTTAACTGAGTTTTCGTTTTAGAGCTATGCTGTCCACAGACAGTTCATTTATACAGTAAACGACGTGTATCACAAGGACAGATGTTTTCGTAGCAAGCAAGGTACCTGAAACTGTAGCACATAGGTAACTCTTGTTGCCTTGGTTACATCTGCTGCCCTATGTTGGAGGCCGCAGCTCTTCGTCGTGGTGCAAAGTGGTAACCTTGCGGACACGCTGATCGACTCTAGCGGCACTTACCTACTCAATACATCCCATTAATTGTCTCAGTAATCCCTTTTCACCTTGATCCGTGAAATCTCTACAATGAAGTGATTAGGAAATTTACAAGGTATTTGCAGAACAACATTCTATTTCTCTAAGATTGTTGCTAGTGATGTTGCTGCCCTCTGTGCGGGGAAAAAGAGGACTACATAAATATTTTGGCACCATGTTCGCATACGGAAAGGAATTGGTGAAATATTAATTTTACCTATGTCTATTTGGATGCTGGGACTTCATCGTTAATAGTAAAAGGTGTCAAAGTGGGTTTACGTTATAGTTTTTTCGGGGGTTTCCCTGGTCGCCAAGCGAATACTGGGAAGTATTTCCATATACTCCAAATTTCCTTACCTGCAATTTGTCACATTAATCATTTAATTTCACTTTTCATCCCGTTAGGTTTATTTTTAAGGTTCGAAGCGTTGGCGAGCGTCGCGACAGCAGGAAATCTCTTGCCCGGATTGGAAGACAAGTCACTGGTTTCTGGGCCTCCCATGGGATGGTACAAGCCCGATCCATTCTCCCGGGAGGGGGATGCTACCTGGCCAGGCACATTCAGTGGAGGTGCCTAGTCCCCCTATGCAAGTTGTCACATACCCTAATATGGGTCTTCGCAGCAATATGAGTCGCGTATGTTAGTCAGATAGGCGACCTGTTCCGCCTGTATCCGGTCCTGAATCAGCTCTCTTTCACATTCCACACACACACGCAGAGAACAACTTTAATGAGAAAGGCTTGTTCATATGTCTGCAGATGATTGCATTACCATAAATTTGGACACTCAAAATAATAGAAAGCAACAACTTTATACATTACAACTTTCTCTACTCTTATACCATTCTTAGAGACCTCGAATTCATGTTAACAGACATAAACATTTATACAAATTGTCTTATTACTAATTTTATTGTAGGTATAAGGGCAATATGGGAATACAATAAAGTTTAAATCATAGCTAAGAGATAAAAAACTGAAAGAACTCACGCAAATAACAAGGAATACCTCCGGGATAGTTCGCTTCCCAAAAAAATGCATTTGAACATAACTTGTGTATTTTAGTAAGATTTTGTCAATCTCTTACGGTTTACCAGTTAAGCAGAAGTCATCCAGAGTAAACAGTACTACTTCGGCCATAGCCGGAAAAATGAACATTTCGTTTTTTATAAAAAATATCTTAAACGTATGCTATTTTAATGAAAATCGTTGGAGCCATTCTTGAACGAATCAAAGTTATCGAACAGTTTCCATGTAAAGCGTAGTTTAGGGTGGGGGAGTTTTCTCCAAGATGGTCCTTGAAACGTGCTAAACTTAAATACCAACTTTCGTTTATAAAAAAGCTTTTCGTTTTTGAATTACGTTGCTCAGAAAGACACACACAGACCGATTTCTAAAAATGTATTTTTTGGATTTAGAGGGCCTCAAAACAAATTTCCCGTGAAATCTCAACGTCAATTTTTGGATGATCTACGTTCAGGTCGGCCAGTGTGCCAGAAGATGCAGGACATGAGTCAGGAAGATACAAAAGTCATGAAGTGGGCACTTCAGATGACACAGTTTCCAGCATCATCCATACAGTCCTGATGATGTCATAGGTCAGTTCCCGATGGGTGCCACAAATGTTCAAACTATTCCATCATCAACTGAATGAATATAATTTAGACTTCCTTAGAGCAAACCCAGAAAACTGCTCAGAAACTTTTACAAGGACAAAACATGGCTTCATCGTCATGATCCAAAGACCAAACAAGAGTTCACGTAATGTGGTGTCCTACCTCCAAGAAATTTCGTGCGCAACAATCAACCGCAAACATCATGGCAACATTTTTGTGACTCAGAAGGTGTTTTTGAAATTTATGCCACACAAGACAACCATTGCTGGAAACACCCAAGTTTGCCCAATGATGACTTTGCGTGAGAATATCAAATGTCGGCTTGTGTTGTGCTGCTTCATGACAGTGCACACACACACACACACACACACACACACACACACACACACACACACACACACACACACACACACACACACACAGTCTGCTATATAGAAGTCTGGCTTGTAGAACTTAACCATCCACCCTACAGTCCAGACCTGGATCACACTGACTATTTTCTCAAAAACGTTATAGAAATTGCCGATTTCCTGATGACAATACATTCAAGGCAGCTGTAACAGGGTGTTATGACACTCAAGATGTGTTATTTTTTTCTGAGGTTATTCAATCACTGGGACAGAAGTTCACTAACTGCCTTGCACTTAAGGAGGACTGCATTGAAAAATAATCAGCTGAATTTCATCATCAGATTTAATTTTCATGCTCAGGTAGCTAAGTCATTCAAGAACCCTCGTAACAATACTTCAAGTTGTTAGTCAGAGGAATTTGAGTTTGAAGTATTTGGAAACCATTTGTCCATATGTAACGTCAGCGGAGGACCTTATGGTTCGGGTTCACGGAGCGATTAAAAATCTTCAAAGACAATCTGTTGGGTCATCACATGAGGTTGTCCACCGCCATTTAGGGCCTGCAGTGACGTAGGAGGTACACAGTTCGAAGCCCGTTTGTAATGCAGACAGCTCAATGTTGGATTTATTGACGAAATGTGAACGTACAGCTTCGATGCGCTACAACGTCCAAACCGTATACTTACACACAGGGATTCCTATTTGAAAACCGATCAGTTTGTCGTCCCGCACAACATAGTAAGTGCTGTGGGTGGTTTTGGAACACCTGTATATATATGTATGTATATATGCATATGAACGTATATTTCAGATCTAAGTTTGATAATTTGAATTTTTTCATTTTTTTTTTTTTTAATTTTTTTCTTGCCCATTCGGGTTGAAATTATCCAATTGTATATCAAATTAGATAGTTATTTCCTTGAAGCTGTGTATGATTAAATTGGTAGTTCAATAGTGGAATAGAACAGAATGGTGGTGATGTTAAGTTCAACATATGGGCGTCAACATATGTGTTGTTGAAGGTCAGTTTTATGAGGGGTAGGGATGCTGAGAATGTTCCTAATTGAGCTTTTAAGGTCTGCTGCGTCAAGGTAGCTTTGAAAGTTAGGTAGGTAGGTAGGTATGTTACATAAGTTGCAAATCCAGATCAGTCCTGTTCATTTGGCTTCAAGCGAAGTAAATCGCCCGTCCCGTCCATGACACTGAGCAGATAGGAACCGTCCCACACAAGTTAGCACTTAGCGAATAGAAAGTAGGGAAACATAATGTTGCTAATACGCTCTAAATTAGCACTTCCACTTTGTGAGAGACAGGCATTTTCGTAGCAGAGTGTCAAAAATTGTAAAAGGTAGAACGGTTGGTTGCTTGGTCGAGTTCCTGTTGCTACACACACGAACTGGTCTAGTTGCGTGTATCGCAAGTGAAAGTTTGTCCAATGTCGTATAACAAGTCCTACCACAGCTACAAGGTTATGCTTGTATTATTGATTCTGAAAGCGGTTCGTGAAACGTTCACCACTCTAATTTTTGGGGGACGCTATCTGATCTATCTATCAGTCGACTGGTTTGTAAGCTACGTTTCATAGTCCAGTGACTTTAATCCACCAACAACTGTCGTACCAGCCGAATTATGCCTACTAACACCACGATCTCTTCAACCAATCTTAATGAAGCTTTCAACTTAAACTGCACCTCCCACAATATATTAATGGTATAATTTTCATTGCTCTAGATTAAATAGTTATGTATTTAAAAACTATTATGTTTTTAGAAAGAGTGGAGTAGTAATAAAGGGTAGACTTTTTGCGATTTAAAATTAAAATAGAGACCTGAAATTTGGTATGCTAGTTTTTCTATGCCTATGCAATAAAATTGTGTATTTGTTTTCCAAAACTATAATATTTATTAGAAATATGATTTTTTCTACTTAAAACAGAATAAAAATAAATATTTGTTTGTATGAGTGTAATCAACAAACCAATGCACAGTTTTCTTTAACAAGTTATATTCTACATCTCCTGAAAATTTGAGCTTTATCTATAGATATTTACCACGAAAAAGTTAACCCAAAGTACTATAGTTGTTATATGGAGAAAAAGCACTACTAAATAGATTTGGAAATATTGCTCTTGACATATCCGCAGCCTTGGCACTTCACTCCGGTCTACAGACATTAGCACATTCTTCTTTAAGTTCATAAAAATATCTTAAACGTGTGGCATTTAAATCTAAATCGATAATCATTTTCCAGGAAATCAACTTTTCCGAACAATTTTCCAGGTAAAGGGTAGTTTAGGGTGGAGGCATTTTCTTCAAAATGTTCGTGTCGCATGCTTGAAAGATGTTAATAATCCTAAATAGCAACTTTGGCATTTAACCGACTTTTCGTTTTTGAGTTATGCTGTCCACAGACAGACAGACACACAACCAACCTTTTTCTAAAAGTGCATTTTTTGGATTCAACCAAATTATAAATTAAAAGGGGCTCCAATTCCTGACGTTGCCAACACCTTAAAAGGTGGAACATCAAAATCTTGTAGGTCGTGCCAATACAGGCTGACGTATGTAGACGTGTTATTCCTTTAAGAGATTAATAATTACAACACAGTATTTAAATAACATTTCTTATTATTTCTTAATTCGTGATATAGTCTTAATAAATGCAACCCGTGATGGTAAAATTCAATGCATAAATTAACACTTGTTTAGAATATTCCACAAAATAATTAACAATTTACTTTTTTAATATTAATAGTGACTTAAAAGTAAGTATTGATAAATTTTAATATATGTTCTCACAGTTCGCACCACAACTGTGACAACAAGACGGAAATGATGAATTAGACATATGGTGAATTAGACATATGATGAATTAGACATATGGTGAATATATATGAACGTTAGTAGACTGTACATTAAAGGTAGGTTTGCTATATAGAATATTCACCAAATCCTTTGTCTGAATGTCCCACTAATACACACGGATACTTGGCATGTTCAGTAACGTGAGAAAAGGAACAGGGGCGTGAGTGAAATAATGACAACAGACATAGTCATTTTACTACTAGAGAGTATGTTGGGTAAGTGTTGCCAACTCAAAGGAAAATGGTACTAAAGCGCTAGATCGACGCTGTGTTTTGCTTTCCTTTTTATTACAAATTTGTGATATATGTAATACAGATAATTAAAACAATTTCCCCGAAAAGCTGGAACTTTGGTGTTGGCTACACTGATATGCGGGCACTTTGTGGCTTAAGGACCTCAGTCGCTGTGGTATAATAAATCATAGTTGGTGGTTTTCGTTTGTGTTATGTTGGCATTTGTGAATAGTTGGTTAGCCGTTTAGCTGAGTGTTTTCACTGCACATGGATGTTAAGGGCCATCTGGTACTATAACCAAAGTGATAATACGGCGACTATTCCGCCATGAGTGAAAGATATGCGATCTGTCGCAGCACTGGCAGTAGCCTGAGATATCGGTCAGGAGTTTGCGCTTGCGCAGTATTTATTCTGGGCAAGACACATTTACGCCATACATAGCAGTTTATTCAAGTCACCTAGCTATTAGCTCTACTACCTGCTGCAAATGGTGTGAAAGTTGCAATTGGTTTCTCCAATACATTAACTGAAGAGAGAATTTAACGTTGCACTCACATGACTTTCTCTACTCCTGCACTAACTATCCTTACAAACCCTTATTCCTATATCTTCATATTAATAATGATAAACATTTGTACAAATTACCTTATTACCAATTTTTTTGTAGGTACAAGGGGAATATGGGAATACAGAAGGCTTTAAGTAATATTCAAATGTGTTAAAGCTTCTCGCTATGTGATAACTTCGAAATTTTCTTATCTTTGGATGCCCAGCAGTAAAAGAACGAATGATGTTTTCGGAAAAATATAATTAATGAAAACTCAGAAATTACTAACTCTAAGAAGTATTATAGCAATATTTTGTTTATTTTATGGTTTATGAGCTATGCAAGTCATTCGCAATAAACATTTTAGAGTGTTCTAGAAAATATTCAAAATTTTCATTTCATTTTTCATGAAAATGTCTTAAAACAGATGGTAGTTTACTGAAAATCTTAGTCATTTCCTTAAACATCAACAATTTGAAGAAATATTTTATATGATGTTGCAATAAATTGTGGGTTTTTAAAATTTAATTTACACAAAAACTGTCGAATCTATTGAAATACGCTAAAGGAGAAAGTTATCGTTTATTCAATTTTCTATGAATATAGCCATAAGTCAGGAACCTTCAATCAATAATAATTCAGCCAAGCGATGATAAATTTTTTATAAAAATATTTTTCTCCAGAAAACTATAAACTTTTCAACATTTTTGCATTTGACTTTCTTGTTATTCACAACATGAAGAATTCGCTGTTAGTCTGGCGGATCGTTTCACTTCCATCCTGTTTATCTACATAACTGGTAAACCGTTAGAAATAAGAGAAAATCTTACTATACAAAAATTTAGATCTTACTAAAACACACAACTTATGTCAATGAATTTTTTTTTGTACAGAAAATCATTTCAGAGTAATTCTTTGTTATTTCGGTGAGCTTTGAGAAACTTATACTTCTGTCAAATACAACATCATTATTCATTTTTTATATCTTAGCCGTATAAAAAGAACTGCATCTCAAAGCTTTAAGAGATTTGACTATCGCTCAAAGTCTACTGTGTTCCCATATTCCCCTTGTACCTACAAGGAAATAAGGAATAAGATAAGTTGTACAAATGTTTATATCAACTAACACGAAGAAGATATAGCAATAAGAGTTTGTAAGAATGGTAGTAGAAGTGTAGAGAAAGTCGTGTGAGTGTAACACATCAGATTTTTTCTCTCTATTTGCCTATGCGTGCATAAGCGCGTAGTAGTTACAGTAAAACTTAAGTGCATATATACGTGATAATTATATGTGGAATGGATGACGTCACTATGTACGAATTCCATGGAAGGAAGGAACGTACGTTCGGTAGCGAGGTGATCATTGATAGATATATATCTTTATGAACATGTTAACCTTCATACAAAACAAATAACGTCTTTTTAATTTGATACATTGAAATATCTAACACTGGGATCTGGGATCTGAGGAATGCCATTCCAAAAGTGATTATGATTCATGTCTTGACTTTCACACGTTGTCAAAAGTTGTCCATTGCTTATAGTACGAGGATTTCTGTTACTGTACACAAGGAGGGATATTGGACAAGTGTTAGAGGGATAGAGCATTAAACTGCGGTGACTGAGATTCCTGTGAGTTAATGGTCTAGTGAATTAACCACACCTAGAACGTTAAATGACAAGTGGGTCGGCGGATTCTGTACGCTCTGTTTCAACACCACAATGAACAATTAATTTGATGCGGTAGGCGCAAATCCTCCTCTTGATCTGGCGCTACTTTGTTGTTTCGGGAGCATGTCGTACCTATGCAAAACCTCAATGTGAATTTCTATCACCTTATCTACTGCGCAAGAAGGGGAACTATTGCATTCCACACTAATATTTCACCTGAAATACATATTGACGGAAAAAATGTGATGTGTTGCACTCACATGACTTTCTCTACTCGTGTACTAACCATTCTTACAAACTCTTATTCCTATATCTTCTTCGTGTTAGTTGAGATAAACATTTGTACAAATCATCTTATTGCTTATTTCCTTGTAGGTACAAGGGGAATATGGGAATACAGTAGACTTTGTGTGATATCAAACAATCAGATGATTCCAATTCAGAAACTAATCATAAAGAAGAGGATGAAAGCAACCTATTTGATATTATCGTGTGTTTTATACGTATCATCACATAATAATACTAATAATAGTAATAATGATGATGATGATGATGAAGAAGTAGTAGTAATAATCTTTGATCTATCTGGTAACACTATGTTTATAAAAAGCATTTCGTTTAAGCTAAACATGCGAGTGAAGGAAAAAGGAAATTAAAAAAAATAGAAGCATATAAGTACAATAGTACAGTACGGGTCTGCTAGGCCCCGCGCGAGTATAGCACACACTGCTGGTAATTGTACCTGTGTATGAAGTGGATTGTGGCCTCCTCGTTCCCCTGATCTATGGGAAATAAAATACCTATTCACACACGTTACAAGAATTGAAGGAGAATATCACGTGAGAAATATAGGCAACATGAACTTTGTGAGTAAACTGGGAGATATAGGGAATGTGTAGGTAAGCAGTTAGTGTTCTATAGTCATGGGTTGTTCATCAATAGCTGGCGGTGGGCGCGCCAGCCCTCGCTCGGTTCAGCGGCACCACGAGACGACTCGATCTATGAACGCACTGTATATTCAACGGCGAGTACAGAAGGCATGTAAATGTGTTATGTAAAAGAAAAGGGAGTATACAAAATCACGTAAATATAATATATTGCACAATAAAGTACATAAAATAAAAGCTTTCTCTATAAAAAAACACAAGCATCCAAATGTGTTTAAAAAAGTGTCCGATATTGTAACAGGAGTTGGGATTGGTCAAAACTGGAATGAACGTTTCTATAAATATGCGCAAACAAATACGTGTTGAAATATAAGAAATTTTAGAAAAATGTGCAATTTATGCTCATTTATGATAGCATTGCCGTAATGGAGTGAGGTCCGGCGAATGTGGAGGCCATGCTACTGGACCTCCTCGATCAATCCATCGTCCGATTAGAAGGGAAATATGCACAAATAGCTGCCATACACGAGGCTGTAAAGCGTCAGGTTGTGACGACATTAACGAGTGTGAGTGTACTGCTGGTTCTGCTAACTGTTTTAACAAGCTCAGTGGTGTGTATGTAAGTAAGGGTGGTCGATTCTAGGTTACTCTTCAGATGCCAGGGAGACATATTCACACATCTGTGCTTATGTACGTGAAAGTGGGAAAGTGACACCATGATGATTATCAACACGCAATACTTACACCTGTTGTTATTCTTTCTCTCGTTTACAACATGTTCAACAACAGTAAAAAAATACATTCTTTTACCTTTTACTTTCTCGGCTATGTATAGCAAGTAAGCGTTTTAACAAAAAGGGCCGTGTGTGTGTGTGTGTGTGTGTGTGTGTGTGTGTGTGTGTGTGTGTGTGTGTGTGTGTGTGTGTGTGTGTGTGTGTGTGTGTGTGTGATGGATGCGTATTATTGGGAACATTTATCATACTTCACTTTGAGGAGCAGAACAATTCCCTTGTTTTAGGGAACATGAACTTGCCGCTGTGTGAAGAGTGGTAAGCGAAGCGTTGGCCTATTTAAACCAGTTTATACTTGCGGTTGTGATGGCACGCAATTTTGTTATGCACCCCACCTGTATATTTCTTGATTTTTTGTTCCTTCATATAGTTGGGAATACGATACATTCGATACCTCTCGATACTCGGCGCTGTCTAAGCATGTCGAAAACTTTGAGATAAACCCTCCATACCCTTAAATTTTTTATACCAAAATTATAAATACTTAAAAAAATTAATAATTTGAAAACTTAAGCATTTGAAAATAATAAGAGAGAGAAAAAACGAATAAAAAGGGGGTAGCCTCAGCGAAGTAATTTTCAAAGGTTTTTCATAGCGTGACGTCTTCCAGAAAGCGGACAACGGACAGAAAGAGTGAAAAGTTGATGCTTTATTAGAAGACGTTATAATGAGAATTTGTATCATCCTTTCGAAACCACTCACACATACTCTGGAGAGAGAAAAATCTCATAGCTTCTATCGGCGGCAAAGGGCTGGTTTAACACAACTTGGAGACATTATTAGGCGGCGTGGAGTATTGCTGTTTCAAACAATAAACACTAGGTAACAAAGTTATCATCAACGTGAAGCTACTGAATTATATTGCTGAAACAGGATTTATTTCTACAACGTGAACCGCGTGAACGTAATACGTTGCATTTATACTTGAACCATATAGAAAACTGTTAACTATTTCTAGAAGAACGACTAGAGAAGCAAATGTGATTGTGTTTCATAAAAGAAAAATAAGTACAGAAAATAGCGTGAATGTACTAGTTGCGTTTCTATTTCAAACGTATAGAAAATTGTGTTAATCATGTGCTGAAGGGCGAACAGAGAATACGTCATTAGAAATATATGTTTTGAATACAAAAAAATACATGACTTGACTATTGCTCAAAGCCTACTGTATTTCCATATTCCCCTTGTATCTACAAGGAAATAAGCAATAAGATAATTTGTACAAATGTTTATCACTATTAACATGAAAAAGATATAGGAATAAGAGTTTGTAAGAAAGGTTAGTACGGATAGAGAAAGTCATGTGAGTCAACACATCAGATATACAGTTGTATTCTCCCAATTCCCTTCTGATATATGTATTTTTTAAGCTGTCCTGTGTTGTAAAGCCCTTAAATGGTTTTATATGAAATTATTTTTGTACTATCTATTCTGTTCGTTTAGTTTATTGATATTGAGAGTTCCTGTGGCCACCAGCAGATGTCAGGTGATGTAAAATTGTGATTAAATATTTCACAACGTGTTTTATGTAACTCTATGTCCAAATTCAACATTTTAAAGGTTAATTAAATAACTTAAAATTGGGAAAGCTTTAATATATTAATTCCAGTTGTAAGTTAAAGACGTAAGCATCTTCAGATAAGCTT